>CM075766.1:28192870-28635370 GCA_037974665.1 Ehretia macrophylla
ATCGCATTACGACTCAGAGAGCACTATAGCGTCGTGTGCTTGGCGAATCGCGCTTCGCGCATGCCTATAGGAATACACCGTCGGACGGCTTCGAAGTAGCACGGTGCTTGGATTGCCACGACATTGAAGCTTGAGCCATCGTCTTATCGCAACGCTTGCGTTGTCACTTACCGAAAGCCAAGGTCGTGTGCTAGGCGATTCACGCATTGCGCGGGCACATAGGAATACATCGTTGGACGGCTTCAAGGCAGCATGATGCTTGGATCGCCACGACATTGAAGCTCTAGCCATCGTCTCATCACAACGCTCACGTCGTCACTTAACGAAAGCCAAGGCCGTGTGCTAGGCGATTCGCGCATCGCACATGCCCCTACCGTCCCCCTGTATGCACCCGTATGGACGGAACGGGACAAGCAAACTACCTTCCTGCCCACGCGGTACTTGGATCGCCACGACACTAGACCACATCCATCGCATTACGACTCAGCGATGACCATGGCATCGTGTGCAAGGCAATTCGCACATTGCGCAGGCCTATAGGAACATACCATCGGACGGCTTCAAGGCAGCACGATGCCTGGATCACCACGACATTGAAGCTCTAGCAATCGTCTTATCACAAAGCTCGCGTCGTCAGTTAACGAAAGCCAAGGCCGTGTGCTAGGCGATTCGCGCATCGTGGGGGCATATAGGAACACACCGTCGGACGGGTTCAAGGCAGCACGGTGCTTGGATCGCCACGACATTGATGCTCTAGCCATCATCTCATCGCAACGCTCGCATCATCATTTTACGAAAGGCAAGGCCGTGTGCTAGGCGATTTGCGCATTGCGGATACCCATACCGTCCCACTGTATGTACCTGTATGCACAGAATGAGACAAACAAACTACCTTCCTGCCCACGCAGTGCTTGGATTGCCACGACACTAGACCACGTCCATCACATTACGACTCAAAGAGGACCATGGCATCGTGTGCTTGGTGAATCGCGCTTTGCGCATGCCTATAGGAATACACCGTCGGACGGCTTCGAAGTAGCACGGTGCTTGGATCGCCACGACATTGAAGCTTGAGCCATTGTCTCATCGCAACGCTTGCGTCGTCACTTAACGAAAGCCAAGGTCGTGTGCTAGGCGATTCACGCATCGCGCGGGCACATAGGAACACATCGTTGGACAGCTTCGAGGCAGCACGGTGCTTGGATCGCCACGACATTGAAGCTCTAGCCATCGTCTTATCACAACGCTCACGTCGTCACTTAACGAAAGCCAAGGCCGTGTGCTAGGCGATTTGCACATCGCGCATGCCCCTACTGGCCCTCTGTGTGTACCCATATGCACGGAACGGGACAAGCAAACTACTTTCCTACCCATGCGGTGCTTGGATCACCACAACACTAGACAATGTCCGTCGCATGACGACTCAGTGAGGACCATGGCATCGTGTGGTAGGCGATCCGCGCATCGCACAGGCACGTCATAACCCACCCGGGGACGGCTTCAAGGCCGCATGTTACTTGGATCGCCACGACATTGAAGCATCAGCAATCGTCTCATCGCATTGCTCGCGTCGTTGCTTAACAAAAGCCAATACCACGTGTACTAGGCGATTCACGCATCACGCTTGCCCCCACCGTCCCCTAAGAGCCACCCAAGCCCATGCGGTGCTTGGATCGCCACGACACTAGACCATGGTTGCGCGCATCCACTCGGCAACGGCCATGGCTTCGTGTGCTAGGCAATTCGCACATCGCGCAGGCCCAATGACACGTCAGGGGACAGGAATGTCCCCTAACGTGTACCTAGCCGGTGGCACGGAGATGGCTAATTTTGTGCTTGGGCAACCACTCGCCCCCTCATTAGCCAACCCAATGACGTCGACGGTGTTGCGACACCAAGATGGATAGTGAAGGGCTAAAGAAGCCACCACGTTCCTCATTGGCCATCCTGGTATCGCGCCAAGGGACATGCAGGAAGACGCGGGGCGGGGGTGGCAAGGCCCCAACGCACGAGTATGCAATGCAATACCTCGGCATGATTCACTCGATAGGCATTTCTGCCCACAATATAGCCCACAATGTGCCACTAAGTGCCTACAACGTCCCCCCACATGGACCTCGACCAGGGGGCTTGACACTACATACCTGCCTATATTACATTTATATGCAAAAACCCAAGTGACAGCAGTAACGTACATTTTGCCAGAAATTCATAATGGATGTTTACACTATAAATGGCCCCATGTAGCATAATCTTCATACCCAACTTGCTCCTTATTGATAGCATATGATATCCAAATGCTTCAAGATTTTTTTTTCTGAAAAAATTTTTTTGAATATTTAATAATTGCGAAAAATAGGGAAAAATTAGAAAAAATAGTAGAAAATTCAGAAAAATTTATATTAATTCTTACATTAATTAGTTAAATTATATTCAAAAAAAATTCAGAAAATTAGTTTGTAATATTTAAAAATTACGAAAATTATGGAAAAACCAGAAAAAATACAAAAAAAAAAAGGAAAATTTATATTAATTCATAAATTAAATTGTTTCCATGATATTTGGCGTTAAAATTGTTTTTGGATAGATTAGGAACCCGATTAATCTAATTCGCCTCACAAATGTGATGAACTGTTTGTCGGACAAGGGAAAGGTTAAAACTGCGTTATAGATTCGGAAACCACTTGTAAAAGGACATCAATCTCCACATTTGTGTCATAATATACTCTGCATGCCCATTACCCCCCGAATGCTTAACATTGCCAGTCGTGCCCAACATCCCCTAGAAGTTCCAAAGCCGTCCCCCAACATCCCTTGTCGTCCACCAAACGTACCCCTATAGTGCCCTAGTCGTGCCCCAACAGTGCCCCAGCCGTGCCTGAACAGTGCCCCAACAATACCCCTTGAGCACCCCGCGTGCGCCAATTGCGCGTACTATCGTGCGGTATGCGCCCCCCATGCGGGCACGAAGGTGCGGCACGGGCGGCCCATTGGCGTAGCTTCGTGCTGAATGCGCGCACCATTGTACGGCATGCGCGTACAATGCCCATACCATCGTCCGGTATGGTAGTCCCATGCGCGCACCTTCATGCCGCATGCGGGCCATATGCACGCACCATCATGCGGTATGCGAGCCCGATGTGCGCACCATTTTGACGCATGGGCGCCCCATCGTGCGGCAAGGGCACCCCATGCTCTCATCTACGTGCGGCATGGGGGGCCAGATGCGCGTACCATCGTGCAGCTTGAGCGCCCCATGCGTGCACCTTCGTGCGGCATGGGCGCCACATGCGCGTACCTTTGTGCAGTATGGGCGCCACATGCGCGCACTTTCGTGTGGCATGAAAGACCGATGCGCACCATCGTGCGGCATGGGCGCCCCTTGCACGAATCTTAGTGGGGCATGCGGGCCACTTGCACGCACCATCGTACGACATGCACGCCCGATGCGCGCACCATTGTGCGGCATGGGCGCCCTAAGCGCCTACCTTCAAGCGGCATATGGGCCACATGCACGCACCATCGTGTAGAATGCGGGCCACATGCGCATACTATGGTGTGGCATACGTGCCCGATGTGCTTACAATCAATGCGGCATGGGCACCCCATGTGCGCACCTTCGTGCGGCATGCGGGCCACATGAGCGTACCATCGTGCGGTAAGTGCGCCCCTTGCGCGCACCTTTGTGGGGCATACGGGCCATATGCGCGCACCATCGTGCAGAATGCGGGCCATATGCGCGCACTATCATGTGGCATACGCGCCCGATGTGCTTACCATCATTGCGCCATGCGCACCACATGCGCGCACCTTCGTGCGGCATGCGGGCCACATGAGCGCACCATTGTGCGGTAAGCGAGCCCCTTGCACGCACCTTCGTACGGCATGGGCGCCACATGCGTGTACCTTCGTGCAGCATGGGCGCCACATGCACATACCTTCGTGCGACTTGAGCGCACCATCGTGCGACATGCGAGCCCCATGCGCACACCATTGTGTTACAGGCGCGCCCGATGTGCGCACCATCGTACGGCATGGGTGCCCTATGCACGCAGTTTTGTGCAGCATGAGGGCCACATAAGTGCACCAGATTGAGGCATGCGCGCCCCATGCACGCACCATCGTGCGGCGTGAGCACCATATACACGTACCATCGTGCAGCATGGGTTCCCCATGCGCGCACCTTCGTGAGGTCTGCGGGTCACATGCGAACACCATCGTGCGACATGAATGCCCGATGTGCTCACCATCGTGCGGCATGCATGCCCGATGCGCACACCATCGTGCGGCATGGGCACCCCAAGCGCGTACCTTCATGTGGCGTACGCGCACCTTCGTGCGGCATATTGGCCACATGCGCGCACCATCGTGCGGTATGCGGGTCACATGCATGGACCATCATGTGGCATGCACTCCCGATACGCGCACCATCGTGTGGCATAGGCGCCCCATGCATGCACCTTCGTGTGACATGTGAGCCACATGCGCGCACCATCGTGCGGCATGTACGCTCGATGCGCACACCATCGTGCGGCATGGGCACCCCAAGCGCATACCTTCGTGCGGCATACGCACACCTTCGTGTGGCATATTAGCCATATGCGCGCACCATCGTACAGTATGCGGGTCACATGCATGGACCATCATGTGGCATGCGCTCCTGATACGCGCACCATCGTGCGGCATAGGCGCCCCATGCATGCACCTTCGTGTGACATGTGAGCCACATGCGCGCACCATCGTGCGGCATGCGCCCCATGCGCTCACCTTCGTACAGCATGGGCGCCACATGCGTGCACCTTCGTACGGCATAGACGCCACATGCGCTCACCTTCGTACAGCATGTGGGCCCCATGCGCACGCCATCGTGCAGCATGCACGCCCGAAGGCGCACCATCGTGCGGCATAGGTGCCCCATGTGCGCACTTTTGTGCACCATGTAGGCCACATACGCACACCATATTGCGGCATGCGCACCGGATGTGCGCACCATCGTGCGGCATGCGAGCCACATGCGCGTACCATAGTGTGGCATGCGCGCCCTATGCGCACACCGTCGTGCAGCATGGACGCCACATGCGCGCACCTTCGTGCGGCATGGGTGCCACATGCGCACTCTTTCGTGCAGCATGTGCGCACCATCGTCTGGCATGGGTGCCCTATCCGCACACCATCGTGCGGCATGGGCGCCCTATGAGCACACCTTCGTGCGATATGCAGGCCATATGCACGCACCATCGTTCGGCATGCGCCTCTCATGAGCTCATATTCGTGCGGCATGGGCGCCACATACCCACACCTTCATGCGGCATGGGTACCACATACGCGCACCTTCGTGCTGCATGCGCGCACCTTCGTACTCCATGTGTGCCCCATGCCCATACCATCATGCGACATGGGCGCCCCACGCACGTACTTTCGTGCGGCATGCAGGCCACATGCGCGGACCATATTATGGCATGCGCGCCCGATGCGCACCCCATCGTGTGGCATGGGCACCCCATGCATGCACATTCGTGCGGTATACGCGAACCATTGTGCTGCATGCGCGGACCTTTGTGCAGCATAGGCACCACATGCGCGCACCTTCGTGTGGCATGAGCACCACATGTGCCCACCTTCGTGAGGCATGCGCGCATCATCATACAGCATGGGTGCCCTATGCGCACACCATCGTGCGGGATGGGCTCCCCATACGCACACCTTCATGCGGCATGGGGGGCAAATGCGCGCACCATCGTGCGGCATGGTGCTCGCATATGGCCCGCATCCGCCACGAAGGTACCCGCTTGGGGCGGCCGTGTCGCACAATGGTACGCGCAAGTGGAGCTCAAGGGGCACTCAAGGGGCATTGTTAGGGCACGGTTGGGGCACTATTGGGGCATGGCTGAGGGTACGCTTGGGGGACGATGGGGGATGTTGGGGGATGGCTTTGGTCCTACTAGGGGACGTTGGGCACGATGGGCAATGTTAAGCATTCGGGGGTATTGGGCATGCAGAATGTATTATGACACAAATGTGGACATTGATATCCTTTTACAAGCGGTTTTCGAATCTATGAAGTAGTCTTAACCTTTGCCTTGTACGACAAACAGTTCGTCACATTTGTGAGGCGAAATAGATTAATCGGTTTCCAAATTCATTCAAAAAAAATTTAATGTCAAATATCATGTAAAAAAATAATTTTATGAATTAATATAAAGTTTCCTGAATTTTCTAGTATTTTTTCTGATTTTTCCCAATTTTTTGTAATTTTTAAATATTAAAAATTAATTTTTTAAAAAAAATATTTTTGAATATCATTTAACAAATTAATGTATGAATTAATATAATTTTTTTTGAATTTTCTACTATTTTTTCTGATTTTTTCCTATTTTTTGCAATTGTTAAATATTAAAATATATTTTTTTGAAAAAAATAATTTTAAAGCATTTGGATATCATATGCTATCAATAAGGAGCAAGTTGGGTGCGCAGATCATGCCATATGGGGCCTTTTATAGTGTAAAATAACCAATATGAATCTCTGGCAAAATGTACACTACTGCTGTCACTTGGGTTTTTGCATCTAAATGTACTATAGCGGGGTATGTGGTGTCAAGCCCCCTGGTCGAGGTCCATGCGAGGGGACATTGTGGGCACTTCGTGGCACATTGTGGGCTATATCGTGGGCTATATTGTGGGCAGGAATGCCTACCGAGTGAATCACGCCGAGGTATTACATTGCATACCCGTGCGTTGGGGCCATGCCACCCCCGCCCCGCGTCCCCCGGCATGTCCTTCGGCGTGGCACCAGGATGGCTAATAAGGAACATGGTGGCTTCCCTAGCCCCTCATTACCATCTTGGTGCCGCAACACCGTCGACGTCATTGAGATGGCTAATGAGGGGGCGAGTGGTTAACCAAGCACAAAACTAGCCATCCCCGTGTCGCCGGCTAGGTACATGTTGGGGGACATTCCCATCCCCCGACATGTCGTGGGGCCTGTGCTGTCACGCCCCAACCCAACCTAAGGAGGCTAGACTAGGGTATGACTTAATTCATTTATACAATTTCATATTCTTATCCTTTTTGCTATGATTTAATGCTTAACGTTGGCCTAGAACTCCCAAAGTTTTTTCGAAAAACCGACAGCATAATGGTTATATTTAAGACCTTTGGTTTGACCTATTTTATAAAACGCCTCAAAACCTTTAATCATTGATTCAATTCCAACTAAAATTTCCTATTTTGTTATCAATAGATATGCCTACTAATTTTTCTCGATAGTCTTGTTTGATTGACAAGCCTAGCATGATAACTATGTCCCGTTTATTTGTCAATTTACCCCTATCATGCACATAACTATTATCCTTTAGCTTACGAATGAGTACCTAAGTGGAATTGGATAGAGTTAACTTAGTTGATTATTCACCTAATGGTTTAAACGCCTATGATAACTACTAATCAAGACAATAAAAACAATAACCAAATAAAGAGTTCGTCCGGTTATAGATAGTACAATCCAAAATTAAACCCAAATTACAATAGGGTCATTTACACCAACAAAATTAGTCTTCAAAGCAAATACAACTTTCACAGAACAACCACTGACAAGCAAGGCACATAAAGCACGTAATCACTCCAAGGAATCATCAATAGGCACATTCTCCTAGGGTACCTGTTTCAAATCTTTTTCACCTGCGATGATAAAAGAGGGTGAGTCCTTATGAACTCAACGAGAGGGAACGAAAGATAACATTTCTTTTTTAAAACTCTTTTTCGGTTAATCTTATGAAAAAGCCTTTTGAAAACATGTCATATGAAATAAGCAAGTTCATAACATACAGGACTCTAGAGGTGGCTCCTACGGGCTCAAGAGGTAGCTCCCACCACTTTCAGGTGTAGTACTTTGCCCCGTATAGCACTTAGTTCCTGTCGTTCAAGTTCATTTCCAATAACAATTGTTGCGGCCGGCTTCAATCATCCACTTATCGCTTCCAATTGGGTGTCCTCCGGATGTACCCCGAATCCTACGACCTAACTCTCCGAGGGTGGAATGCCAAGTGAGAGAGGGAATTGGACCATGGTAGTCACGGTAGCACCGGCAAGCCCGATGCCGCCCGGCGTGCGTGAAACGCTACCATGCCAAAATGAAAAGGTTGCAACCTTGTATGCAATGTACATGTATGCCATTTAATATTTCACATTGGGAGGTCAACAAAGTAGGTTGCCTCCGAGCAAGTATATGATCACATTTTGACATATTGGCATATAAGGCATTGTAAGAACATGTAATAATTTCATATATCAATTTGAAAGCAATTAAACTTCCATGGGCAGCCAAGTAATCATGTTCAAATAAGCCATAAAATATCTTTTAACAATTCACATTAGGAGGACAACAAAATAGGTTGCCTCCGAGCAATTATAAGATCACATATTGACAAGTAAACGAACGAGGCATACTTAACACAAATTTTCACTTTGTAAAGCACATAGAGTTATATGAACATTAAACGGGCAGCCATGTAACACATGTAAATCAGGTCATATAACTCATTTCGGGGTTCACGTATCAAGTATTCAGATTGTACAAGCATGCAACGACGTTTACATGAGACCGAGTATAAGAAGAGTTTACTTATCAACATGTAATCATCGGGAATCATATTTAGAGTTATAAAAACAATTCCGGGCAGCCCATTAACATTCCTCAACATCAATTTATAATTCACACAAGAGTGGTCTATGACTTGGGAGTCTATGGGGCCATTAGGGTTTACAAGGCCGTGCTCAGGGTTGATTTTGTTTGCTAAGCACCACAAGTAACACTTAAACCATTTCAAGAATAATTAACATTTATTAGGCAGCCTATTAACCACACAATTGAACGCATTTAGCCATAGGATCATCACTTAACAAGTTTTCATAAGCAATGGGGCCTTAATTCCGTGCTTATACATGCGATTAAGCAAACCATTCATCAATTAATGATCCCAAGCCATGCATCAACCAAATTGAACAACCTCAACCAACCACAACAGTCCACACAACATCTACGTGCCACAATTCCAAGCATTCAATACCACAAGAGAAGTTACAACATGTTTCAAAGCATATCACTAAACAAAAACCTCATTGCAATGGTCTATTTTCCCACATTCGATTAGACAAGAAAACATTCTCCAATTTCAGTGAAAAAAATTTCAAATTAAATCTGAGTGAGTGATTCAAATCTAGGAACAAACCTCGCATCATTTGGAGTTCGGACTTAGGAGTTATGGCCAAAACCGTGGGACTATGCAAAACTGTCTAGTTTTAGACACATTACCATTTTTGCCATTTTTGAGGGTCTTAGATTCATAATTGGCTTTGGTCTATTTCTGACGAAATTGTCTAAAAATGCCAAATCTAGCAACCTACCAATTTTCATGCATTTTGAACAAATATTTACTAGGTCAAAAACACTTCGTTCTACAAGGTCAATAATCTGCCAGAAATCTATTTCATTTTTCCAATTCTTCCAGATTTAGACACCTCATGATGTTTGACCATTTTGGAGGCTTTAGAATCAAAATTGGTCGTGGCCTATTTCTACAAAAAATGTTTAGAACTGACAAAACTAGTGGTATACCAATTTTAACGCATTTTTATCAAGGTTTACTAAGCCAAATTCACCTCATACTACAAGATCAGAAAACTCCCAGCAAAAAATGTTTTTACCAATCTTCAAGTTCTAGCCAAAAATCTAGCCAGGCATGGTCATATAAGCTCATATACACACATATGCAACAACTACAGAGGTAAATATAGTCATATGAAGGCATGCATGTGATTTTTGAAAGCTTTTAAAAAGAGTTTAACCCTCACCTCTTTGAAGACTTAGCAAATGTGCACAAAGTCCTTGTTTTGAGCTCTATGTGTGACTTTGAACTATCCTTGCTTGATTACCTTGCTATGGCCGATGCTTGGAGTGTCCTAGAGAGTGAACTTGAGGTCTTGGAAGCTCAAGAGAAGCCATGGTCGAAAATGAGAGAGAAGGAGAGAGAATGAGAGGAAAGAGAGAGTTTGAGAGAGAAATGATGCTTGTGTGTGTGTGTGTATGCCTTGAGCCTTTCAAATCTAATTTTTGATTTGTCAATTGTGCAATTTTGAATTGTGAGGCATGCTTAGGGTGATTTGGTTGAGATAGGGTGATTGGGGTAGGGTGTATGGATTATTTTATGCCTAGTGTCTTGTGTGTGTGTCATAGGAATGTCTAGAATTTATTTAATTGTGCAAAGTTGTTCAAATGGCTTTGTAGGGCTGTGTATAGCATAGGAAATTCTGAATTTTCAGATTCATGTGAGTATATTAGGGATTATAATATGTGTAGAATTTGACGTGCATTGGTTTTGGAATAAGAATAAAGAATAAAGAATGTTTAGGTGTATGTGTAGAAAGAATTGTTTATTGTTAGTGGATTTTTTAGAGAATTTGAATTAGGAATATAATATTGGTTAGTGGATTGTGTAGGATTATTTTATAGTCTAGTGCTTTGTGTAGGATTCTTTATTGATTAGTGTGTGGGCACGCACTACGAGACACACACAGAAATCAATATGGGCCACGAATCATGAGGTAGACACGAACTACGAGGTAAGGCACGTACTTCAAGATAAATGCACGGATTTCAATGCAAATGCACATAATCCTAGGTGAATGCATGTAAACCAATGCAAGACACGTAATTCAATGCAATGCACATAAATCCAGGTACGACTCTTAAACCTAGGTTAAGGCATGCAATTTAAGGTCAGTGCACACAAATCGAGGTATCGCACGTAAATCAAAGTCAGGGAACGTAAGTTAAGGATTAGGGAACACAATTCTAGGTCAAGGCATGTATGACGAGGCATGCACAAAAACCAAGGTAGGGCACGTAATCTAAGGTCGATCATATAATTCTGGGTCTAAGATATGCAAATCGAGGTA
Source organism: Ehretia macrophylla (assembly GCA_037974665.1). NCBI lineage: Eukaryota > Viridiplantae > Streptophyta > Magnoliopsida > Boraginales > Ehretiaceae > Ehretia > Ehretia macrophylla. The sequence continues at coordinate 28,203,826 of CM075766.1, forward strand.
AGACACGTTATTCGGGGTTAGGCCTCACAGAGGTTATTCACTTTGGAGACCGGATGCGGTTATGAGTACGACCGGGCATGGACAATACTCGATCTTCTAGATTTTCAAGGGCCGCCGGGGGCGCACCGGACACCACGCAACGTGCGGTGCTCTTCCAGCCGCTGACCCTACCTCTGGTTGAGCCATTTCCAGGGTGGGCAGGCTGTTAAACATAAAAGATAACTTTTCCCGAGGCCCCCGCAGACGTCTCTAGACTCCCTAACATTGTCGTCAATCGCCACGTCTCGGTTCAAGAATTTTAACCCGATTCCTTTTCGGTGCACACGTGGAACGCGTTATCTGCCGGGCTTTCCCCTACCCTTAGGATCGACTAACCCATATATAAGTGCCGTTCACATGGAACATTTCCCCTCTTTGGCCTTCAAAGTTCTCATTTGAATATTTGCTACTACCACCAAGATCTGCACTGACAACCGCTCTGCCCGGGCTTACGCCCTGGGTTTTATGGCGACCGCCACACCCTCCTACTCATCGAGGCACTTGCCCGATGGCCGGGTATAGGTCGTGCGCTTAAGCGCCATCCATTTTTGGGGCTAGTTGATTCGGCATGTGAGTTGTTACACACTCCTTAGCGGATTTCGACTTCCATGACCACCGTCCTGCTGTCTTAATCGACCAACACCCTTCGTGGGATCTAGGTTAGCGTGCAGTTGGGCACTGTAACCCGACTTCCGGTTCATCCCGCATCGCTAGTTCTACTTACAAAAAATGGCCCACTTGGAGCTCTTGATTCCTGGCGCGGCTCAATAAAGCAGCTGCTCCGTCCTACCTGTTTAAAGTTTGAGAATAGGTTGAGGGCGTTACGCCCCCGATGCCTCTAATCATTGGCTTTACCCGATAGAACTCGTACTCGAGCTCCAGCTATCCTTAGGGAAACTTCGGAGGGAACCAGCTACTAGATGGTTCGATTAGTCTTTCACCCCTATACCCAAGACAAACGAACGATTTGCACGTCAGTATTATTACGGGCGTCCACCAGAGTTTCCTTTGGCTTCACCCTGCTCAGGCATAGTTCACCATCTTTTGGGTCCCGACAGGTATGCTCGCACTCGAACCCTTCTCAGAAGATCAAGGTCGGTCGGCGGTGCACCCCCCGGGGAGGTCCCGCCAATCAGCTTCCTTGCACCTTGCGGGTTTACGTTCCTGTTGACTCGCACATATGTCAGACTCCTTGGTCCGTGTTTCAAGACAAGTCGAATGGGGAGCCCGCAAGATAGCACCAGGAGCGCGCAGATGCCGAACCATGCCGAAGTCACGCGCAGCCCCGCCACGATCGAGGCGACGGCGTTCCACGGGCATATATACTGCCTGGGCTTTGGCCGCTATGAGGCCCGACCCTGAATAACGTGTATTACCTCGTTTTGCGTGCCATAGACCAAGAATGATATGACTGACCTTGGATTACGTGCCCTGTCTTAGTTTTCGTGCATACTTCGTCATACGTGCCTTAACCTAGAATTGTATGCCCTAATCCTCGATATACGTGCGATACCTAGATAAATGTGCCATGACCTTAATTTACATGCAAGACCTCAATTTGCGTGTGTCTCTTCATTTCGTGTGCATTAACCTTGAACTACGTGCCTTAACCTAGGTTTAAGAGGTGTACCTTAATTTACGTGCATTGCATTGAATTACGTATCGTGCATTGGTCTACGTGCATTGACCTACGGTTGCGTGCGTTAGCATTAGAATCTGTGCATTAGACTTGAAGTACGTGCCTTAGTCTAGAAGTTCGTGTCTTATCTCGTAGTTCGTGTTTACCTCGTGTTTCGTGCCCCGTATTAATTTCAGTGCGTGCCTCGTAGTGCGTACCCTAGACCAAGGAATCCGTGCCACCACATTAATCAAGAAAGCATCCTACACAAAGCACTAAACTATAAAATAATCCTAATTCAAATCTCTACAAAATCCACTAACAATAAACAATTCAATCTATACAAACACCTAAACATTCTTTATTCTTTATTCTCACCCAAAACCAATGCACCTCAAATTTCACCCTTATTATAATCCATAATATATTAAATAGAGTCTGAAATTTCAGCAATTTGCAAGCCCTTGGCTGACCACTAAGTGCATTTAGTCTAGCATTGCATAATTTATTCATAATCCTAGACAAACTATGACAAAACACTTACACAATGCATAAAAAATTGCTCAATTCTCCTCAAATCTCCACAATTTTTGACCAACCCTTGCATGCCCATGCTAAAAATTTTAAATTCTACCTTGAAGACACAAAAATCAGATTCACCAAGCTCAAGGCTGAACATGCTAATCAAAAATTGCAAAAGGCTTTATTCCTTGTCATATTTTTTGTCACATTCTCTCATTTCCTTCAACTTCTCCCACTTCCCTCTCATTTCCTCTCTCCATTTCGGTTCTTGGCTGAGTTCTCTATCACCTTGGCTTGTCTTCTTCATAACTTAGCTAAGACAAGTCAAGCAATCATCAAGAAAGTCGAGCAAACAAGCTAGGATGCGAAAATCACACTTACATGCCCTTTGAAGCTTCATTTTCGGCCTAGGTAAGCTTCTTGACATCCATTTCTTTTCTTCCAGTTCTAACTACATGCATGCACTAAGAGATTGATTACTAGGCTAGGAAAAATAGAGAAAACCAAGTTGGAATCTCGGCTAAGCAAGAAGAAGAAGAGATTTTAGCTTCAACAAGGTTTTTGAGCATTTTTTGGGTTGATTGCAAAGGTGAGGGTTAAAATCATTTGAAAACTCTTTAAAAACTCACATGCATGCTCATAAATGTGTGTATTTGCTTCTGTACTTGAAAACTCTTGGCTTGAAAATGATGCTAGGTGAAGTCGAAATGGATGACAGCTCTCTGACCAGTCTGTTCGAGGTAAGTTTAGCTATGCAAATGATGTTTAAAAATGCTTGAAAATTGGTGCTTGACTAGTTTGGACAGTTTTGAACATTTTTCCCAGAAATAGGGCGAAGCTAATTTTGACTCTAAAGTCCTCAAAATGGCAAATCATTAAAATGTGACCAAATCTGGAAATCTGGAAAAATGAATCAGGTTTTGGCAGATGCACTGACCTTGTGGAACAAACCATATTTCACTTAGTAAATGTTGTCCAAAATGCATGCAATTTGGTGTGCTGCTATATTTTTCAGTTCTGGATAATTTTGTCAGAAATGAACCAAAGCTAAAACTGAATCTAAGGACCTCAAAAACATCAATTTCTGAAAAGTGTACAAATCTGAACAGTTTTGTGCTACCTCACTGTTTCGGCTATAACTAATGATTCTGAACTCCAATTGATGCAAGGTTTGTTTCTGATTTTAGTTAACTTCTTAAGCTTTAATTTGAAATCTTATTTACTGAATTTGGAGAATTTTTGATTATCCTATTGATTGTGAGAAAACAGCCTATTGCAGTAAAGGTTTTATTTAGCCATATGCTTGGAAAATTGTTGTAACCTCTCTTGTAACACTAATTGTGTGGAAATGTGGTGTTGGGATGTTATGTGGACTGTTGTGAGCACTTGAGGATGTTAATTAAATGATGCAAGACTTGATAATGATCTTGAGTGGACTTAGGGTTTTAATCATTTGATTAAGCATGAAATGGGAACCCTAATGACTCAATTGTCTTAATAGGTGTTGATCAATTGGATATTGTGTTGGAATCATATGCTTAGTGGGCTGCCCGTAAATGTTTTATAACTTCAAAAGTGATCTTGACCATTGCATGTTGACAAATAAGCTTTTCTTGCATCCGAACCCATGTTGATATCATTGCACGTTTAATAATCTTATCGCTTGATTGTGTGGACCTCTTAATGAGTTATATAGCCTGTTTTACATGTGTTACCTGGCTGCCCGTTTGATGATCATATGACTCTATATGCCTTTCAAGTGAAATTACTTGTCTTATCGTGCCTTGTTTGACTACTTGACAACGTGTGATCTTATAACTGTTCGGAGGCAACCTACTTTGTTGTCCTCCTAATGATATGTTAAATGTTATAAATGTGCATTGCATACAAGGTTGCAACCTTTCGTGTGGCATGGTAGCGTTTCATGTCTGCCGGGCGGCATCGGGCTTGCCGGTGTTACCATGACTACCATGATCCAATGCCTTCTCTCGCTTGGTATTCACCCTTGGAGAGTTGGGTCGTAGGATTTCGGGGTACATCCGGAGTACACCCACCTGGCGTGTTTTGGGGATGAATTAAAGTCGGCCGCAACTCCTGTTACTTGACTTGATCTGAGAGCAAAAGCTTACCGTATCCTTTTTATTATGTGTATAAGTACTCCCACTTGGTTCCTAGAGAACCTCGGGGAGGAAAGATCGGTATTCCTATTCTGTACTTGTATTTCTGTTACATTCATGTGTGAGAAAGGGAATTTCATAAGTTTAACTGGAAAATGAGTTTCAAAACTTATTTCTCGTTCCCCCTCGCTGAGTTCATAAGGACTCACCCTCTTTTATCATCTCAGGTGAAGAAGAACAGGTACAGGAAACTGAGGACGGTGTGCCTAATGATGAACCCCTGGAGTGAATGCCTGTCATTGCTTATTTTGCTTGATTGTGACTACTTGTGAACTTTTGCTACTAGAAGACTATTTCCCTTACGTTATTTGTTGTTTGTGATGTAATAGACCCCCGTTGTAATTTGGGGTCTAATTTTGGTTTGTACTTATATTAAGTAGACTGATACTAGACATACTATGATTGTTTTTGCTTTTATTATCACTAGTATCTATCATAGGTTATGATGCTTAGCTAAGGAGTAGGCAAATGAACTTATCCAATCTCAACAGGTACTCGCTAATAAGCTCAGATCAACAGGTATATTTTGAAACGAGGATAAATGGACAAACGAGACATAGTATCATGCTAGGTTATATATCAAACGGGACGTCGAAATAACCAATAGGCAATTCAATTGATGATAAAATAGTAAACTCTAGCCGAGAATGAACTTGAATTGAAAGTTTTGAGGTTGTTAGAAAATTTAGGTCAAAACAAATAGCTCAATTACAGCCGTTATGCTGCCGGATTTTCTAAAAATTTTGGAGTCTAGAATAACACGTTAAGTGTTAAACCTCATAGAATGATTAAGAATGTGAAGGGACTTGAATGTTTAGATCACACCCTAGTCTAACCTTTATAGGCTGGGTTGGGGCGTGACACCTTAGAAGAATGGTATCAGAGCTTAGATTGCTTAAGCCAGGTTTAACTCTCGGACTGTGGGTAGAGCCCTAAGGTTATTAGGATCACTAGTTATGTGTGATAATGTTAATTGTGCCTTCTATGTTCCTATGTGCTTATGTGATCAATATGCCTATATGATTCAAGTGCATCGTATGCTTTAAGTGTTTATTATGTTACAATGGTTTCTTGTATGCTAGGCTGTATACTAGTTGTTGATGTTTTATTATACAATCCTATGCACTAAGATATAGTTGTTCTTATGTGGTATGATTATATAAGTACACGTTTACTTCCCGTGTAACATAATTGTATATATATAAATACATAACCTATCATAGGGCTGCCTCTTTTAGAATGGTTAGAAGAGTTCTTGGAAGTAGAGGGAGACTTCAAAGGAATGAGTTCGTGACCTTCAAACAAGAGGATTTGACGGTTGCACAGTATGAAACCCGATTGCATCAACTGTCCCAGTATGCTCCTGAAATGGTACAGACTACTGAGAAAAGGATCCAGAGATTTATTCGAGGGCTGAGATCTGAGATTCAAGATAGCTTGGCTCCTTTTCAATTTCTCACCTATGGTGAAGCTCTTTTCGAGGCAAGAAAAACTGAGAGAGGAAAGAGTCAGGATGTGGCAGGGTCGAGTCAACCGAGTCAAGTACAGAGCCTGGAGCAGCTACCTATTGGGAAAGTTTGCCAAGGTGGTTTAGATATTCCTGTAGCTCAAGGCCCTTATGGAAGTGTTACTACTACTCTAGTCCCATGTTGTACTCATTGTGCATGTAGAGGTCATCTAGAGGTTAACTGTTGGAGGAAAACAGGAATGTGTAACGGTTGCGGTAGTAATCAACATAAGGTCAAGGAATGCCCAAAACGACAGAGGGTACAAGGACAGACTACGAGAGAGAGTACCCAAGGTCAAGACCAGAATTCGGGGAAGACAGCTACTAACAGATTACAGCCAGGTACCATAGTCAACCAATCTAGTCATGTAACATCGAGAGGCACAATTAACCCCCATCATGTTTCATGTAACTACTGCAACAAGAGGGGGCACACAGAAGCCCAATGTTGGAAGAAGTCTGGTAGATGCAAAGGATGTGGGAGTGATCAACATCGCGTCAAGAATTGTCCAAGGTGGCAAAAGAATTGTGCCCAAATTGCTAGCAGTAACCATGGTTAAAGGTAAACTTACCAATTAAAACTATAGGAAAATATTACTTGAGCTTAGTATCATCCATCCTTTATATGTGTTACCTTAGAAACAATGTATTGTCATGCAAGTATAGAGGTTGCTTTGAATCCATTTCTCACACCTTAAAATTGGCTTGATAGGCTATCTAAGAAGTTAGCAATATACTCGTACGATTGAATCCTTCCTCGATTAGAATTAAGCATCGTTGAACCTAATAAGGTGTATGCTAGCGAGTTTCAAGTTCACTAAATGGTAAGATCGTGAACTAGAAATTAAGAGGTGAATTCGTGAAAGTTGATGATAGTTACTTTTAGGAGTTAGATTATTAAGACATAGTGTATTTGAGTGACTTAGCAATGGATAACCTCAAGACATGTAGGCAACTATGGAGACTAAGTTTAACCAGGTTGATGAATCTTTAGTATAACAAGATATAAGGATGTTGGAATCGAGGAATTTACGTAGCTAGAACTCGTGTTCGGAAAACTACACCTAAAATGTTAGGTCGGATAGAAGTTTAAGGAATTGAATTATGCATTAAATGACTAACGTTACTAAAGGTCCTAAGTTGGGTATTTATGATATTAAAAAATACGGTATTAGTTTGGTGCCCCTCGAATTTAGTTGTAATTATGCAAAATAAGTCATTCTATGCACTCATTGTTTGAATAGCCTAAAGGATGTTAGAAAGCATGTATCCTTAAGTAATACCGATGGACCTAGTATATAAACCATGGAAATGAGATTAAAGCATCCGACTGCAAGGTTGAGTCGTTAGGGTATGACTAGTAATCCTAAATAGCTAATAGTAAGTATACATGATGATTCGTGGTAAAGCCTAAGAACTAGCAGTTGATAGACTTCGAATTGTGGTTGCCGAATAGAGGGTGAATCTTGTAGTGATAGTTAGATGAGTGGCTGATTACTCTTGAAATTCTATTAGGTTATATTGAAGGATGTTTCGTGGTCATAATTCTTATATTGTTACAGCCTTGAAGTTATTCCGTGTAACAAGCTATTTGAATTAGTATGATAAGTATCTTAAGAGTTAGATCATTTCGGCACCCATTTATAATCCTAAGATTGTTGTTGTATGGCCGGTAACCTAGTGGAGCATTGATATTCTTATATGGCCATAGCCCTAACTTAGTAACACTAATGTTGAAAATATATTAGCGAGTATTAAGTGTTCGAAGGAATGACTAGGTCGCTAAGTGAGTGGGACCATTGTCTTCTTGAGTATTACGTAACCTTGAATTGAGGTGAGTGAAATTTATTTGAGGTTGAAACTATTCGTCTTAGGAGTTTTGTATAAGATTAAAAGAAATTCTAAAGCTTCGTGACTTGAAGATAGAGATTAGAATAAGGAAATAAATTGTGAATTGTAAGTTGATGAAATTTACTTGTAAGAGTTGAACTAGTGCAACATGATTAGTTACCCATGCAATTTTGGTGGCAATTTGTTTGTCGTACTTAATAAACCTTAGAGTTTGAGTTTAACGAATCTCAACGGTCTTTCTCCTTGATTACGAGCGTGAAGGTTAACGAAGCTGGTAAAGAATGTCAGTAAATAGGAGCCTATAACCGGGAGACTAGTCATTAGAAGAGTTGCTAATCTAATACCTACGAGATAAGGACTACGATACTATCAATAGATGATGACTTGAGATGGATCAATTTGTTTGGTGAGTTCTTCTTAAAGATAGGGTCATGTTGTGGAAATGATCCATGACTTGTTGATGTCCTATGTGTTAACAATTTTGGAAGCTAGTTGATAGGATATGTAAATCGGATATAGACCTATCATCTTGAAATTAGCGTATGTCACCCTAGGATCATGGAATTATTGTGATATTGCTTTTGAGGTATGAATGTGAGATTGATACAACATGAGTCATGATTTTGGAGTTATAGTTATATAGTCTGAATACCGATGCAGCCTTGATGACTATGTATGGAGATCCTAACCTTAGTTAATAAACTTGACCTTAAGATCAAATGGAGAATAGAATCGTTCAAAGGAAAGAACTGTAAATGTAGGGGCCCCACCGAACTAAATGATTGGAGAAACATAGGAAGTGAATTGGTTGTGATAAGAGATCACCAAACAAGGGACGAACCAGAGTAGGACGAATAACAAGGGTCAGAATCCGTTTAAATGACCTCAATAGGAAAGAATGAATTTCGGGACGAAATTCTTTTAAGGAGGGGAAGATGTGAGGCCCGACCCTGAATAACGTGTATTACCTTGTTTTGCGTGCCATAGACAAAGAATGATATGACTGACCTTGGATTACATGCCCTGTCTTAGTTTTCGTGCATACTTCGTCATACGTGCCTTAACCTAGAATTGTGTACCCTAATCCTCGATATATGTGCGATACCTAGATAAATGTGCCATGACCTTAATTTACATGCAAGACCTCAATTTGCATGTGTCTCTTCATTTCGTGTGCATTAACCTTGAACTACGTGCCTTAACCTAGGTTTAAGAGGTGTACCTTAATTTACGTGCATTGCATTGAATTACATGTCGTGCATTGGTCTACGTGCATTGACCTAGGGTTGCGTGCGTTAGCATTAGAATCTGTGCATTAGACTTGAAGTACGTGCCTTAGTCTAGAAGTTCGTGTCTTACCTCGTAGTTTGTGTTTACCTCGTGTTTCGTGCCCCGTATTAATTTTGGTGCGTGCCTCGTAATGCGTACCCTAGACCTAGGAATCCATGCTACCACATTAATCAAGAAAGTATCCTACACAAAGCGCTAAACTATAAAATAATCCTAATTCAAATCTCTACAAAATCCACTAACAATAAACAATTCAATCTACACAAACACCTAAACATTCTTTATTCTTTATTCTCACCCAAAACCAATGCACCTCAAATTTCACCCTTATTATAATCCATAATATATTAAATAGAGTCTGAAATTTCAGCAATTTGCAAGCCCTTGGCTGACCACTAAGTGCATTTAGTCTAGCATTGCATAATTTATTCATAATCCTAGACAAACTATGACAAAACACTTACACAATGCATAAAAAATTGCTCAATTCTCCTCAAATCTCCACAATTTTCGACCAACCCTTGCATGCCCATGCTAAACATTTTAAATTCCACCTTGAAGACACAAAAATCTGATTCACCAAGCTCAAGGATGAACATGCTCATCAAAAATTGCAAAAGGCTTTATTCCTTGTCATATTTTTTGTCACATTCTCTCATTTCCTTCAACTTCTCTCACTTCCCTCTCATTTCCTCTCTCCATTTCGGTTCTTGGCTGAGTTCTCTATCACCTTGGCTTGTCTTCTTCATAACTTAGCTAAGCCAAGTCAAGCAATCATCAAGAAAGTCGAGCAAACAAGCTAAGATGCGAAAATCACACTTACATGCCCTTTGAAGCTTCATTTTCAGCCTAGGTAAGCTTCTTGACATCCATTTCTTTTCTTCAAGTTCTAACTACATGCATGCACTAAGAGATTGATTACTAGGCTAGGAAAAATAGAGAAAACCAAGTTGGAATCTCGGCTAAGCAAGAAGAAGAAGAGATTTTAGCTTCAACAAGGTTTTTGATCATTTTTTGGGTTGATTGCAAAGGTGAAGGTTAAAATCTTTTGAAAACTCTTTAAAAACTCACATGCATGCTAATAAATGTGTGTATTTGCTTCTGTACTTGAGATATATGGTCGTTCATAAGCTTAAACAACCATGCATGGCAAGATCTTGGCTTGAAAATGATGCTAGGTGAAGTCGAAATGGATGACAGCTCTCTGACCAGTCTGTTTGAGGGAAGTTTAGCTAAGCAAATGATGTTGAAAAATGCTTGAAAATTTGTGGGTGACTATTTTGGACAGTTTTGAACATTTTTCCCAGAAATAGGCCGAAGCTAATTTTGATTCTAAGGTCCTCAAAATGGTAAATCATTAAAATGTGACCAAATCTGGAAATCTGAAAAAATGAATCAGGTTTTGGCAGATGCACTTACCTTGTGGAACGAACCATATTTGACTTAGTAAATGTTGTCCAAAATGCATGCAATTTGGTGTGCTGCTATATTTTTCAGTTCTGGACAATTTTGTCAGAAATGGACCAAAGCTAAAACTGACTCTAAGGACCTCAAAAACGTCAGTTTCTGAAAAGTGTACAAATCTGGACAGTTTTGTGCTATCTCACTGTTTCGGCTATAACTAATGATTCTGAACTCCAATTAATGCAAGGTTTGTTTCTGATTTTAGTTAACTTCTAAGCTTTAATTTGACCTCTTATTTACTGAATTTGGAGATTTTTTGTTTATCCTATTGATTGTGAGAAAACAGCCTATTGCAGTAAAGGTTTTATTTAGACATATGCTTGGAAAACAGCCTATTGCAGTAAATTGTGACACTAATTGTGTGGAAATGTGGTGTTGGGATGTTATGTGGACTGTTGTGAGCACTTGTGGATGTTGAATTAAATGATGCAAGACTTGATAATGATCTTGAGTGGACTTAGGGTTTTAATCACTTGATTAAGCATGAAATGGGAACCCTAATGACTCAATAGTCTTAATAGGTGTTGATCAATTGGATATTGTGTTGGAATCATATGCTTAGTGGGCTGCCCGTAAATGTTTTATAACTTCAAAAGTGATCTTGACCATTGCATGTTGACAAATAAGCTTTTCTTGCATCCGAACTCATGTTGATATCATTGCACGTTGAATAATCTTATCGCTTGATTGCGTGGACCTCTTAATGAGTTATATAGCCTGTTTTACATGTGTTACATGGCTGCCCGTTTGATGATCATATGACTCTATATGCCTTTCAAGTGAAATTACTTGTCTTATCGTGCCTTGTTTGACTACTTGACAACGTGCGATCTTATAACTGTTCGGAGGCAACCTACTTTGTTGTCCTCCTAATGTGATATGTTAAATGTTATAAATGTGCATTGCATACAAGGTTGCAACCTTTCGTGTTGCATGGTAGCGTTTCACGTCCGCCTGGCGGCATCGGGCTTGCCGGTGTTACCGTGACTACCATGATCCAATTCCTTCTCTCGCTTGGTATTCACCCTTGGAGAGTTGGGTCGTAGGATTTCGGGGTACATCCGGAGTACACCTACCTGGCGTGTTTTGGGGATGAATTAAAGTCGGCCGCAACTCCTGTTGCTTGACTTGATCTGAGAGCAAAAGCTTACCGTATCCTTTTTATTATGTGTATAAGTACTCCCACTTGGTTCCTAGAGAACCTCAGGGAGGAAAGATCGGTATTCCTATTCTGTACTTGTATTTCTGTTACATTCATGTGTGAGAAAGGGAATTTCATAAGTTTAACTGGAAAATGAGTTTCAAAACTTATTTCTCGTTCCCCCTCGCTGAGTTCATAAGGACTCACCCTCTTTTATCATCTCAGGTGAAGAAGAACAGGTACAAGAACCCGAGGACGGTGTGCCTAATGATGAACCCCTGGAGTGAATGCCTGTCATTGCTTATTTTGCTTGATTGTGACTACTTGTGAACTTTTGCTACTAGAAGACTATTTCCCTTACGTTATTTGTTGTTTGTGATGTAATAGACCCCCGTTGTAATTTGGAGTCTAATTTTGGTTTGTACTTATATTAAGTAGATTGATACTAGACATACTATGATCGTTTTTGCTTTTATTATCACTAGTATCTATCATAGGTTATGATGCTTAGCTAAGGAATATGCAAATGAACTTATCCAATCTCAACAGGTACTCGCTAATAAGCTCAGATCAACAGGTATATTTTGAAACGAGGATAAATGGACAAACGAGACATAGTATCATGCTAGGTTATATATCAAACGGGACGTCGAAATAACCAATAGGCCATTCAATTGATGATAAAATAGTAAACTCTAGCCGAGAATGAACTTGAATTGAAAGTTTTGAGGCTGTTAGAAAATTTAGGTCAAAACAAAGAGCCCAATTACAGCCGTTATGCTGTCGGATTTTCAGAAAATTTTGAAGTCTAGAATAACACGTTAAGTGTTAAACCTCATAGAATGATTAAGAATGTGAAGGGACTTGAATGTTTAGATCACACCCTAGTCTAACCTTTATAGACCGGGTTGGGGCGTGACAGCCGCTGCACCAATCAGCGTTGGTCCATGCCCCAAGCCGATCGGTGGGCAGGATCTCGCCGTTCCGCATACGACCGGGGCGTATCGCTGGCCCCCATCCGCTTCCCTTCCGATAATTTCAAGCATTGGTTATTGGGTAGCGGCCCATTATTAGGCTGAGCCGCTGCCCATAGGTTAAAAAAAAAAAAAAAAAAAACAGGAAATTAAACCAATGGGCATCCCCATTGGTTACTGGGCAGCGGCCCAATATTAGGTTGAGCCGCTGCCCATAGGTTAAAAAAAAAAAAAAGGAAATTAAACCAATGGGCCTCCCCATTGGTTACTGGGCAGCGGCTCAGTATTAGGCAGAGCCGCTGCCCATAGGTTAAAAAAAAAATAGGAAATTAAACCAATGGGCCTCCCCATTGGTTACGGGGCAGCGGCCCAGTATTAGGCTGAGCCGCTGCCCGTAGGGAAAAAAAAAAAAAAAAAGGGAATTAAACCAATGGGCCTCCACATTGGTTAGTGTGCAGCGGGCCATTATTAGGGTGACCCGTTCCCCATAGGTAAAAAAAAAAAAAAAAAAACAGGAAATTAAACCAATAGGCCTCCCCATTGGTTACTGGGCAGCCCAGTATTAGGCAGAGCCGCTGCCCATAGGTTAAAAATAAATAAAAAAAAAAAAAACAGGAAATTAAACCAATGGGCCTCCCCATTGGTTACTGGGCAGCGGCCCATTATTAGGATGAGCAGCTGCCCCTAGGTTAAAAAAAAAAAAAAAAAAAAACAGGAAAATAAACCAATGGGCCTCCACATTGGTTACCGGGCAGCGGCCCAGAATTAGGTTGAGACGCTGGCCATAGGTTAACAAATAAAAAAAAAAAAAACAAAAAATTAAACCAATAGGTCTCCCCATTGGTTACTGGGCAGCGTCCCAGTATTAGGCTGAGCCGCTGCCCATAGGTTAAAAAAAAAAAAAAAAAAAGGAAATTAAACCAATGGTCCTCCCCATTGGTTACTGGGCGGCGGCCCAGTATTAGGCTAAGCCGTTGCCCATAGGTTAAAAAAATATATATATGAAATTAAACCAATGGGCCTCCCCATTGGTTAATGGGCAGCGGCCCATTATTAGGCTGAGCCGCTGCCCATAGGTTAAAAAAAAAAAAAAACCAAAAAAAAAAAAAGGAAATTAAACCAATGGGCCTCCCCATTGGTTACTGGGCAGCGGCCGAGTATTAGTTTGAGCCGCTGCCCATAGGTTAAAAAATAAAAAATAAAAAAACAGAAAATTAAACCAATGGGTCTCCCCATTGGTTACTGGGCAGCGTCCCAGTATTAGGCTGAGCCGCTGCCCATAGGTTAAAAAAAAAAAAAAAAAACAGGAAATTAAACCAATGGGCCTCCCCATTGGTTACTGGGCAGCAGCACATTATTAGGCTGAGCCGCTGCCCATAGGTTAAAAAATAAAAAAATAAAAAATAAAAACATGAAATTAAACCAATCGGCCTCCCCCTTGGTTCCTGGGCAGCGTCCCAGTATTAGGCTGAGCCGCTGCCCATAGGTTAAAAAAAAAAAAAAAAATTAAACAAATGGGCCTTCCCATTGGTTACTGGGCAGCGGCCCAGTATTAGGCTGAGCCGCTGCCCATAGGTTAAAAAAAAAAGAAACAGGAAATTAAACCAATGGGCCTCCCCATTGGTTACTGGGCAGCGGCCCATTATTAGGCTGAGCCGCTGCCCATAGGTTAAAAAAAACAAACCAAAAAAAAAAAAAAAAAAAAACAGGAAATTAAACCAATGGGCCTCTCCATTGGTTACTGGGCAGCGGCCCAGTATTAGGCTGAGTCGCTGCCCATAGGTTAAAAAAAAAAAAGAGGAAATTAAACCAATTGGCCTCCCCATTGGTTATTGGGCAGCGTCCCAGTATTAGGTTGAGTCGTTGCCCATAGGTTAAAAAAAAAAACAGGAAATTAAACCAATAGGCCTCCACATTGGTTACTGGGCAGCGGCCCATTATTAGGCTGAGCCGCAGCCCATAGGTTAAAAAATAAAAAATAAAAATAAAAATAAAAATTTAAAAAAAAACATGAAATTAAACCAATGGGCCTCCCCATTGGTTACTGGGCAGCGGCCTAGTATTAGGTTGAGCCGCTGCCCATAGCTTAAAAAAAAAAACAGGAAATTAAACCAAAGGGCCTCCTCATTGGTTACTGGGCAGCGGCCCATTATTAGGCTGAGCCGCTGCCCATAGGTTAAAAAAAATAAAAAAAATAAAAAAACAGGAAATTAAACCAATGAGCCTCCCCATTGGTTACTGGGCAGCGGCCCAGTATTAGGCTGAGCCGCTGCCCATAGGTTAAAAAAAAAAAACAGGAAATTAAACCAATGGGCCTCCCCATTGGTTACTGGGGAGCGGCCCATTATTAGGCTGAGCCGCTGCCCATAGGTTAAAAAAAAAAAAATAGGAAATTAAACCAATGGGCCTCCCCATTGGTTACTGGGCAGCGGCCGATTATTAGGCTGAGCCGCAGTCCATAGGCTAAAAAAAAAAAAAAAAAACAGGAAATTAAACCAATGGGCCTCCCCATTGTTTAGTGGGCAGGGGCTCAGTATTAGGCTGAGCCGCTGCCCATAGGTTAAAAAAAAAAACAGGAAATTAAACCAATGGGCCTCCACATTGGTTACTGGGCAGCGGCCCATTATTAGGCTGAGCCGCAGCCCATAGGTTAAAAAATAAAAAATAAAAATAAAAATAAAAATTTAAAAAAAAACATGAAATTAAACCAATGGGCCTCCCCATTGGTTACTGGGCAGCGGCCTAGTATTAGGTTGAGCCGCTGCCCATAGCTTAAAAAAAAAAACAGGAAATTAAACCAAAGGGCCTCCTCATTGGTTACTGGGCAGCGGCCCAGTATTAGGCTGAGCCGCTGCCCATAGGTTAAAAAAAATAAATAAATAAAAAATAAAAAAAAGGAAATTAAACCAATGGGCCTCCCCATTGGTTACTGGGCATCGGCCCAGTATTAGGCTGAGCCGCTGCCTATAGGTTAAAAAAAAAAAACAGGAAATTAAACCAATGCGCCTGCCCATTGGTTACTGGGCAGCGGCCCAGTATTAGGCTGAGCCGCTGCCCATAGGTTAAAAAAAAAAAAATAGGAAATTAAACCAATGGGCCTCCCCATTGGTTACTGGGCAGCGGCCGATTATTCGGCTGAGCCGCAGTCCATAGGCTAAAAAAAAAAAAAAAAAACAGGAAATTAAACCAATGGGCCTCCCCATTGGTTAGTGGGCAGCGGCTCAGTATTAGGCTGAGCCGCTGCCCATAGGTTAAAAAAAAAAACAGGAAATTAAACCAATGGGCCTCCCCATTGGTTACGGGCGAGCGGCCCATTATTAGGCTGAGCCGCTGCCCTTAGGTTAAAAAAAAAAAAAAAATAGGAAATTAAACCAATGGGCCTCCCCATTGGTTACTGGGGAGCGGCCCATTATTAGGCTGAGCCGCTGCCCATAGGTTAAAAAAAAAAAAAAATAGGAAATTAAACCAAAGGGCCTCCCCATTGGTTACTGAGGAGCGGCCCACTATTAGGCTGAGCCGCTGCCCATAGGATAAAAAAAAAAAAAAATACGAAATTAAACCAATGGGTCTTCCCCTTGGTTACTGGGCAGCGGCCCATTATTAGGCTAAGCCGCAGCCCATAGGTTAAAAAAAAAATGAGGAAATTAAACCAATGGGCCTCCACATTGGTTACTGGGCAACGGCCCAGTATTAGGTTGAGCCGCTGCCTATAGGTTAAAAAATAAAAAATAAAAAAACAGGAAATTAAACCAGTGGGTCTCCCCATTGGTTAATGGGCAGCGTCCCAGTATTAGGCTGAGCTGCTGCCCATAGGTTAAAAAAAAAAAAAAAAAAAAAAAAAAAAAAAAAAAAACAGGAAATTAAACCCATGGGCCTCCCCAATGGTTACTGGGCAGCGGCCCATTATGAGGCTGAGCCGCTGTCCATAGGTTAAAAAATAAAAAAATAAAAATAAAAACATGAAATTAAACCAATGGGCCTCCCCATTGGTTACTGGGCAGCGTCCCAGTATTAGGCTGAGCCGCTGCCCATAGGTTAAAAAAAAAAAAAAAAACAGGTAATTAAACCAATGGTCCTCCCCATTGGTTACTGGGTGGCGGCCCAGTATTAGGCTGAGCCGTTGCCCATAGGTTAAAAAAAATATATATGAAATTAAACCAATGGGCCTCCCCATTGGTTACTGGGCAGCGGCCCATTATTAGGCTGACCCCCTACCCATAGGTTAAAAAAATAATAATAATAACAGGAAATTAAACCAATGGGCCTCCCCATTGGGTACTGGGCAGCAGCCCAGTATTAGGCTGAGCCGCTGCCCATTGGTTAAAAAAAAAAAAAAAAAAAAACAGGAAATTAAAACAATGGGTCTCCCCATTGGTTACTGGGCAGCGGCCCATTATTTGGCTGTGCCGCTGCCCATAGGGTAAAAAAAATTAAAAAAAATAAAAAATAAAAAAAAACAGGAAATTAAACCAATGGGCCTCCCCATTGGTTATTGGGCAGCGGCCCAGTATTAGGTTGAGCCGCTGCCCATAGGTTAAAAAAAAAAAAGGAAATTAAACCAATGGGCTTCCCCATTGGTTACTGGGCAGCGGCTGGGCCGCTGCCCATAGGTTTAAAAATAAAAAAAAATAAAAAAAAAATAGGAAATTAAACCAATGGGCCTCCCCATTGGTTACTAGGCAGCGGCCCATTATTTGGCTGAGCCGCTGCCCATAGGTTAAAAAAAAAAAAGAAAAAAAAAGAGGAAATTAAACTAAAGGGCCTCCCCATTGGTTATTGGGCAGCGGCCCAGGATTAGGTTGAGCCGCTGCCTATAGGTTAAAAAAAAAAACAAAAAAAAAAACAGGAAATTAAACCAATGGGCCTCCCCAATGGTTACTGGGCAGCGTCCCAGTATTAGGCTGAGCCGCTGCCCATAGGTTAAAAAAAAAAAGGAAATTAAACCAATGGGCCTCCCCATTGGCTACTGGGCAGCGGCCCATTATTAGGCTGAGCCGCTGCCCATAGGTTAAAAAATAAAAAAAATAAATAAAAAATAGGAAATTAAACCAATGGGCCTCCCCATTGGTTACTGGGCAGTGGCCCATTATTAGGCTGAGCCGCTGCCCACAGCTTAAAAAAAAAAAAAAAATAGGAAATTAAACCAATGGGCCTCCGCATTGGTTACTAGGCAGCGGCCCAGTATTAGGTTGAGCCGCTGCCCATAGGTTTAAAAATAAAAAATAAAAAAAAAATAAAAAATAAAAAAAAGGAAATTAAACCAATGGGCCTCCCCATTGGTTACTGGGCAGCAGCCCATTATTAGGCTGAGCCGCTGTCCATAGGTTACAAAAAATATAAAAAATAAAAAAAATAAAAAAACCTTAAATTAAACCAATGGGCCTCCCCATTGGTTACTGGGCAGCGGCCCAGTATTAGGCTGAGCCGTTGCCCATAGGTTAAAAAAAACAGTAAATTAAACCAATGGGCCTCCCCATTGGTTACTAGGCAGCGGCCCAGTATTAGGCTGAGCCGCTACCCATAGGTTAAAAAAATAAAAAAAAAACAGGAAATTAAAACAATGGGCCTCTCCATTGGTTACTGGGCAGCGGCCCATTATTAGGCTGAGCCGCTGCCCATAGGTTAAAAATAATAAAAAATAAAAAATAAAACAGGATATTAAACCAATGGGCCTCCCCAATGGTTACTGGGCAGCGTCCCAGTATTAGGCTGAGCCGCTGCCCATAGGTTAAAAAAAAAAGGAAATTAAACCAATGGGCCTCCCCATTCGCTACTGCGCAGCGGCCCATTCTTACGCTGAGCCGCTCCCCATAGGTTAAAAAATAAAAAAAATAAATAAAAAATAGGAAATTAAACCAATGGGCCTCCCCATTGGTTACTGGGCAGTGGCCCATTATTAGGCTGAGCCGCTGCCCACAGCTTAAAAAAAAAAAAAAAATAGGAAAATAAACCAAAGGGCCTCCGCATTGGTTACTAGGCAGCAGCCCAGTATTAGGATGAGCCGCTGCCCATAGGTTTAAAAATAAAAAATAAAAAAAAAATAAAAAAAAAAAAAAAAAAAAATTAAACCAATGGGCCTTCACATTGGTTACTGGGCAGCAGCTCATTATTAGGCTGAGCCGCTGTCCATTGGTTACAAAAAATATAAAAAATAAAAAAAATAAAAAAACCTTAAATTAAACCAATGGGCCTCCCCATTGGTTACTGGGCAGCGGCCCAGTATTAGGCTGAGCCGCTACCCATAGGTTAAAAAAAAAAAACAGTAAATTAAACCAATGGGCCTCCCCATTGGTTACTACGGAGCGGCCCAGTATTAGGCTGAGCCGCTGCCCTTAGGTAAAAAAAATAAAAAAAAAAACAGGAAATTAAAACAATGGGCCTCCCCATTGGTTACTGGGCAGCGGCCCATTATTAGGCTGAGCCGCTGCCCATAGGTTAAAAATAATAAAAAATAAAAAAAAAAACAGGAAATTAAACCAATGGGCCTCCCCATTGGTTACTGGGGAGCGGCCCATTATTAGGCTGAGCCGCTGCCGATAGGTTAAAAAAAAAAAAACTGGTAATTAAACCAATGGGCCTCCCCATTGGCTACTGGGCAGCAGCCCAGTATTAGGCTGAGCCGCTGCCCATAGGTTAAAAAAAAAAAATAGGAAATTAAACCAATGGGCCTCCCCATTAGTTACTGGGCAGCGGCCCATTATTAGGCTGAGCCGCTGCCCATAGGTTAAAAATATATATATATAGGAAATTAAACCAATGGGCCTCCCCGTTGGTTATTGGGCAGCGGCCCATTATTAGGCTGAGCCACAGCCAATAGGTTAAAAAAAAAAAAAAAAAACAGGAAATTAAACCAATGGGCCTCCCCATTGGTTACTGGGCAGCAGCCTATTATTAGGCTGAGCCGCTGCCCATAGGTTAAAAAAAAAATAAAATATAAAAAATAAACAGAAAATTAAACCAATGGGCCTCCCCATTGGTTACTGGGCAGCGGCCCAGTATTAGGCTGAGCCGCTGCCCATAGGTTAAAAAAAAAAAAAGGAAATTAAACCAATGGGCCTCCCCATTGGTTACTGGGCAGCGGCCCAGTATTAGGTTGAGCCGCTGCCCATAGGTTAAAAAAAAAAATAGCTAATTAAACCAATGGGCCTCCCCATTGGTTACTGGGCAGCGGCCCATTATTAGGCTGAGCCGCTGCCCATAGGTTAAAAAATAATAAAAAAAATTAAAAAAAACAGGAAATTAAACCAATGGGCCTCCCCGTTAGTTACTGGGCAGCGGCCCATTATTAGGCTGAGCCGCAGCCCATAGGTTAAAAAAAAAAAAATAGGAAATTAAACCAAAGGGCCTCCCCATTGGTTACTGGGCAGCGGCCCATTATTAGGCTGAGCCGCTGCCCATAGGTTAAAAAAAATAAAAAAAATTAAAAAAAAAAAACAGGAAATTAAACCAATGGGTCTCCCCATTGGTTATTGGGCAGCGGCCCAGTATTAGGTTGAGCCGCTACCCATAGGTTAAAAAAAAAAAAACAGAAAATTAAACCAATGGGTCTCCCCATTGGTTATTGGGCAGCGGCCCATTATTAGGCTGAGCCGCTGCCCATAGGTTAAAAAATAAAAAAAAAACAAAAAAAAAAACAGGAAATTAAACCAATGGGCCTCCCCATTGGTTACTGGGCAGCGGCCCATTATTTGGCTGAGCCGCTGCCCATAGGTTAAAAAAAAAAAAGAAAAAAAAAGAGGATATTAAACTAATGGGCCTCCCCATTGGTTACTTGGCAGTGGCCCAGTATCAGGTTGAGCCGCTGCCTATAGGTTAAAAAACAAAAAACAAAAAAAAAACAGGAAATTAAACCAATGGGCCTTCCCAATGGTTACTGGGCAGCGTCCCAGTATTAGGCTGAGCCGCTGCCCATAGGTTAAAAAAAAAAAAGGAAATTAAACCAATGGGCCTCCCCATTGGCTACTGGGCAGCGGCCCATTATTAGGCTGAGCCGCTGCCCATAGGTTAAAAAATAAAAAAAATAAATAAAAAAATAGGAAATTAAACCAATGGGCCTCCCCATTGGTTACTGGGCAGCGGCCCATTATTAGGCTGAGCCGCTGCCCATAGGTTAAAAAAAAAAAAGAAGAGGAAATTAAACCAATAGGCCTCCCCATTGGTTACTGGGCAGCGGCCCAGTATTAGGTTGAGCCGCTGCCCATAGGTTAAAAAAAAAAAAAAAAAACAGCTAATTAATTCAATGGGCCTCACCATTGGTTACTGGGCAGCGGCCCATTATTAGGCTGAGCCGCTGCCCATAGGTTAAAAAAAATAAAAAAAATTAAAAAAATAGGAAATTAAACCAATGGGCCTCCCCATTGGTTACAGGGCAGCGGCCCATTATTAGGCTGAGCAGCTGCCCATAGGTTAAAAAAAAAAAAAAGGAAATTAAACCAATGGGCCTCCCCATTGGTTACTGGGCAGCGGCCCATTATTAGGCTGAGCCGCTGCCCATAGGTTAAAAAAAAAAAAAAAACAGGAAATTAAACCAATCAGCCTCCCCATTGGTTACTGGGCAGCAGCCCAGTATTAGGCTGAGCCGCTGCCCATAGGTTAAAAAAAAAAGGAAATTAAACCAATGGGCCTCCCCATTGGCTACTGGGCAGCGGCCCATTATTAGGCTGAGCCGCTGCCCATAGGTTAAAAAATAAAAAAAATAAAAAAAACTGGAAATTAAACCAATGGGCCTCCCCATTGGTTACTGGGGAGCGGCCCATTATTAGGCTGAGCCGCTGCCCATAGTTTAAAAAAAAAAAAACAAGGAAATTAAACCAATGGGCCTCCCCATTGGTTACTGGGCAGCGGCCCATTATTAGGCTGAGCCGCTGCCCATAGGTTAAAAAAAAAAAGAAGAGGAAATTAAACCAATAGGCCTCCCCATTGGTTACTGGGCAGCGGCCCAGTATTAGGTTGAGCCGCTGCCCATAGGTTAAAAAAAAAAAAAAAAAAACAGCTAATTAAACCAATGGGCCTCCCCATTGGTTACTGGGCAGCGGCCCAGTATTAGGTTGAGCCGCTGCCTATAGGTTAAAAACAAAAAACAAAAAAAAAACAGGAAATTAAACCAATGGGCCTCCCCAATGGTTACTGGGCAGCGTCCCAGTATTAGGCTGAGCCGCTGCCCATAGGTTAAAAAAAAAAAGGAAATTAAACCAATGGGCCTCCCCATTGGCTACTGGGCAGCGGCCCATTATTAGGCTGAGCCGCTGCCCATAGGTTAAAAAATAAAAAAAATAAAAAAAAACAGGAAATTAAACCAATGGGCCTCCCCATTGGTTACTGGGCAACGGTCCATTATTAGGCTGAGCCGCTGCCCATAGGTTAAAAAAAAAAAAAAAGGAAATTAAACCAATAGGCCTCCCCATTGGTTACTGGGCAGCGGCCCATTATTAGGCTGAGCCGCTGCCCATAGGTTAAAAAAAAAAAAAAAACAGGAAATTAAACCAATCAGCCTCCCCATTGGTTACTGGGCAGCAGCCCAGTATTAGGCTGAGCCGCTGCCCATAGGTTAAAAAAAAAAGGAAATTAAACCAATGGGCCTCCCCATTGGCTACTGGGCAGCGGCCCATTATTAGGCTGAGCCGCTGCCCATAGGTTAAAAAATAAAAAAAATAAAAAAAACTGGAAATTAAACCAATGGGCCTCCCCATTGGTTACTGGGCAGCGGCCCATTATTAGGCTGAGCCGCTGCCCATAGGTTAAAAAAAAAAAAAAGGAAATTAAACCAATGGGCCTCCCCATTGGTTACTGGGCAACGGCCCAGTATTTGGCTGAGCCGCTGCCCATAGGTTAAAAACAAAAAAAAAGAAATTAAACCAATGGGCCTCTGCATTGGTTACTGTGCAGCGGCCTAGTATTAGGCTGAGCCGCTGCCCATAGGTTAAAAAAAAAAAAGAAGAAAAAAACAGGAAATTAAACCAATGGGCTTCCCCATTGGTTACTGGGCAGCGGCCCAGTATTAGGTTGAGCCGCTGCCCATAGGTAAAAAAAAAAAAAAAACCGAAAATTAAACCAAATGGCCTCCTCATTGGTTACTGGGCAGCGGCCCAGTATTAGGTTGAGCCGCTGCCTATAGGTTAAAAACAAAAAACAAAAAAAAAACAGGAAATTAAACCAATGGGCCTCCCCAATGGTTACTGGGCAGCGTCCCAGTATTAGGCTGAGCCGTTGCCCATAGGTTAAAAAAAAAAAAGGAAATTAAACCAATGGGCCTCCCCATTGGCTACTGGGCAGCGGCCCATTATTAGGCTGAGCCGCTGCCCATAGGTTAAAAAATAAAAAAAATAAAAAAAAACAGGAAATTAAACCAATGGGCCTCCCCATTGGTTACTGGGCAGCGGCCCATTATTAGGCTGAGCCGCTGCCCATAGGTTAAAAAAAAAAAAAAAAGGAAATTAAACCAATGGGCCTCCCCATTGGTTACTGGGCAGCGGCCCATTATTAGGCTGAGCCGCTGCCCATAGGTTAAAAAAAAAAAAGAAGAGCAAATTAAACCAATAGGCCTCCCCATTGGTTACTGGGCAGCGGCCCAGTATTAGGTTGAGCCGCTGCCCATAGGTTAAAAAAAAAAAAAAAAAAAAAAAAACAGCTAATTAAACCAATGGGCCTCCCCATTGGTTACTGGGCAGCGGCCCATTATTAGGCTGAGCCGCTGCCCATAGGTTAAAAAAAATAAAAAAAATTAAAAAAATAGGAAATTAAACCAATGGGCCTCCCCATTGGTTATTGGGCAGCGGCCCATTATTAGGCTGAGCAGCTGCCCATAGGTTAAAAAAAAAAAAAAGGAAATTAAACCAATGGGCCTCCCCATTGGTTACTGGGCTGCGGCCCATTATTAGGCTGAGCCGCTGCCCATAGGATAAAAAAAAAAAAAAAAACAGTAAATTAAACCAATCAGCCTCCCCATTGGTTACTGGGCAGCAACCCAGTATTAGGCTGAGCCGCTGCCCATAGGTTAAATAAAAACAGGAAATTAAACCACTGGTCCTCCCCATTGGTTACTGGGCAGCGGCCCAGTATTCGGCTGAGCCGCTGTCCATAGGTTAAAAATGAAAAAAAAAAAACAGCAAATTAAACCAATGGGCCTCCCCATTGGTTACTGGGTAGCGGCCTAGTATTAGGCTGGGTCGTTGCCCATAGGTTTAAAAAAAAAAAACAGGAAATTAAACCAATGGGCCTCGCCAATGGTTACTGGGCAGCGGCCCATTATTAGGCTGAGCCGCTGCCCATAAGTTAAAAAAAAAAAAAAAAAAAAAAAAAACATGAAATTAAACCAATGGGCCTCCCCATTGGTTACTGGGCAGCGGCCCATTATTCGGTTGAGCCGCTGGCCATAGGTTAAAAAAAAAATAAAATTAAACCAATGGGCCTCCCCATTGGTTACTGGGCAGCGGCCCAGTATTAGGCTGAGCCGCTGCCCATAGGTTAAAAAATAAAAATAAAATAAACAGGAAATTAAACCAATGGGTCTCCCCATTGGTTACTGGGCAGCGTCCCAGTGTTAGGCTGAGCCGC
Organism: Ehretia macrophylla; assembly: GCA_037974665.1. Lineage (NCBI taxonomy): Eukaryota > Viridiplantae > Streptophyta > Magnoliopsida > Boraginales > Ehretiaceae > Ehretia > Ehretia macrophylla. The sequence continues at coordinate 28,227,962 of CM075766.1, forward strand.
TGCCCATAGGTTAAAAAAAAAAAATAGGAAATTAAACCAATGGGCCTCCACATTGGTTACTTGGCAGCGGCCCATTATTAGGCTGAGCCGCTGCCCATAGGTTAAAAAAAAATAAAATAAACAGGAAATTAAACCAATGGGCCTCCCCATTGGTTACTGGGCAGCGGCCTTGTATCATGATGAGCCGCTGCCCATAGGTTAAAAAAAAACACGAAATTAAACCAATGGCTCTCCCCATTGGATACTGGGCAGCGGCACCGTATCATGCTGGGCCGCTCCCCATAGGTAAAATAAAAAATAAAAATAAAAAAAAACAAGAAATTAAACCAATGGGCCTCCAAATTCGTTACTGGGCAACGGCCCAGTATTAGGCTAAGCCGCTGCCCATAGGTTAAAAAAAAAAAAAAGGAAATTAAACCAATGGGCCTCCCCATTGGTTACTAGGCAGAGGCCCATTATTAGGCTGAGCCGCTGCCCATAGGTTAAAAAAAAAAAAAAGGAAATTAAACCAATGGGCCTCCCCATTGGTTACTGGGCAGCGGCCCATTATTAGGCTGAGCCGTTGCCGATAGGTTAAAAAAAAAAAAAAAACTGGAAATTAAACCAATGGGCCTCCCCATTGGTTACTGGGCAGCGGCCCATTATTAGGCTGAGCCGCTGCCCATAGGTTAAAAAAAAAATAATAATAATAATAATAATAAAATAAAAAATAAAAAAACACGAAATTAAACCAATGGGCCTCCCCATTGGTTACTGGGTAGTGGCCCAGTATTAGGCTGAGCCGCTGCCTATATGTTAAAAAAAAAAAAAACAGGAAATTAAAACAATGGGTCTCCCCATTGGTTACTGGGCAGCGTCCCAGTATTAGGCTGAGCCGCTGCCCATAGGTTAAAAAAAAAAAAAAAAAATGAAATTAAACCAATGGGCCTCCCATTGGTTACTGGGCAGCGGCCCAGTATTAGGCTGAGCCGCTGCCCATAGGTTAAAAAAATAAAATAAGAAATTAAACCAATGGGCCACCCCATTGGTTACTGGGCAGCGGCCCATTATTAGGCTGAGCCGTTGCCCATAGGTTAAAAAAAAAAAAATAGGAAATTAAACCAATGGGCCGCCCCATTGGATACTGGGCAGCGGCCCATTATTAGGCTGAGCCGCTGCCTATAGGTTAAAAAAAAAAAAAAGGAAATTAAACCAATGGGCCTCCCCATTGTTTACTGGGCAGCGGCCCAGTATTAGGCTGAGCCGCTGCGCATAAGTTAAAAAAAACAAAAAAAAATAAATAAAAATAAGAAATTAAACCAATGGGCCTCCCCATTGGTTACTGGGCAGCGGCCCAGTATTAGGCTGAGCCGCTGCCCATTGGTTAAAAAATAAAAAATAAAAAAATAAGAAATTAAACCAATAGGTCTCCCCATTGGTTACTGGGCAGCGTCCCAGTATTAGGCTGAGACGCTGCCCATAGGTTAAAAAAAAAAAAAAAACAGGAAATTAAACCAGTGGGCCTCCCCATTGGTTACTGGGCAGCGGCCCAGTATTAGGCTAAGCCACTGCCCATAGGTTAAAAAAAAAAAAAAAAAAGGAAATTAAACCAATGGGCCTCCCCATTGGTTACTAGGCAGCGGCCCATTATTAGGCTGAGCCGCTGCCCATAGGTTAAAAAAAAAAAGGAAATTAAACCAATAGGCCTCCCCATTGTTTACTGGGCAGCGGCCCATTATTAGGCTGAGCCGTTGCCGATAGGTTAAAAAAAAAAAAAATGGAAATTAAACCAATGGGCCTCCCCATTGGTTACTGGGCAGCGGCCCATTATTACGCTGAGCCGCTGCCCATAGGTTAAAAAAAAAATAATAATAATAATAATAATAAAATAAAAAATAAAAAAACACGAAATTAAACCAATGGGCCTCCCCAATGGTTACTGGGTAGTGGCCCAGTATTAGGCTGAGCCGCTGCCCATAGGTTAAAAAAATAAAATAAGAAATTAAACCAATGGGCCACCCCATTGGTTACTGGGCAGCGGCCCATTATTAGGCTGAGCCGTTGCCCATAGGTTAAAAAAAAAAAAAACAGGAAATTAAACCAATGGGCCGCCCCATTGGATACTGGGCAGCGGCCCATTATTAGGCTGAGCCGCTGCCTATAGGTTAAAAAAAAAAAAAAGGAAATTAAACCAATGGGCCCCCCCATTGTTTACTGGGCAGCGGCCCAGTATGAGGCTGAGCCGCTGCCCATAAGTTAAAAAAAACAAAAAAAAATAAATAAAAATAGGAAATTAAACCAATGGGCCTCCCCATTGGTTACTGGGCAGCGGCCCAGTATTAGGCTGAGCCGCTGCCCATTGGTTAAAAAATAAAAAATAAAAAAATAAGAAATTAAACCAATAGGTCTCCCCATTGGTTACTGGGCAGCGTCCCAGTATTAGGCTGAGACGCTGCCCATAGGTTAAAAAAAAAAAAAAACAGGAAATTAAACCAGTGGGCCTCCCCATTGGTTACTGGGCAGCGGCCCAGTATTAGGCTAAGCCACTGCCCATAGGTTAAAAAAAAAAAAAAAAAAAGGAAATTAAACCAATGGGCCTCCCCATTGGTTACTAGGCAGCGGCCCATTATTAGGCTGAGCCGCTGCCCATAGGTTAAAAAAAAAAAGGAAATTAAACCAATAGGCCTCCCCATTGGTTACTGGGCAGCGGCCCATTATTAGGCTGAGCCGTTGCCGATAGGTTAAAAAAAAAAAAACTGGAAATTAAACCAATGGGCCTCCCCATTGGTTACTGGGCAGCGGCCCATTATTAGGCTGAGCCGCTGCCCATAGGTTAAAAAATAAAAAATATTAATAATAATAATAAAATAAAAAATAAAAAAACACGAAATTAAACCAATGGGCCTCCCCAATGGTTACTGGGTAGTGGCCCAGTATTAGGCTGAGCCGCAGCCTATATGTTAAAAAAAAAAAAAAACAGGAAATTAAAACAATGGGTCTCCCCATTGGTTACTGGGCAGCGTCCCAGTATTAGGCTGAGCCGCTGCCTATAGGTTAAAAAAAAAAAAAACAGGAAATTAAACCAAAGGGCCTCCCATTGGTTACGGGGCAGCGGCGCAGGATTAGGGTGAGCCGCTGCCCATAGGTTAAAAAAATAAAATAGGAAATTAAACCAATGGGCCACCCCATTGGTTACTGGGCAGCGGCCCATTATTAGGCTGAGCCGTTGCCCATAGGATAAAAAAAAAAAAAAACAGGAAATTAAACCAATGGGCCGCCACATTGGATACTGGGCAGCGGCCCATTATTAGGCTGAGCCGCTGCCCATAGGTTAAAAAAAAAAAAAGGAAATTAAACCAATGGGCCTCCCCGTTGTTTACTGGGCAGCGGCCCAGTATTAGGATGAGCCGCTGCCCATTGGTTAAAAAAAAAAAAAGGAAATTAAACCAATGGGCCTCCCTATTGGTTACTGGGCAGCGTCCCAGTATTAGGCTGAGCCGCTGCCCATAGGTAAAAAAAAAAAAAAAAAAAAAAAAAATTGGAAATTAAACCAATGGGCCTCCCCATTGGTTACTGGGCAGCGGCCCATTATTAGGATGAGCCGCTGCCCATAGGTTAAAAAAAAAAAAAGGAAATTAAACCAAAGGGCCTCCCCATTGGTTACTAGGCAGCGGCCCATTATTAGGCTGAGCCGCTGCCCATAGGTTAAAAAAAAAACAGAAATTTAACCAATGGGCCTCCCCATTCGTTACTGGGCAGCGGCCCAGAATTAGGCTGAGCCGCTGCCCATAGGTTAAAAAAAAAAAAAAAAATAGGAAGTTAAACCAATGGGCCTCCCCATTAGTTGCAGGGCAGCGGCCCAGTATTAGACTAAGCAGCTGCCCATAGGTTAAAAAAAAAAAAAGAAATTAAACCAAAGAGCCTCCCCATTGGTTACTAGGCAGTGGCCCATTATTAGGGTGAGAGGCTGCCCAAAGGTTAAAAAAAAAAAAGGAAATTAAACCAATGGGCCTCCCCCTTGGTTACTGGGCAGCGTCCCATTATTAGGCTGAGCCGCTGCCCATAGGTTAAAAAAAAAAACAGGAAATTAAACCAATGGGCCTCCCCATTGGTTACTGGTCAGCGGTCTGTTATTAGGCTGAGCCGCTGCCCATAGGTTAATAAAAAAAATAAAAAATAAAAAAACAGGAAATGAAACCAATGAGCCTCCCCATTGGTTCCTGGGCCGCGGCCCACTATTAGGCTGAGCCGCTGCCCATAGGATAAAAAAAAAAAAAAAAAATAGGAAATAAAACCAATGGGTCTCCCCATTGGTTACTGGGCAGCGTCCCAGTATTAGGCTGAGCCGCTGCCCATAGGTTAAAAAAAAAAAACAGGAAATTAAACCAATGGGCCTCCCATTGGTTACTGGGCAGCGGCCCAGTATTAGGCTGAGCCACTGCCCATAGGTTAAAAAAAAAAAATTTAGGAAATTAAACCAATGGGCCTCCCCATTGGTTACTGGGCAGCGGCCCATTATTTGGCTGAGCCGCTGCCCATATGTTAATAAAAAAAAAATTAAACAAATGGGCCTCCCCACTGGTTACTGTGCAGCGGCCCAGTATTTGGCTGAGCCGCTACCCATAGGTTAAAAAAAAAAACAGGAAATTAAACCAATGGGTCTCCCCATTGGTTACTGGGCAGCGGCCCATTATTAGGCTAACCCTCTGCACATATGTTAAAAAAAAAAAAAAAAAAGAAATTAAACCAATGGGCCTCCCCATTGGTTACTGGGCAGCGGCCCAGTATTAGGCTGAGCCGCTGCCCATAGGTTAAAAAATAAAAAAATAAAAACAGGAAATTAAACCAATGGGTCTCCCCATTGGTTACTGGGCAGAGTCCCAGTATTAGGCGGAGCCGCTGCCCATAGGTTAAAAAAAAAAAAAAGAAGAAAAAACAGGAAATTAAACCAATGTGCCTCCCCATTGGTTACTGGGCAGCGGACCATTATTAGGCTGAGCCGCTGCCCATAGGTTACAAAAAAAAAAAAAAAAAAAACAGGAAATTATTCCAATGGGCCTCCCCATTGGTTACTGGGCAGCGGCCCATTATTAGGCTGAGCCGCTGCCCATAGGTTAAAAAAAAAAAAAAAATTAAACCAATGGGCCTCCCCATTGGTTACTGGGCAGCGGCCCAGTATTAGGCTGATCCGCTGCCCATAGGTTAAAAAATAAAAAAATAAAAAAAGGAAATTAAACCAATGGGTCTCCCCATTGGTTACTGGGCAGCGTCCCAGTATTAGGCTGAACCGCTGCCCATAGGTTAAAAAAAAAAAAAAAAAAAAAAACGTGAAATTTAACCAATGGGCCTTCCTATTGGTTACTGGGCAGCGGCCCAGTATTAGGTTGAGCCGCTGCCCATAGGTTAAAAAAAAAAAAGGAAATTAAATCAATGGGCCTCCCCATTGGTTACTGGGCAGCGGCCCAGTATTAGGCTGAGCTGCTGCCCATACGTTAAAAAAAAAAAAAAAACAGGAAATTAAACCAATGGGCCTCCCCATTGGTTACTAGGCAGCGGCCTATTATTAGGCTGAGCCGCTGCCCATAGGTTAAAAAATAAAAAATAAAAACAGGAAATTAAACCAATGGGTCTCTCCATTGGTTACTGGGCAACATCCCAGTATTAGGCTGAGCCGCTGCCCATAGGTTAAAAAAAAAAAAAAACAGAAAATTAAACCAATGGGCCTCCCCATTAGTTACTGGGATGTGCCCTATTATTTGGCTGAGCCGCTGCCCATAGGTTAAAAAAAAAATAAAAAATAAAAAATAAAAAAATAGGAAATTAAACCAAAGGGCCTCCCCATTGGTTTCTGGGCAGCGGCCCAGTATTAGGTTGAGCCGCTGCCCATAGGTTAAAAAAAAAAACCCGAAATTAAACCAATGGGCCTCCCCATTGATTACTGGGCAGCGGCCCAGTATTAGGTTGAGCCGCTGCCCATTGGTTAAAAAAAAAAAAAAACCACAAAATTAAACCAATGGGCCTGCCCATTGGTTACTAGGCAGCGGCCCATTATTAGCCTAAGCCGCTGCCCATAGGTTAAAAAAAAATAGGAAATTAAACCAATGGGCCTCCCCATTGGTTACTGGGCAGCGGCCCATTATTAGGCTGAGCCGCTGCCCATAGGTTAAAAAAAAAAAAGGAAATTAAACAAATGGGCCTTCCCATTCGTTACTGGTCAGCGGCCTGTTATTAGGCTAAGCCGCTGCCCATAGGTTAATAAATAAAAAAATAAAAAATAAAAAAATAAAAAAACACGAAATTAAACCAATGGGCATCCCCATTGGTTACTGGGCAGCGGCCCAGTATTAGGCTGAGCCGCTGCCCATAGGTTAAAAAAAATAAATAAATAAAACAGAAAATTAGACCATTGGGTCTCTCCATTGGTTACTGGGCAGCGTCCCAATATTAGGCTGAGCCGCTGCCAATAGGTAAAAAAAAAAAAAAAACAAGAAATTAAACCAATGGGCCTCCCATTGGTTACTGGGCAGCGGCCCAGTATTAGGCTGAGTTGCCCATAGGTTAAAAAAAAAAAAAAAACAGGAAATTAAACCAATGGGTCTCCCTATTGGTTAATGGGCAGCGTCCCAGTATTAGGCTGAGCCGCTGCCCATAGGTTAAAAAAAAAAAAAAACAGGAAATTAAACCAATGGGCCTCCCCATTGGTTACTGGGCAGCGGCCCATTATTAGGCTGAGCCGCTGCCCATAGGTTAAAAAAAACAAAAAACAAAAAAAAAAAAACAGGAAATTAAACCAATGGGCCTCCCCATTGGTTACTGTGCAGCGTCCCAGTATTAGGCTGAGCCGCTGCCCATAGGTAAAAAAAAAAAAAAAAACTGGAAATTAAACTAATGGGGCTCCCCATTAGTTACTGGGCAGCTGCACATTATTAGGATGAGCCGCTGCCCATAGGTTAAAAAAAAATGGAATTAAACCAATGGTCCTCCCCATTGGTTACTGGGCAGCGGCCCATTATTATGCTGAGCCGCTGACCATAGGTTAAAAAAAAAAAAAACAGAAATTAAACCAATGGGCCTCCCCATTGGTTACTGGGTAGCGGCCCAGTATTAGGTTGAGCCGCTGCCCATAGGTTTAAAAAAAAAACATGAAATTAAACCAATGGGCCTCCCCATTGGTTACTGGGTAGGGCCCATTATTAGGCTGAGCCGCTGCCCATAGGCTAAAAAAAAAAAAAAAAAGGAAATTAAATCAATGGGCCTCCCCATTGGTTACTGGGCAGCGGACCATTATTAGGCTGAGCCGCTGCCCATAGGTTAAAAAAAAAAAATAGAAATTAAACCAATGGGCCTCCCCATTGGTTACTGGGCAGCGGCCCGATATTAGGCTGAGCCGCTGCCCATAGGTTAATAAAAATAAAAAATAAAATTAAAAAAAATAAAAATAAAAAAAATAAAAAAACAGGAAATTAAACCAATGGGCCTCCCATTTGTTACTGGGCAACGGCCCTGTATTAGGCTGAGCCGCTGCCCATAGGTTAAAAAAAAATGAAATTAAACCAATGAGCCTCCCCATTGGTGACAGGGCAGCGGCCCAGTATTAGGATGAGCCGCTGCCCATAGGTTAAAAAAAAATAGGAAATTAAACCAATCGGCCTTCCCATTGGTTACTAGGTAGCGGCCCATTATTAGGCAGAGCCACTGCCCATAGGTTAAAAAAAAAAAAAAGGAAATTAAACCAATGGGCCACCCCATTGGTTACTAGGCAGCGGCCCATTATTAGGCTGAGGCGCTGCCCATACGTTAAAAAAAAAAAAAAAAGAGGAAATTAAACCAATGGGTCTCCGCAATGGTTACTGGGCAGCATCCCAGTATTAGGCTGAGCCGCTGCCCATAAGTTAAAAAAAAAAAAAAAACAGGAAATTAAACCAATGGGCCTCCCCATTGGTTACTGGACAACGCCCCATTATTTGGCTGAGCCGCTGCCCATAGGTTAAAAATAAAAAATAATAAAAATAATAAAAAAAGGAAATTAAACCAATGGGCCTCCCCATTGGTTACTGGGCAGCGGCCCAGTATTAGGTTGAGCCGCTGCCCATAGGTTAAAAAAAAAAAAACACGAAATTAAACCAATGGGCCTCCCCATTGGTTACTGGGCAGCGGCCTAGTATTAGGTTGAGCCGCTGCCCATAGGTTAAAAAAACAAAAAACAAAAAATTAAACCAATGGGCCTGCCCATTGGTTACTAGGCAGCGGCACATTATTAGGCTGAGCCGCTGCCCATAGATTAAAAAAAAAAAAAGGAAATTAAACCAATGGGCCTCCCCATTGGTTACTGGGCAGCGGCCCATTATTAGGCTGAGCCGCTGCCCATAGGTTAAAAAAAAAAACAAAAAAAACAGGAAATTAAACCAATGGGCCTTCCCATTGTTTACTAGGCAGCGGCCCATTATTAGGCTGAGCCGCTGCTCATAGGTTAAAAAATAAAAAATAAAAAAATAATGATAATAAAAAAATAAAAAATAAAAAAACTGGAAATTAAACCAATGGGCCTCCCCATTGGTTACTGGGCAGCGGCCGAGTATTAGGTTGAGCCGCTGCCCATAGGTTAAAAAAAAAAAAAAAAAAAAAAACAGGAAATTAAACCAATGTGTCTCCCCATTGGTTACTGGGCAGCGTCCCAGTATTAGGCTGAGCCGCTGCCCATAGGTTAAAAAAAAATAATAATAGGAAATTCAACCAATGGGCCTCCCCATTGGGTACTGGGCAGCGGCCCATTATTAGGCTTAGCCGTTGCCCATAGGTTAAAAAAAAAAAATAGGAAATTTAACCAATGGGCCTTCCCATTGGTTACTAGGCAGCGGCCCATTATTAGGCTGAGCCGCCGCCCATAGGTTAAAAAATAAAAATAAAAAAAAATAAAAAAAAAACTGGAAATTAAACCAATGGGCCTCCAAATTGGTTACTGGACAGCGGCCCAGTATTAGGCTGAGCAGCTGCCCATAGGTTAAAAAAAAATAATAAACAGGAAATTAAACCAATGGGCCTCCCCATTGGTTACTGGGCAGCGACCCAGTATTAGGCTGAGCCGCTGCCCATAGATTAAAAAAAATAAAAAAAGGAAATTAAACCAATGGGCCTTCCTATTGGTTTCTGGGCAGCGGCCCATTATTATGCTGAGCCGCTGCCCATAGGTTAAAAAAAAAAAAAAGGAAATTAAACCAATGAGCCTCCCTATTGGTAACTGGCCAGCGGCCCAGTATTAGGTTGAGCCGCTGCCCATAGTTTAAAAAAAAAACAGGAAATTAAACTAATAGGCCTCCCCATTGGTTATTGGGCTGCGGCCGAGTATTAGGCTGAGTCGCTGCCCATAGGTTAAAAAATAAAAAAATAATAAAAATAAAAATAAAAGCAGGAAATTAAACCAATGGGCCTCCCCATTGGTTACTGGGCAGCGGCCCATTATTAGGCTGAGCCGCTGCCCATAGGTTATAAAAAAAAAAAAAAAAAAAAAGAAATTAAACCAATCGGCCTCCCCATTGGTTACTGGGCAGCGGCCCAGTTTTAGGCTGAGCCGCTGCCCATAGGTTAAAAAAAAAAAAAAAACAGGAAATTAAACCAGTGGGCCTCCCCATTGGTTACTGGGCAGCAACCCATTATTAGGCTGAGCCGCTGCCCATAGGTTAAAAAAAAAAAAAAAAAAAACATGAAATTAAACCAATGGGCCTCACCATTAGTTACTGGGTAGCGGCCCAGTATTAGGTTGAGCCGCTGCCCATAGGTTAAAAAATAAAAAAAAAATAAAATATAAAAAAAAACAGGAAATTAAACCAATGGGCCTCCACATTGGTTACTGGGCAGTGGGCCATTATTAGGCTGAGCCGCTGCCCATAGGTTAAAAAAAAAAAAAAAAAAAAAAAAAAAAAGAAATTAAATCAATCGGCCTCCCCATTGGTTACTGGGCAGCGGCCCAGTATTAGGCTGAGCCGCTGCCCATAGGTTAAAAAAAAAAAAACCGGAAATTAAACCAGTGGGCCTCCCCATTGGTTACTGGGCAGCAACCCATTATTAGGCTGAGCCGCTGCCCATAGGTTAAAAAAAAAAAAAAACATGAAATTAAACCAATCGGCCTCACCATTAGTTACTGGGCAGCGGGCCAGTATTAGGTTGAGCCGCTGCCCATACGTTAAAAAATAAAAAAAAATAAAATATAAAAAAAAAATAGGAAATTAAACCAATGGGCCTCCACCTTGGTTACTGGGCAGCGGCCCATTATTAGGCTGAGCCGCTGCCCATAGGTTAAAAAAAAAAGGAAATTAAACCAATGGGCCTCCCCATTGGTTACTGGGCAACGACCCATTATTAGGCTGAGCCGCTGCCCATAGGTTAAAAAATAAATAAAAATAAAAAAAAAACATGAAATTAAACCAATGGGCCTCACCATTAGTTACTGGGCAGCGGCCCAGTATTAGGCTGAGCCGCTGCCAATAGGTTAAAAAATAATAAAAAATAAAAATAAAAAAAAACAGGAAATTAAACCAATGGGCCTCCACATTGGTTACTGGGTAGCGGCCCAGTATTAGGCTGAGCCGCTGCCCATAGGTTAAAAAAAAAAAAAACAGCAAATAAAACCAATGGGCCTCCCCATCGGTTACAGGGCAGCGGCCCAGGAGTAGGCTGAGCCGCTGCCCATAGGTTAAAAAAAAAAAAAGGAAATTAAACCAATGGGCCTCCCCATTGGTTACTAGGCAGCGGCCCATTATTAGGCTGAGCTGCTGCCCATAGATTAAAAAAAAAAAGAAAATTAAACCAATGGGCCTCCCCATTGGGTACTGGGCAGCGGCCCATTATTAGGCTGAGCCATTGCCCATATGTTAAAAAAAAAAAAAAAAAAGGAAATTAAACCAATGGGCCTTCCTATTGGTTACTGGGCAGCGGCCCAGTTTTAGGTTGAGCCGCTGCCCATAGGTTAAAAAAAACACAGGAAATTAAATCAGTGGGCCTCCACATTAGTTACTGGGCAGCGGCCCAGTATTAGGGTGAGCCGCTGCCCATAGGTTAAAAAAAATTAAAAATTAAAAATTAAAAAAACAGGAAATTAAACCAATAGGCCTCCCCATTCGTTACTCGGCAGCGGCCCAGTATTAGGCTTAGCCGGTTGCTATAGGTTAAAAAAAAAAAGGAAATTAAACCAGTGGGCCTCCCCATTGGTTACTGGGCAGCAGCCCAGTATTAGGTTGAGCCGCTGCCCATTGGTTAAAAAAAAAAAAAAAGCAGGAAATTAAACCAACGGGCCTCCCCATTGGTTACTAGGCAGCGGCCTAGTATTAGGCAGAGTCCCTGCCCATAGGTTAAAAAAAAAAAAAAAGGGAGTTAAACCAATGGGCCTCCCCATTGGTTACTAGGCAGCGGCCCTTTATTAGGCTGAGCCGCTGCCCATAGGTTAAAAAAAAAAACAGGAAATTAAACCAATGGGCCACTCCATTAGTTACTGTGCAGCGGCCCAGCATTAGGCTGAGCCGCTGGCCATAGGTTAAAAAAAAAAAAAAAGGAAATTAAACCAATGGGCCTCCCCATTGGTTACTGGGCTGCGGCCCATTATTACGCTGAGCCGCCCCCCATAGGTTAAAAAAAAAAAAAAACAGGAAATTAAACCAATGGGCCTCCCCATTGGTTACTGGGCAGTGGCCCATTATTAGGCTGAGCCGCTGCCCATAGGTTAAAAAAAAAAAAAAGGAAATTAAACCAATGGGCCTCCCCATTGGTTACTGGGCAGCGGCCCAGTATTAGGCTGAGTCGCTGTCCATAGGTTAAAAAATAATATAAAATAAAAATAAAAATAAAAACAGGAAATTAAACCAATGGGCTCCCCATTGGTTACTGGGCAGCGGCCCATTATTAGGCTGAGCCGCTGCCAATAGGTTAAAAAAAAAAAACAGGAAATTAAACCTATAGGCCTCCCCATTGGTTATTGGGCAGCGGATCATTATTAGGCTCAGCCGCTGCCCATAGTTTAAAAAAAAAAAATGAAATTAAACCAATGGGCCTCCCCATTGGTTACTGGGCAGCGGCCCATTATTAGGCTGAGCCGCTGCCCATAGGTTAAAAAAAAAAAGGAAATTAAACCAATGGGCCTCCCCATTGGTTACTGGGCAGTAGCCCAGTATTAGGCTGAGCCGCTGCCCATAGGTTAAAAAAAAAAAAAAAAAAAAAACAGGAAATTAAACAAAAGAGCTCCCCTTTGGTTATTGGGAAGCCGCCCAGTATAAGGCGAGACCGCTGCCCATAGGTTAAAAAAAAAAAAAAACAGGAAATTAAACCAATGGGCCTCCCCATTGGTTACTGGGCAGCGGCCCATTATTATGCTGAGCCGCTGCCTATAGGTTAAAAAAAAAAAAAAAAACCGAAAATTAAACCAATGGGCCTCCCCATTGGTTACTGGGAAGCGGCCCAGTATTAGGCTGAGTCGCTGCCCATAGGTTAAAAAATAAAAAAAAATAAAACAGGAAATTAAACCAATGGGCCTCCCCATTGGTTACTGGGCAGCCGCCCATTATTAGGCTGAGCCGCTGCCCATAGGTTAAAAAAAAAAAAAAAAAAAAACAGGAAATTAAACCTATGGGCCTCCCCATTGGTTATTGGGCAGCGGCACATTATTAGGCTGAGCCGCTGCCCATAGGTTAAAAAAAAAAAAAAAAAAAAAGAAAAAACAGGAAATTAAACCAATCGGCCTCCCCATTGGTTACAGGGCAGCGACCCAATATTAGGCTGAGCCGCTGCTCATAGGTTTAAAAAAAAAAAAGAAAAAAAGAAAAAAAAACATGAAATTAAACCAATGGGCCTCACCATTAGTTACTGGGCAGCGGCCCAGTATTAGGCTGAGCCGCTGCCAATAGGTTAAAAAATAATAAAAAAAAATAAAATAGGAAATTAAATCAATGGGCCTCCACATTGGTTACTGGGCAGCGGCCCAGTATTAGGCAGAACCGCTGCCCATAGGTTAAAAAAAAAAAACAGGAAATTAAACCAATGGGCCTCCCCATTGGTTACTGGGCAGCGGCCCAGTATTAGACTGAGCCGCTGCCCATAGGTTAAAAAAAAAAAAAAGGAAATGAAACCAATGGGCCTCCCCATTGGTTACTAGGCAGCGGCCCATTATTAAGCTGAGCTGCTGCCCATAGATTAAAAAAAAAATCAGAAATTAAACCAATGGGCCTCGCCATTGGTTACTGGGCAGCGGCCCAGTATTAGGCTGGGCCGCTGCCCATAGGATAAAAAAAAAAAAAAAAAAAAATAGTAAATTAAACCAATGGGCCTCCCTATTGGTTACTGGGCAGCGGCCCAATATTAGGCTGGGCCGCTGCCCATAGGTTAAAAAAAAAAAAAAAAGGAAATGAAACCAATGGGCCTCCCCATTGGTTACTAGGCAGCGGCCCATTATTAGGCTGAGCTGCTGCCCATAGATTAAAAAAAAAAAATCAGAAATTAAACCAATGGGCCTCCCCATTGGTTACTGGGCAGCGGCCCAGTATTAGGCTGAGCCGCTGCCCACAGGTTAAAAAAAAAAAAAAAGAAAATTAAACCAATGGGCCTCCCCATTGGTTACTGGGCAGCGACCCATTATTAGGCTGAGCCGCTGCCCATAGGTTAAAAAAAAAAAAAAAGAAAAAAAAAAAAGAAAAAAAAACATGAAATTAAACCAATGGGCCTCACCATTAGTTACTGGGCAGCGGCCCAGTATTAGACTGAGCCGCTGCAAATAGGTTAAAAAATAATATAAAAAAAAAAAAAAAAAACAGGAAATTAAACCAATGGGCCTCCACATTGGTTACTGGGCAGCGGCCCAGTATCAGGCTGAGCCGCTGCCCATAGGTTAAAAAAAAAAAAAAAAAACGAAATTAAACCAAAGGGCCTCCCCATTGATTTATGGGCCGCTGTCTAGTACTAGACTGAGCCGCTGCCCATAGGTTAAAAAAAAAAAAAGGAAATGAAACCAATGGGCCTCCCCATTGGTTACTAGGCAGCGGCCCATTATTAGGCTGAGCTGCTGCCCAAAGATAAAAAAAAAAAAAATCAGAAATTAAACCAATGGGCCTCCCCATTGGTTACTGGGCAGCGGCCCATTATTAGGCTGAGCCGCTGCCTATATGTTAAAAAAAAAAAAAAAAACAGGAAATTAAACCTATGGGCCTCCCCATTGGTTCTTGGGGAGCGGCCCATTATTAGGCTGAGCCGCTGCCCATAGGTTAAAAAAAAAAAAAAAAAAAAGAAAAAACAGGAAATTAAACCAATCGGCCTCCCCATTGGTTACTGGGCAGCGGCCTATTATTAGGCTGAGCCGCTGCCCATAGGTTAAAAAAAAAAAAAAAAACAGGAAATTAAACCTATGGGCCTCCCCATTGGTTATTGGGCAGCGGCACATTATTAGGCTGAGCCGCTGCCCATAGGTTAAAAAAAAAAAAAAAAAAAAAGAAAAAACAGGAAATTAAACCAATCGGCCTCCCCATTGGTTACAGGGCAGCGACCCAATATTAGGCTGAGCCGCTGCTCATAGGTTTAAAAAAAAAAAAAAAAAAAAAGAAAAAAAAACATGAAATTAAACCAATGGGCCTCACCATTAGTTACTGGGCAGCGGCCCAGTATTAGGCTGAGCCGCTGCCAATAGGTTAAAAAATAATAAAAAAAAATAAAATAGGAAATTAAATCAATGGGCCTCCACATTGGTTACTGGGCAGCGGCCCAGTATTAGGCAGAACCGCTGCCCATAGGTTAAAAAAAAAAAAAAAAGGAAATTAAACCATTTGGCCTCCCCATTGGTTACTGGGCAGCGGCCCAGTATTAGACTGAGCCGCTGCCCATAGGTTAAAAAAAAAAAAAAAAGAAATGAAACCAATGGGCCTCCCCATTGGTTACTAGGCAGCGGCCCAGTATTAAGCTGAGCTGCTGCCCATAGATTAAAAAAAAAATCAGAAATTAAACCAATGGGCCTCGCCATTGGTTACGGGGCAGCGGCCCAGTATTAGGCTGAGCCGCTGCCCATAGGTTAAAAAAAAAAAAAAACAGGAAATTAAACCAATGGGCCTCCCCATTGGTTACTGGGCAGCGGCCCAGTATTAGACTGAGCCGCTGCCCATAGGTTAAAAAAAAAAAAAAAGGAAATGAAACCAATGGGCCTCCCCATTGGTTACTAGGCAGCGGCCCATTATTAGGCTGAGCTGCTGTCCATAGATTAAAAAAAAAAAATCAGAAATTAAACCAATGGGCCTCCCCATTGGTTACTGGGCAGCGGCCCAGTATTAGGCTGAGCCGCTGCCCACAGGTTAAAAAAAAAAAAAAGAAAATTAAACCAATGGGCCTCCCCATTGGTTCCTGGGCAGCGACCCATTATTAGGCTGAGCCGCTGCCCATAGGTTAAAAAAAAAAAAAAGAAAAAAAAAAAAGAAAAAAAAACATGAAATTAAACCAATGGGCCTCACCATTAGTTACTGGGCAGCGGCCCAGTATTAGACTGAGCCGCTGCAAATAGGTTAAAAAATAATATAAAAAAAAAAAAAAAAAAACAGGAAATTAAACCAATGGACCTCCACATTGGTTACTGGGCAGCGGCCCAGTATCAGGCTGAGCCGCTGCCCATAGGTTAAAAAAAAAAAAAAAAGGAAATTAAACCAATGGGCCTCCCCATTGGTTACTGGGCAGCGGCCTAGTATTAGACTGAGCCGCTGCCCATAGGTTAAAAAAAAAAAAAGGAAATGAAACCAATGGGCCTCCCCATTGGTTACTAGGCAGCGGCCCATTATTAGGCTGAGCTGCTGCCCAAAGATAAAAAAAAAAAAAATCAGAAATTAAACCAATGGGCCTCCCCATTGGTTACTGGGCAGCGGCCCATTATTAGGCTGAGCCGCTGCCTATATGTTAAAAAAAAAAAAAAAAACAGGAAATTAAACCTATGGGCCTCCCCATTGGTTATTGGGCAGCGGCACATTATTAGGCTGAGCCGCTGCCCATAGGTTAAAAAAAAAAAAAAAAAAAAAGAAAAAACAGGAACTTACCCCAATCGCCCTCCCCATTGGTTACTGGGCAGCGGCCTATTATTAGGCTGAGCCGCTGCCCTTAGGTTAAAAAAAAAAAAAAAAACAGGAAATTAAACCTATGGGCCTCCCCATTGGTTATTGGGCAGCGGCACATTATTAGGCTGAGCCGCTGCCCATAGGTTAAAAAAAAAAAAAAAAAAAAAGAAAAAACAGGAAATTAAACCAATCGGCCTCCCCATTGGTTACAGGGCAGCGACCCAATATTAGGCTGAGCCGCTGCTCATAGGTTTAAAAAAAAAAAAAAAAAAAAAGAAAAAAAAACATGAAATTAAACCAATGGGCCTCACCATTAGTTACTGGGCAGCGGCCCAGTATTAGGCTGAGCCGCTGCCAATAGGTTAAAAAATAATAAAAAAAAATAAAATAGGAAATTAAATCAATGGGCCTCCACATTGGTTACTGGGCAGCGGCCCAGTATTAGGCAGAACCGCTGCCCATAGGTTAAAAAAAAAAAAAACAGGAAATTAAACCAATTGGCCTCCCCATTGGTTACTGGGCAGCGGCCCAGTATTAGACTGAGCCGCTGCCCATAGGTTAAAAAAAAAAAAAAGGAAATGAAACCAATGGGCCTCCCCATTGGTTACTAGGCAGCGGCCCATTATTAAGCTGAGCTGCTGCCCATAGATTAAAAAAAAAATCAGAAATTAAACCAATGGGCCTCGCCATTGGTTCCGGGGCAGCGGCCCAGTATTAGGCTGAGCCGCTGCCCATAGGTTAAAAAAAAAAAAAAAACAGGAAATTAAACCAATGGGCCTCCCCATTGGTTACTGGGCAGCGGCCCAGTATTAGACTGAGCCGCTGCCCATAGGTTAAAAAAAAAAAAAAAAGGAAATGAAACCAATGGGCCTCCCCATTGGTTACTAGGCAGCGGCCCATTATTAGGCTGAGCTGCTGTCCATAGATTAAAAAAAAAAAATCAGAAATTAAACCAATGGGCCTCCCCATTGGTTACTGGGCAGCGGCCCAGTATTAGGCTGAGCCGCTGCCCACAGGTTAAAAAAAAAAAAAAGAAAATTAAACCAATGGGCCTCCCCATTGGTTCCTGGGCAGCGACCCATTATTAGGCTGAGCCGCTGCCCATAGGTTAAAAAAAAAAAAAAGAAAAAAAAAAAAAGAAAAAAAAACATGAAATTAAACCAATGGGCCTCACCATTAGTTACTGGGCAGCGGCCCAGTATTAGACTGAGCCGCTGCAAATAGGTTAAAAAATAATATAAAAAAAAAAAAAAAAAAACAGGAAATTAAACCAATGGACCTCCACATTGGTTACTGGGCAGCGGCCCAGTATCAGGCTGAGCCGCTGCCCATAGGTTAAAAAAAAAAAAAAAAAGGAAATTAAACCAATGGGCCTCCCCATTGGTTACTGGGCAGCGGCCTAGTATTAGACTGAGCCGCTGCCCATAGGTTAAAAAAAAAAAAAAGGAAATGAAACCAATGGGCCTCCCCATTGGTTACTAGGCAGCGGCCCATTATTAGGCTGAGCTGCTGCCCAAAGATAAAAAAAAAAAAATCAGAAATTAAACCAATGGGCCTCCCCATTGGTTACTGGGCAGCGGCCCATTATTAGGCTGAGCCGCTGCCTATATGTTAAAAAAAAAAAACAGGAAATTAAACCAATGGGCCTTCCTATGGGTTACTGGGCAGCGGCACAGTATTAGGTTGAGCCGCTGCCCATAGGTTAAAAAAAAAACAGGAAAATAAACCAATGGGCCTCCCCATTAGTTACTGGGCAGCGGCCCAGTATTAGGCTGAGCTGCTGCCTATAGGTTAAAAAAAATAAAAATAAAAAAAAATAAAAAAAAACAAGAAAATAAACCAATGGGCCTCCCCATTGGTTACTGGGCAGCGACCCATTATTAGGCTGAGCTGCTGCCCGTAGATTAAA
This sequence comes from Ehretia macrophylla, assembly GCA_037974665.1. Taxonomy (NCBI): domain Eukaryota; kingdom Viridiplantae; phylum Streptophyta; class Magnoliopsida; order Boraginales; family Ehretiaceae; genus Ehretia; species Ehretia macrophylla. The sequence continues at coordinate 28,245,911 of CM075766.1, forward strand.
AAAAAAGGAAATTAAACCAGTGGGCCTCCCCATTGTTTACTGGGCAGCAGCCCAGTATTAGGCTGAGCCGCTGCCCATAGGTTAAAAAAAAGAAAAAAAAAAGCAGGAAATTAAACCAATGGGCCACCCCATTGGTTACTAGGCAGCGGCCTAGTATTAGGCTGAGCCGCTGCCCATAGGTTAAAAAAAAAAGGAAATTAAACCATTGGTCCTCCCCATTGGTTACTAGGCAGCGGCCCATTATTAGGCTGAGCCGCTGCCCATAGGTTTTAAAAAAAAAACAGGAAATTAAACCAATGGGCCTCCCATTGGTTACTGGGCAGCGACCCATTATTAGGCTGAGCCGCTGCCCATAGATTAAAAAAAAAAAGAAATTAAACCAGTGGGCCTCCCCATTGGTTACTGGGCAGCAGCCCAGTATTAGGCTGAGCCGCTGCCCATAGGTTAGAAAAAAAAAAAGCAGGAAATTAAACCAATGGGCCTTCCCATTGGTTACAAGGCAGCGGCCAAGTATTAGGCTGAGCCGCTGCCCATAGGTTAAAAAAAAAAAAAAAAAAAAGGAAATTAAACCAATGGGCCTCCCCATTGGTTACTAGGCAGCGGCCCATTATTAGGCTGAGCCGCTGCCCATAGGTTAAAAAAAAAAAAACAGGAAATTAAACCAATGGGCCTCCCCATTGGTTACTTGGCAGCGGCCCATTATTAGGCTGAGCCGCTGCCCATAGGTTAAAAAAAAAAAAAAACAGGAAATTAAACCAATGGGCCTCCCCATTGGTTACTGGGTTGCGGCCCATTATTAGGCTGAGCCGCTGCCCATAGGTTAAAAAAAAAAATAGGAAATTAAACCAACGGGCCTTCCCATTGGTTACTGGGCAGCGGCCTAGTATTAGGCTGAGTCGCTGCGCAGAGGTTAAAAAATAAAAAAAAAATAAAAATAAAAATAAAAACAGGAAATTAAACCAATGGGCCTCCCCTTTGGTTACTGGGCAGCGGCCCATTATTAGGCTGAGCCGCTGCCCATAGGTTAAAAAAAAAAGGAAATTAAACCAATGGGCCTCCCCATTGGTTACTGGGCAGCGACCCATTATTAGGCTGAGCCGCTGCCCATAGGTTAAAAAAAAAAAAAAAAAAAAAGAAAAAAAAACATGAAATTAAACCAATTGGCCTCACCATTAGTTACTGGGCAGCGGCCCAGTATTAGGCTGAGCCGCTGCCAATAGGTTAAAAAATAATAAAAAATAAAAATAAAAAAAACAGGAAATTAAACCAATGGGCCTCCACATTGGTTACTGGGTAGCGGCCAGTATTAGGCTGAGCCGCTGCCCATAGGTTAAAAAAAAAAAAATAAACAGGAAATTAAACCAATGGGCCTCCCCATTGGTTACTGGGCAGCGGCCCAGTATTAGGCTGAGCCGCTGCGCATAGGTTAAAAAAAAAAAAAAAGAAATTAAACCAATGGGCCTCCCCATTGGTTACTAGGCAGCGGCCCATTATTAGGCTGAGCTGCTGCCCATAGATTAAAAAAAAAAAGGAAATTAAACCAATGGGCCTCCCCATTGGGTACTGGTGAGCGGCCCATTATTAGGCTGACCCGCTGCCCATATGTTAAAAAAAAAAAAAAAAGGAAAATAAACCAATGGGCCTTCCTATTGGTTACTGGGCAGCGGCCCAGTTTTAGGTTGAGCCGCTGCCCATAGGTTAAAAAAAACACAGGAAATTAAACCAATGGGCCTCCCCATTAGTTACTGGGCAGCGGCTCAGTATTAGGGTGAGACGGTGCCCATAGGTTAAAAAAAATTAAAAATAAAAATAAAAATAAAAAAAACAGGAAATTAAACCAATGGGCCTCCCCATTGGTTACTGGGCAGCGGCCCATTATTAGGCTGAGCCGCTGCCCATAGGTTAAAAAAAAAAAGAAAATTAAACCAGTGGGCCTCCCCATTGGTTACTGGGCAGCAGCCCAGTATTAGGTTGAGCCGCTGCCCATAGGTTAAAAAAAAAAAAAAGCAGGAAATTAAACCAATGGGCCTCCCCATTGGTTACTAGGCAGCGGCCTAGTATTAGGCAGAGTCGCTGCCCATAGGTTAAAAAAAAAAAAAAAAGGAAATTAAACCAATGGGCCTCCCCATTGGTTACTAGGCAACGGCCCATTATTAGACTGAGCCGCTGCCCATAGGTTAAAAAAAAAAACAGTAAATTAAACCAATGGGCCTCTCCATTAGTTACGGTGCAGCGGCCCAGCATTTGGCTGAGCCGCTGCCCATAGGTTAAAAAAAAAAAAAAAAGGAAATTAAACCAATGGGTCTCCCCATTGGTTACTGGGCAGCGGCCCATTATTACGCTGAGCCGCTGCCCATAGGTTAAAAAAAAAAATAAAACCGGAAATTAAACCAATGGGCCTCCCCATTGGTTACTGGGCAGTGTCCCATTATTAGGCTGAGCCGCTGCCCATAGGTTAAAAAAAAAAAAAAAGGAAATTAAACCAATGGGCCTCCCCATTGGTTACTGGGCAGCGGCCCAGTATTAGGCTGAGTCGCTGCCCATAGGTTAAAAAATAAAATAAAATAAAAATAAAAATAAAAACAGGAAATTAAACCAATGGGCCTCCCCATTGGTTACTGGGCAGCGGCCCATTATTGGGCTGAGCCGCTGCCAATAGGTTAAAAAAAAAAAATAGGAAAATAAACCTATGGGCCTCCCCATTGGTTATTGGGCAGCGGCACATTATTAGGCTGAGCCGCTGCCCATAGGTTAAAAAAAAAAAAAACAAAAGGAAATTAAACCAATGGGCCTCACCATTAGTTACTGGGCAGCGGCCCAGTATTAGGCTGAGTCGCTGCCCATAGGTTAAATAATAAAAAAAAATAAAATATAAAAAAAACATAGGAAATTAAACCAATGGGCCTCCACATTGGTTACTGGACAGCGGCCCAGTATTAGGCTGAGCCGCTGCCCATAGGTTAAAAAAAAACAAAAAAAGGAAATTAAACCAATGGGCCTCCCCATTGGTTACTGGGCAGCGGCCCATTATTAGGCTGAGCCGCTGCCCATAGGTTAAAAAAAAAAAGGAAATTAAACCAATGGGCCTCCCCATTGGTTACTGGGCAGTAGCCCAGTATTAGGCTGAGCCGCTGCCCATAGGTTACAAAAAAAAAAAAAAAAAAAAGCAGGAAATTAAATCAATGGGCCTCCCCATTGGTTACTGGGCAGCGGCCCAGTATTAGGCTGAGCCGCTGCCCATAGGTTAAAAAAAAAAAAAGGGGAAATTAAACCAATGGGCCTCCCCATTGGTTACTGGGCAGCGGCCCATTATTAGGCTGAGCCGCTGCCCATAGGTTAAAAAAAAAAAAAAACCGGAAATTAAACCTATGGGCCTCCCCATTGGTTACTGGGCAGCGGCCCAGTATTAGGCTGAGTCGCAGCGCATAGGTTAAAAAATAAAAAAAAATAAAACAGGAAATCAAACCAATGGGCCTCCCCATTGGTTACTGGGCAGCGGCCCATTATTAGGCTGAGCCGCTGCCCATAGGTTAAAAAAAAAAAAAAACAGGAAATTAAACCTAAGGGCCTCCCCATTGGTTATTGGGCAGCGGCACATTATTAGGCTGAGCCGCTGCCCATAGGTTAAAAAAAAAAAAAACAGGAAATTAAACCAATCGGCCTCCCCATTGGTTACTGGGCAGCGACCCAGTATTAGGCTGAGCCGCTGCTCATAGGTTTAAAAAAAAAAAAAAAAAAAAAAAACATTTAATTAAACCAATGGGCCTCACCATTAGTTACTGGGCAGCGGCCCAGTATTAGGCTGAGCCGCTGCCTATAGGTTAAAAAATAATATAAAAAAAAAATAAAAAAAAAAAATAGGAAATTAAACCAATGGGCCTCCACATTGGTTACTGGGCAGCGGCCCAGTATTAGGCTGAGCCGCTGCCCATAGGTTAAAAAAAAAAAAAAAAGGAAATGAAACCAATGGGCCTCCCCATTGGTTACTAGGCAGCGGCCCATTATTAGGCTGAGCCGCTGCCCATAGGTTAAATAAAAAAAAACAGGAAATTAAACCAATGGGCCTCCCCATTGGTTACTGGGTAGCGGCCCATTATTAGGCTGAGCCGCTGCCCATAGGTTAAAAAAAAAAAAAAGGAAATTAAACCAACGGGCCTCCCCATTGGTTACTGGGCAGCGGCCCAGTATTAGGCTGAGTCGCTGCGCATAGGTTAAAAAAATAAAAAAAAAAGAAAAAATAAAAAAAAACATGAAATTAAACCAATGGGCCTCACCATTAGTTACTGGGCAGCGGCCAAGTATTAGGCTGAGCCGCTGCCAATAGGTTAAAAAATAATAAAAAATAAAAATAAAAAAAACAGGAAATTAAACCAATGGGCCTCCACATTGGTTACTGGGCAGCGGCCCAGTATTTGGCAGAGCCGCCGCCCATAGGTTAAAAAAAAAAAAAAAAAACAGGAAATTAAACCAAAGGGCCTCCCCATTGGTTACTGGGCAGCGGCCCGGTATTGGGCTGAGCCGCTGCCCATAGGTTAAAAAAAAAAAAAAGGAAATTAAAGCAATGGGCCTCCCCATTGGTTACTAGGCAGCGGCCCATTATTAGGCTGAGCTGCTGCCCATAGATTTAAAAAAAAAAAAAAAGGAAATTAAACCAATGGGCCTCCCCATTGGTTACTGGGCAGCGGCCCAGTATTAGGTTGGGCAGCTGCCCATTGGTAAAAATAAAAAAAAAAAGGAAGGAAATTAAACCAATTGGCCTTCCTATTGGTTACTGGGCAGCGGCCCAGTATTAGGTTGAGCCGCTGCCCATGGGTTAAAAAAAAAAAAGGAAATTAAACCAATGGGCCTCCCCATTAGTTACTGGGCAGCGGTCCAGTATTAGGCTGAGCCGCTGCCCATAGGTTAAAAAAAAATAAAAATAAAATAAAAACAAACAGGAAATTAAACCAATGGGCCTCCCCATTGGTTACTGGGCAGTGGCCGATTATTAGGCTGAGCCGCTGCCGATAGGTTAAAAAAAAAAAGGAAATTAAACCAGTGGGCCTCCCCATTGGTTACTGGGCAGCAGCCCAGTATTAGGCTGAGCCGCTGCCCATAGGTTAAAAAAAAAAAAAAAAGCAAGAAATTAAACCAATGGGCCTCCCCATTGGTTACTAGGCAGCGGCCTAGTATTAGGCTGGGCCGTTGCCCATAGGTTAAAAAAAAAAAAAAGGAAATTAAACCAATGGGCCTCCCCATTGGTTACTGGGCAGCGGCCCTGTATTAGGCAGAGCCGCTGCCCATAGGTTAAAAAAAAAAAACAGGAAATTAAACCAATGGGCCTCCCCATTGGTTCCTGGGCAGCGGCCCAGTATTAGGCTGAGCCGCTGCCCATAGGTTAAAAAAAAAAAAAAAAAACAGGAAATTAAACCAATGGGCCTCCCCATTGGTTACTGGGCAGCAGCCCAGTATTAGGCTGAGCCGTTGCCCATAGGTTAAAAAAAAAACAAGAAAATAAACCAATGGGCCTCCCCATTTTTTACTGGGCAGCGGCCCAGCATTAGGCTGAGCCGCTGCCCATAGGTTAAAAAAAAAAAAAGGAAATTAAACCAATGGGCCTCCCCATTGGTTACAGGGCAGCGGCCCAGAATTAGGTTGAGCCGCTGCCCATAGGTTAAAAAAAAACAGGAAATTAAACCATTGGGCCTCCCCATTGGTTACTGGGCAGCAGCCCAGTATTAGGCTGAGCCGCTGCACATAGGTAAAAAAAAAAAAAAAAAATTAAACCAATGGGCCTCCCCATTGGTTAATGGGCAGCGGCCCAGTATTAGGCGGAGCCGCTGCCCATAGATTAAAAAAAAAAAAAAAAGGAAATTAAACCAATGGGCCTCCCCATTTGTTACTGGGCAGCGGCCCAGCATTAGGCTGAGCCGCTGCCCATAGGTTAAAAAAAAAAAAAAACAGGAAATTAAACCAATGGGCCTACCCATTGGTTACTGGGCAGCGGCCCAGTATTAGGCTGAGTCGCTGCGCATAGGTTAAAAAAAAAAAAAAAAAAAAAAAAAAAAAAAAAAAAAAAAAAAACAGGAAATTAAACAAATGGGCCTCCCCATTGGTTACTTGGCAGCGGCCCAGTATTAGGCTGAGCCGCTGCCCATAGGTTAAAAAAAAAAAAAAATTAAATTAAACCAATGGGCCTCTCCATTGGTTACAGGGCAGCGGCCCAGTATTAGGTTGAGCCGTTGCCCATAGGTTAAAAAAAAAAACAGGAAATTAAACCAATGGGCCTCCCCATTGTTTCCTGGGCAGCGGCCCAGTATTAGGCTGAGCCGCTGCCCATAGGTTAAAAAAAAAAAAATAACAGGAAATTAAACCAATGGGCCTCCACATTGGTTACTGGGCAGCGGCCCAGTATTTGGCAGAGCCGCTGCCCATAGGTTAAAAAAAAAAAAATAAACAGGAAATTAAACCAATGGGCCTCCCCATTGGTTACTGGGCAGCGGCCCAGTATTAGGCTGAGCCGCTGCCCATAAGTTAAAAAAAAAAAAAGGAAATTAAACCAATGGGCCTCCCCATTGGTTACTAGGCAGCGGCCCATTATTAGGCTGAGCTGCTGCCCATAGATTAAAAAAAAAAAAAAAGGAAATTAAACCAATGGGCCTCCCTATTGGTTACTGGGCAGGGGCCCATTATTAGGCTGAGCCGCTGCCCATAGGTTAAAAAAAAAAAAAAAAAAAAAAGGATATTACTCCTATTGGCCTTCCTATTGGTTACTGGGCAGCGGCCCAGTATTAGGTTGAGCCGCTGCCCGTGGGTTAAAAAAAAAAAAGGAAATTAAACCAATGGGCCTCCCCATTAGTTACTGGGCAGCGGTCCAGTATTAGGCTGAGCCGCTGCCCATAGGTTAAAAAAAAATAAAAATAAAAATAAAATAAAAACAAACAGGAAATTAAACCAATGGGCCTCCCCATTGGTTACTGGGCAGTGGCCGATTATTAGGCTGAGCCGCTGCCGATAGGTTAAAAAAAAAAAGGAAATTAAACCAGTGGGCCTCCCCATTGGTTACTGGGCAGCAGCCCAGTATTAGGCTGAGCCGCTGCCCATAGGTTAAAAAAAAAAAAAAGCAGGAAATTAAACCAATGGGCGTCCCCATTGGTTACTAGGCAGCGGCCTAGTATTAGGCTGAGCCACTGCCCATAGGTTAAAAAAAAAAAAAAAAGAAATTAAACCAATGGGCCTCCCCATTGGTCACTTGGCAGCGGCCCATTATTAGGCTGAGCCGCTGCCCATAGGTTAAAAAAAAAAAACAGGAAATTAAACCAATGGGCCTCCCCATTGGTTACTGGGCAGCGGCCCAGTATTAGGCTGAGCCGCTGCCCATACGTTAAAAAAAAAAAAAAAAAAACAGGAAATTAAACCAATGGGCCTCCCCATTGGTTACTGGGCAGCAGCCCAGTATTAGGCTGAGCCGCTGCCCACAGGTTAAAAAAAAAACAAGAAATTAAACCAATGGGCCTCCCCATTTTTTACTGGGCAGCGGCCCAGCATTAGGCTGAGCCGCTGCCCATAGGTTGAAAAAAAAAAAAAAAGAAATTAAACCAATGGGCCTCCCCATTGGTTACAGGGCAGCGGCCCAGTATTAGGCTGAGCCGCTGCCCATAGGTTAAAAAAAAAAAAGACAAGAAATAAAACCAATGGGCCTCCCCATTTGTTACTGGGCAGCGGCCCAGCATTAGGCTGAGCCGCTGCCCATAGGTTAAAAAAAAAAAATAGGAAATTAAACCAATGGGCCTCCCCATTGGTTACAGGGCAGCGGCCCAGAATTAGGTTGAGCCGCTGCCCATAGGTTAAAAAAAAACAGGAAATTAAACCATTGGGCATCCCCATTGGTTACTGGCCAGCAGCCCAGTATTAGGCTGAGCCGCTGCCCATAGGTTAAAAAAAAAAAAAAGGAAATTAAACCAATGGGCCTCCGCATTGGTTACTGGGCAGCGGCCCAGTATTAGGCGGAGCCGCTGCCCATAGATTAAAAAAAAAAAAAAATAGGAAATTAAACCAATGGGCCTCCCCATTTGTTACTGGGCAACGGCCCAGCATTAAGCTGAGCCGCTGCCCATAGGTAATAAAAAAAAAAAAAAACAGGAAATTAAACCAATGGGCCTCCCCATTGGTTACTGGGCAGCGGCGCAGTATCAGGCTGAGTCGCTGCGTATAGGTTAAAAAAAAAAAAAAAAAAAAAAAAAAAAAAAACAGGAAATTAAACAAATGGGCCTCCCCATTGGTTACTTGGCAGCGGCCCAGTATTAGGCTGAGCCGCTGCCCATAGGTTAAAAAAAAAAAAAAAGGAAATTAAACCAATGGGCCTCCCCATTGGTTACAGGGCAACGGCCCAGTATTAGGTTGAGCCGCTGCCCATAGGTTAAAAAAAAAAACAGGAAATTAAACCAATGGGCCTCCCCATTGGTTACTGGGCAGCGGCCCAGTATTAGGCTGAGCCGCTGCCCATACGTTAAAAAAAAAAAAAATAACAGGAAATTAAACCAATGGGCCTCCCCATTGGTTACTGGGCAGCGGCCCATTATTAGGCTGAGCCGCTGCCCATAGGTTAAAAAAAAAAGAAAAAAGGAAATTAAACCTTTGGGCCTGCCCATTGGTTACTGGGCAGCAGCCCAGTATTAGGCTGAGCCGCTGCCCATAGGATAAAAAAAAAAAAAGGAAATTAAACCAATGGGCCACCCCATTGGTTACTAGGCAGCGACCCATTATTAGGCTGAGCCGCTGCCCATAGGTTAAAAAAAAAACAGGAAATTAAACCAATGGGCCTCCCCATTGGTTACTGGGCAGCGGCCCAGTATTAGGCTGAGCCGCTGCCCATAGGTTAAAAAGAATAAAAAAAACAGGAAATTAAACCAATGGGCCTCCCCATTTGTTACTGGGTAGCGGCCCAGCATTAGGCTGAACCGCTGCCCATAGGTTAAAAAAAAAAAGGAAATTAAACCAATGGGCCTCCCCATTGGTTATTGGGCAGCGGCCCAGTATTAGGCTGAGCCGCTGCCTATAGGTTAAAAAAAAAAAAAATAACATGAAATTAAACCAATGGGCCTCCCCATTGGTTACTGGGTAACGGCCCATTATTAGGCTGAGCCGCTGCCCATAGGTTAAAAAAAAAAAAAAAAGGAAATTAAACCAATGGGCCTCCCCATTGGTTACTAGGCAGCGGCCCAGTATTAGGCTGAGCCGCTGCCCATAGGTTAAAAAAAAAAAAAAAAAAAAAAAGGAAATTAAACCTATGGGTCGCCCCATTGGTTACTGGGCAGCGGCCCAGTATAAGGCTGAGCCGCTGCCCATAGGTTAAAAAAAAAAAAAACAGGAAATTAAAACAATGGGCCTCCCCATTGGTTACTGGGCAGCGGCCCAGTATTAGGCTGAGCCGCTGCCCATAGGTTAAAAAGAATAAAAAAAATAGGAAATTAAACCAATGGGCCTCCCCATTTGTTACTGGGTAGCGGCCCAGCATTAGGCTGAACCGCTGCCCATAGGTTTAAAAAAAAAAAAAAAAGGAAATTAAACCAATGGGCCTCCCCATTGGTTATAGGGCAGCGGCCCAATATTAGGTTGAGCTGCTGCCCATATAGGTTAAAAAAAAAACAGGAAATTAAACCAATGGGCCTCCCCATTGGTTACTGGGCAGCGGCCCAGTATTAGGCTGAGCCGCTGCCCATAGGTAAAAAAAAAAAAAAAAAAACAGGAAAATAAACCAATGGGCCTCCCCATTAGTTATTGGGCAGCGACCCATTATTAGGCTAAGCCGCTGCCCATAGGTTAAAAAAAAAAAAAAAAAATTAAACCATTGGGCATCCCCATTGGTTACTGGGCAGCAGCCCAGTATTAGGCTGAGCCGCTGCCCATATGTTAAAAAAAAAAAAACAGGAAATTAAACCAATGGGCCTCCCCATTGGTTACTAGGCAGCGTCCCAGTATTAGGCTGAGCCGCTGCCCATAGGTTAAAAAAAAAATATGAAATTAAACCAATGGGCCTCCCCATTTGTTACTGGGCAACGGCCCAGCATTAGGCTGAGCGGCTGCCCATAGGTTAAAAAAAAAAAAAAAAAACAGGAAATTAAACCAATGGGCCTCCCCATTGGTTACTGGGCAGCGGCCTATTATTAGGCTGAGCCGCTGCCCATAGGTTAAAAAAAAAAAAAAAAAAAAAAAGGAAATTAAACCAATGGGCCTCCCCATTGGTTACTGGGCAGCGGCCCATTATTAGGCTGAGCCGCTGCCCATAGGTTAAAAAAAAAAAAAAACAGGAAATTAAAACAATGGGCCTCTCCATTGGTTACTGGGCAGCGGCCCGGTATTAGGCTGAGCCGCTGCCCATAGGTTAAAAAAAAAAATAAAGTAAATTAAACCAATAGGCCTCCACATTGGTTACTGCGCAGCGGCCCATTACTAGGCTGAGACGCTGCCCTTAGGTTAAAAAAAAAAGGAAATTAAACCAATGGGCCTCCCCATTGGTTACTGGGCAGCGGCCCATTATTAGGCTGAGCCGCTGCCCATAGGTTAAAAAATAAAAAATAAAAAAAAAATAAAACAGAAAATTAAAACATTGGGCCTCCCCATTGGTTACTGGGCAGCGGCCCAGTATTAGGCTGAGCCACTGCCCATAGGTTAAAAAAAAAAAAAAAAAAACCGGAAATTAAACCAATGGGCCTCCCCATTGGTTACTGGGCAGCGGCCCAGTATAAGGCTGAGCCGCTGCCCATAGGTTAAAAAAAAAAAAAAAACAGGAAATTAAACCAATGGGCCACCCCATTGGTTACTGGGCAGCGGCCCAGTATTAGGCTGAGCCGCTATCCATAGGTTAGAAAAAAAAAAAAAAAAAAAAAAAAAAAAAAAAAAAAGAGGAAATTATACCAATGGGCCTCCCCATTGGTTACTGGGCAGCGGCCCAGTATTAGGCTGAGCCCCTGCCCATGGGTTAAAAAAAAAAAAAAAAAACAGGAAATTAAACCAATGGGCCTTCCTATTGGTTACTGGGAAGCGGCCCAGTATTTGGTTGAGCCGCTGCCCATAGGTTAAAAAAAAAAAAAAAAAAAACAGGAAATTAAACCAATGGGCCACCACATTTGTTACTGGGCAGCGGCCCATTATTAGGCTGAGCCGCTGCCCATAGGTTAAAAAAAAAAAAAAAAAAAAAAATAGGAAATTAAACCAATGGGCCTTCCTATTGGTTACTGGGCAGCGGCCCAGTATTTGATTGAGCCGCAGCCCATAGGTTAAAAAAAAAACAGGAAATTAAACCAATGGGCCTCCCCATTGGTTTCTGGGCAGCGGCCCAGTATTAGGCTGAGCCGCTGCCCATAGGTTAAAAAAAAAAAAAAACAGGAAATTAAACCAATGGGCCTCCCCATTGGTTACTGGGCAGCGGCCCATTATTAGGCTGATCCGCTGCCCATAGGTTAAAAAAAAAAAAAAAAACAGGAAATTAAACCAATGGGCCTTCCTATTGGTTACTGGGCAGCGGCCCAGTATTTGGTTGAGCCGTTGCCCATAGGTTAAAAAAAAAAAAACAAGAAATTAAACCAATGGGCCTCCCCATTGGTTACTGGGCAGCGGCCCAGTATTAGGCTGAGCCGCTGCACATAGGTTAAAAAAATAAAAAAAATTAAACCAACGGGCCTTCCCTTTGGTTACTGGGCAGCGCCCCAGTATTAGGCTGAGCCGGTGACCATAGGTTAAAAAAAAAAAAAAGGAAATTAGACCAATGGGCCTCCCATTTGGTTACTGGGCAGCAGCCCAGTATTAGGCTGAGCCGCTGCCCATAGGTTAAAAAAAAAAAAAAAAACAGGAAATTAAACCAATGGGCCTCCCCATTGGTTACTGGGCAGCGGCCCAGTATTAGGCTGAGCCGCTGCCCATAGGTTAAAAAATAAAAAAATAAAAAATAATAGGTTATTAAACCAATGGGCCTCCCCATTGGTTACTGGGCAGCGGCCCATTATTAGGCTGAGCCGCTGCCCATAGGTTAAAAAAGAAAAAAACAGGAAATTAAACCAATGGGCCTCTCCATTAGTTACTGGGCAGCGGCCCAGTATTAGGCTGAGCCGCTGCCCATAGGTTAAAAAAAAAAAAAGGAAATTAAGCCAATGGGCCTCCCCATTGGTTACTGCGCAGCGGCCCATTATTAGGCTGAGCCGCTGCCCTTAGGTTAAAAAAAAAAAAAGGAAATTAAACCAATGGGTCTCCCCATTGGTTACTGGGCAGCGGCCCATTATTAGGCTGAGCCGCTGGCCATATGTTAAAAAAAAAAAAAAAAAGAAATTAAACCAATGGGCCTCCCCATTGATTAGTGGGCAACGGCCCAGTATTAGGCTGAGCCACTGCCCATAGGTTAAAAAAAAAAAAAAAAAAACAAAACAGGAAATTAAATCAATGGGCCTCCCCATTGGTTACTGGGCAGCGGCCCAGTATAAGGCTGAGCCGCTGCCCATAGGTTAAAAAAAAAAAAAAAAAAAACAGGAAATTAAGCCAATGGGCCTCCCCATTGGTTACTGGGCAGCGGCCCATTATTATGCTGAGCCGCTGCCCATAGGTTAAAAAAAAAAAAAAAAAAAGAGGAAATTAAACCAATTGGCCTCCGCATTGGTTACTGGGCAGCGGCCTAGTATTAGGCTGAGCCGCTGCCCATAGGTTATAAAATAAAAAAAATAAAAAATTAAAAAAAAAACAGGAAATTAAACCAATGGGCCTCCCCATTGGTTACTGGGCAGCGGCCCAGTATTAGGCTGAGTCGCTGCCCATAGGTTAAAAAAAAAAAAAAAAGAGAGGAAATTAAACCAATGGGCCTCCCTATTGGTTACTGGGCAGCGGCCCATTATTAGGCTGAGCCGCTGCCCATAGGTTAAAAAAAAAAAAAAACAGGAAATTAAGCCAATGGGCCTCCCCATTGGTTACTAGGCAGCGGCCCTGTAACGCCCCGAACCCAACCCCACGCTAATAGTCAGGCTCGGACCCGTCACTCGGACAGAGTCTTCTCTGTACCAAGGACAAAACTGATACCTGTAAATATTCATTCAAGACATCTAAACTATACGCAACAACTTATCCACAATAACTCCAAAGCCAAAATACGATCACAAGGCCATCCGAGCCTTGGAGCAACAATATTCTACTAAAGCACACAAGCATGCGAGATAAGTTAGTTTTAGTCATAAGTAATTAAATACAATAAACTTCTAAGTTTCATATGAAGATTTACAAACACTCCAAGCATGCAAGAGAAAAATAAAATCTAGAATTCATTATTTCAATCCAACAACTTTCTTAAACTCTTAGTACACATCTACTAGACATATATATACAAGACTCTAAGGTCTCAAAATACATTAATAACAAGAACTCCACGTAAGAAGCACATAAAATCCACCTCAGCACACAAGATCACTGATTCTGATCTACTTGAACTTCTTCCTCTTCTTCTACTTCTAATAGCTGGGGATTCACCTCAGCTTCTCCTGAAACATTTCAATGAGGAGTGAGCAACAAAGTTGCCCAGCGAGGGAGGTGATGCAGCATGTAAACGTGCAATATGATATGCAACACAAGTACACATATACAAGCCACATAAAATATCAAGACAATAAATCAAACTATTAATCACTTTAAAAAGGATACGGTTCCACTTCCAAGTCTTCGATCACGAACCACGAACCACGAGTATCACGAATATGCCGGCAAAACCCAAACACCACACTTAGGATACTCTGGATGTATCCCGATCCTACGACCCTTTCTCCCGAGGTAGGTCCATGCCCAGCAGGTGAACCACGCCTCTGGGGTAGTGGAGTATGCCTCAGCGAGAAGGGAATAGGCACCATGGTAGTCGAGGGAGCACGGCAAGCCCGATGCCGCCCGTGTTTCTCGACGCTACCATGTCCGATATAGGTTGCGCAACCCAATACAAGTCACAAGCAATCAATAATATCACATAACACGTAAGAGGGACGACAAAGTCGGCCGCCCTCACATATATGCACGATATTAGCTAATAGATGCCAAAAGAAGCAATCAACACAATTAATTCCAATAATCTACTCAAATAACTCAAATAGATCCTAAATATTCAAAGCAAAGCATTACTAATACACAACAAGTTCCAATTGAAACTAAAAAGGCTAAAGACTACTTTTCCCCTTTCTTTAACCGAGCTTTCTTTCTCCTAAGCATAGTTCGAGATTCCCAAACATATCCTAGTCTTTCTATATTCCTAATTAAGCTCAAAGGTACCCTTTAAAGTCACTAAAACTCATTTTTGAAGCAAAAGTTCGGGAAGGTCCCGAACGGGTTTGAACTATAGCCATACTAATCGAACCCCAATTTCGCGAAACGAAAGCACCAAAGGTGCTTCCTTAGCTCAAGGATACCCAAATCGATGCCCAAATTTGCCCGGATTGCCTAACGTGCAAAACCCCCTTTTTAAAGTAAGCTATTTATGCACTAAAGTTCAAATTCGGGTGATTCAACCTAACGTGGCTTTTTAATTACCTTCCCTAGGGTCTAGAGCACCTAATTGAGGCATCAATTCAAGCCAATTATCAAATTTTCTCAAAACCCTAGTTTTTGGCACTATTCATCACCTCTTTGATCAATCTCAACATTCAACCGTTAAATTTGTTATCACACCACAAAAGTTAGCTCTAGAGACTTTAAATAACTCATAGGAAGCATTCATAATAAGATATATAGCTATAATTGACAAATCAATAAATTTGAACATTGCACATAAACTTTAAACTCAAGAAAATAAGACTCCCTCACAATTTTGAAGATGTAGAAGCTTTGTTGAAGGTCCTAAGTTGCTCCAAAATCCTCCCAAGATCAATCTAAGAGCTCAAGTGCATGGATGTTGAAGCAAAATTCTCTCCTTTCCTCTCTTGAAGTGGACGGCCAAATGGGGGACATGGAGGGAATTTTTGCAATTGTTTTGAGAGCTAATATGTTATGTGGCTTTTAATTGATGAGTTAGTTGTTTTATGTGATGTATATAATTAATATTCTAAGCTAATTAATCTCAAAAGCTTAATCAAACTAGGCCAAAATGCAATTTCAATTATTTTTAGTTGCAAATGTTACTATTCTTACGTAACACTATTCAAAGCTCACGGAAAATATTTTTCAAACGCATACTCCTAAGCTCGAAAGTTCAAAACGAAAATTCCTTGGTTCCTTTTAAATGTCGAGTGACCTAGGAAAAATTTAAAATCAAGCTTTCGAAACAGTCGAAAATATTATGAATAGTAACTCACAATAAAAACAATTAAACAAGAAAAATGATGCACGTAGAAATGCGCACATAAGTATACAACGATTATAATAAATTTAGGGTGAAATTCTCAGGTGTCACACCCTCTCCCCCTTAAACTAATTGTGTCCTCGCAATTCTTACATGATTCGACAAAGAGCTCCGGATACTTTTCTCTGATCTGATCTTCTCGCTCCCAAGTGGCATCCTCAACCCCATGATGATCCCAGAGAACTTTTACCATAGGAATATTTTTAGTCCTAAGTTCCTGAATTTTTCGGTCAACCACTCGAAGAGGTTTCTCAACATAAGCTAAGGACTCATCAATCTCCAACGGCTCCGGTTCAATGATATGCGACGGATCAGGATTATACTTTCTCAGCAGTGACACATGAAAAACATCATGAATCCGACCCAAACTCGGAGGTAAGGCCAATCTGTAAGCTAAGTCCCCAACTTTCTCAGTGATCTCAAATGGTCCCACGTATCTAGGACTAAGTTTACCTCCTTTGCCGTGCCGAATCAAACCTTTTCGCGGAGAGACTTTCAAGAAAACATGATCACCCTTAGAGAATACTAAGTCCCGTCGACGTCTATCGGCATAATTCTTCTGTCGACTCTGAGCTGTAAGCATCCTCTTCTTTATAAGTCTCACATTATCCACCATTTTAATCATCTCCGGAAGAATAGAGGGATCAACTGTTTTCATCTCACCTACCTCATCCCAATACAACGGAGACCGACATTTTCGCCCATAAAGTGCCTCGTAGGGTGCCATGCCAATAGTGGCCTGATAACTGTTATTGTAAGCAAACTCTGCTAGAGGCAGATATTTCTCCCAATTCTTGCCAAAATCCAGAACACAGGCTCTTAACATATCTTCCAGTATCCTGATAGTCCTCTCCGACTGACCATCCGTCTGCGGGTGATATGCAGTACTAAAACTCAAATTAGTCCCCAAAGCCTTTTGTAGTTTCTGCCAGAACTGTGATGTAAACCTGGGATCCCTGTCTGACACTATCTGGGATGGAACTCCATGCAGTCTCACAATATTTTCAACATAAAGCTCAGCCAATTTATCGAGAGAATCTGTTTTCTTTGTAGCAATAAAATGCGAACTCTTCGTCAACCTGTCCACTACAACCCACACCGAATCATTACCTCGTGGTGATCTCGGTAAATCCGACACAAGATCCATAGTAACCTGATCCCATTTCCAAACCGGAATCTCCAACGGCTGCAACAATCCTGCTGGCCTCTGATGCTCTGCCTTAACTTTCTGACAAGTCAAACATTTAGCTACATACTCAGCTATCTCTCTCTTCATGTTGTTCCACCAGAAATTCTGTTTCAAATCTCTATACATTTTTGTGCTTCCAGGATGAATTGTATATTTAGAAGCATGAGCCTCAGCAAGAATCTCATCTTTTATAGTCGAATTACTAGGAATGCAAATTCTGTTCCTGTACCTAAGGAGCCCATCATCATGCATCTTAAAGTCGGACTCTCCCCCTTTTGACTTCTCTAAAAGCTTCAATAGCTGAGAATCTGATTGTTGCGCTTCTCTGATTCTAGATAGCAATAAAGATTTGATTTGTAAACTAGCAAATTGAATACCTGATCCAGAAGCTTTCGATTTCCATAAACACAGTTCTTCCACAATCTCCCAATCCTTGATTATCAAACTAGACACAGAAGCTTTCCGGCTCAGTGCATCTGCAACAGTATTAGCTTTACCCGACAAATAGCTAATGGTACAGTTATAATCATTTAACAATTCTAGCCAACGCCTTTGCCTCATATTCAAATCTTTTTGAGAAAACAAATATTTCAAACTTTTATGATCAGTAAATATTTCAAATTTGTTGCCCCACAAATAATGCCGCCATTTCTTCAAAGCAAAGACAACAGCTGCAAGCTCCAAATCATGTGTAGGATAATTGAGTTCATATGGTTTCAATTTCCTAGAGGCATATGCTATGACTTTACCATTTTGCATCAAAACACAACCTAACCCTTCTTTTGAAGCGTCACTATAAATCACCAAGTTCTCGGTTCCCTCAGGCAAGGCAAGGATAGGTGCAGTGGTAAGTCGCTTTTTCAACTCCTGGAAACTAGCTTCACATCTATCATCCCAATTAAACACAGTTTTCTTCTGAGTTAAAGTAGTCAAAGGTCCTGCAATCTTTGAAAAATCTTTAACAAATCGCCTATAATAGCCCGCTAATCCCAAGAAACTACGGACTTCCGTGACAGTTTCAGGTCTCTTCCATGACATAACTACATCAATTTTAGCAGGATCAACAGATATTCCCTCCTGGGAAATGATATGACCTAAAAAGGCAACCTGTTTCAACCAGAATTCGCATTTGCTAAATTTGGCAAACAACTTGTGTTCTTGCAGGGTTTTAAGTACAATCCTCAAATGCTCTTCATGCTCTGACTCAGATTTAGAGTATACTAATATGTCATCAATAAAAATCACCACAAATTGATCAAGATAGGGTCGAAATACTCTCTGCATCAAATCCATAAAAGCGGCTGGAGCATTTGTCAACCCGAATGGTAACACAACAAACTCATAATGGCCGTACCTAGTTCTAAATGCAGTCTTAGGTACATCCTCTTTCCTGATCCTCAACTGATAATAACCCTGCCTCAAATCAAATTTTGAAAACACAACAGCACCCTGAAGTTGATCAAACAACTCCTCAATTAAAGGCAAAGGATATTTGTTTTTCACCGTTACCTGATTCAGACCCCGATAATCTATACACAAACGCAGAGTACCGTCTTTCTTTTTCACAAATAACACGGGAGCACCCCACGGTGACGAACTAGGCTGAATAAAACCTTTCTCAAGCAAACCCTGAAGCTGAATTTTCAATTCTTGTAACTCAGGAGGAGACATTCTATACGGGGTTCTCGAGATAGGACTAGTTCCCGGCAACAGGTCAATCACAAATTCAATCTCCCTATCAGGTGGTAACCCAGGCAACTCTTCAGGGAAAACCCCCGAAAACTCTTTTATAATAGGTACTTCATTCAATTTCAATTTATCTCCAGGCTGATTAATTAAATAAGCTAAATATGCATCATAGCCTTTACTCAACATTTTAGTAGCTTTAATGGATGATATAATACGAGTCCTAGTAGACTTTCGACTCCCAGTTACTTTAATAACAGGTTGGTTAGGTACTTCTAAAGTCAAAACGTTCCTCCTACAGTCCAAACATGCATAATATCGCCCCAACCAATCCATCCCCAAGATAACTTCAAAGTCTCGAAATGGCATGATAATCAAATCAATAGGATACATGCAACCCTCAATGCAAATATTACAATCCTTACATACAGACTCCGTAACAAATTTAGTACCCATAGGATTACCTACTTCAATCACATACGGCAGTTTATCAACTTTTAATGTAGCAGACTGTGCACATGCAGGTGTAATGAATGAATGTGTAGCCCCGGTGTCAATCAAAACTACTACCGGCTGATTATTAATAAGAAAAGTACCTTCCACCACCACTGTCGTCTCTGGAAGCTCCTCCTGATCAAGTGCAAATACCCGTGCCTGACCTCGCGGTACGGTAGCTGCTCCTGAAGCTCTAGTCTAGGCACCCTGGCCTGAAGTCTGACCCTGACCACCTCTAAACTTGGGACAATCTCTAACTCTGTGCTGATCACTGCCACAACCTATGCAACGACCCAGTTTCCTCCAACACTCAGCCTCTATGTGACCCTTACGGTTGCAATGAGTACACTGGAGATTCTTCCTAGCAGCAGTTCCTCCTGTAGGGGCCCTATAAGTAGATGTGGCAGAACTACCCTGCTGAGATCTAGCAGTCATTGGTCGGGTCTGTGACTGTCCCTGTGGCTGGCTCTGAGCTGGTCTCGGTTGTGACTGTACCTGAACTGGTCCTGGATAGCTCTGAGTCTGTCTAGGCTGCTGATACTGCCTCTGATAACCTTGACTCTGAGACTGAAACTGACGTTTGCTTGACTGACTAGACTGAGTTAACACATCTGCTTTACGTTTCTCATACCTCGATGCAGCCCGAACCACTGCAGCATAGCTCGGATAATCTTGCGAAGACAAGTTAAGCATGATGTCACTCCTCAACCCTGTAATAAATCTCTGAATTTTCACATCCTCCGGCTGAACTAAAGCTGGCACATATCGAGATAGTCTCGTAAAGGTAGCCTCATACTGGTCTACAGTCATGTTCCCCTGTTTCAAAGCTATAAACTCATCCTGATGCCTCTCACGGGCTACAACCGATACATACTTATCTCGAAACTCACGAACAAAATCAGCCCATACATGCTGAACCCTCTCAGCATCCCATTTTTCTCTAATAGTGCGCCACCAAGCCTCGGCATCACCCTCCATTAAAAATGCAGCACAGTTGATCTTTCTTTCATCGTCACACTCAAGTATTGCAGCAACTTTCTCGAATTTGCTCAGCCACAACTCTGCTTTCATATCATCAGGCTCACCATAAAAACTATATGCTCCATGATGCAGAAATTTATCAAATAAGTTACCTCCTGTAGTACCACTGCCCTCTGCTCTGGCAGTCTGATTACCTCTGCCGGCACCTGCTGTACCCTGCTGAACCACAAACTGTGCTATGGTATTCATCGCAGTAGCCATAGTAGCTAAAATATGGGCAGTGCTCGGCTCCTGACCCTACTGTACATTCCCGGTTGCCCCAGCATCCTGCCCCGGTACATTCTGTCCAGGTGCCTCCTCCGGCTCACCCCGTGGTCTACCCCATCTCCTCATCACAATGCTAGAAGAACATCATATTATAATAGGCAAATAAACTATGCAAGAAAATTTACACATTGTTTTCAAACATTTTACTCGCATAAGAACACATAAAACACTTAACAACATTCAATACTAACTTTTCATATTCTTATCATATTAAGTTTTATCATTTCTTTTAATGCTAGCATGTCTTATATCTAAGTACTTAAACAACTAAACACTCACATTTTCACATAATTCACTTCCACATATAGACCTCTACCCACATGCCAAGGAATTTAACCCGGCTTCAAGCATTCTAGTAGCTTTGATACCACTTAAGGTGTAACACCCCGAACCCAACCCCACGCTAATAGTCAGGCTCGGACCCGTCACTCGGACAGAGTCTCCTCTGTACCAAGGACAAAACTGATACCTGTAAACATTCATTCAAGACATCTAAACTATACGCAACAACTTATCCACAATAACTCCAAAGCCAAAATACAATCACAAGGCCATCCGAGCCTTGGAGCAACAATATTCTACTATAGCACACAAGCATGCGAGATAAGTTAGTTTTAGTCATAAGTAATTAAATACAATAAACTTCTAAGTTTCATATGAAGATTTACAAACACTCCAAGCATGCAAGAGAAAAATAAAGTCTAGAATTCATTATTACAATCCAACAACTTTCTTAAACTCTTAGTACACATCTACTAGACATATATATACAAGACTCTAAGGTCTCAAAATACATTAATAACAAGAACTCCATGTAAGAAGCACATAAAATCCACCTCAGCACACAAGATCACTGATTCTGATCTACTTGAACTTCTTCCTCTTCTTCTACTTCTAATAGCTGGGGATTCACCTCAGCTTCTCCTGAAACATTTCAATGAGGAGTGAGCAACAAAGTTGCCCAGCGAGGGAGGTGATGCAGCATGTAAACGTGCAATATGATATGCAACACAAGTACACATATACAAGCCACATAAAATATCAAGACAATAAATCAAACTATTAATCACTTTAAAAAGGATACGGTTCCACTTCCAAGTCTTCGATCACGAACCACGAACCACGAGTATCACGAATATGCCGGCAAAACCCAAACACCACACTTAGGATACTCCGGATGTATCCCGATCCTACGACCCTTTCTCCCGAGGTAGGTCCATGCCCAGCAGGTGAACCACACCTCTGGGGTAGTGGAGTATGCCTCAGCGAGAAGGGAATAGGCACCATGGTAGTCGAGGGAGCACGGCAAGCCCGATGCCGCCCGTGTTTCTCGACGCTACCATGTCCGATATAGGTTGCGCAACCCAATACAAGTCACAAGCAATCAATAATATCACATAACACGTAAGAGGGACGACAAAGTAGGCCGCCCTCACATATATGCACGATATTAGCTAATAGATGCCAAAAAGAAGCAATCAACACAATTAAATCCAATAATCTACTCAAATAACTCAAATAGATCCTAAATATTCAAAGCAAAGCATTACTAATAAACAACAAGTTCCAATTGCAACTAAAAAGGCTAAAGACTACTTTTCTCATTTCTTTAACCGAGCTTTCTTTCTCCTAAGCATAGTTCGAGATTCCCAAACATATCCTACTCTTTCTATATTCCTAATTAAGCTCAAAGGTACCCTTTAAAGTCACTAAAACTCATTTTTGAAGCAAAAGTCCGGGAAGGCCCCGAACGGGTTTGAACTATAGCCATACTAATCGAACCCCAATTTCGCGAAACGAAAGCACCAAAGGTGCTTCCTTAGCTCAAGGATACCCAAATCGATGCCCAAATTTGCCCGGATTGCCTAACGTGCAAAACCCCCTTTTTAAAGTAAGCTATTTATGCACTAAAGTTCAAATTCGGGTGATTCAACCTAACGTGGCTTTTTAATTACCTTCCCTAGGGTCTAGAGCGCCTAATTGAGGCATCAATTCAAGCCAATTATCAAATTTTCTCAAAACCCTAGTTTTTGGCACTATTCATCACCTCTTTGATCAATCTCAACATTCAACCGTTAAATTTGTTATCACACCACAAAAGTTAGCTCTAGAGACTTTAAATAACTCATAGGAAGCATTCATAACAAGATATATAGCTATAATTGACAAATCAATAAATTTGAACATTGCACATAAACTTTAAACTCAAGAAAATAAGACTTCCTCACAATTTTGAAGATGTAGAAGCTTTGTTGAAGGTCCTAAGTTGCTCCAAAATCCTCCCAAGATCAATCTAAGAGCTCAAGTGCATGGATGTTGAAGCAAAATTCTCTCCTTTCCTCTCTTGAAGTGGACGGCCAAATGGGGGACATGGAGGGAATTTTTGCAATTGTTTTGAGAGCTAATATGTTATGTGGCTTTTAATTGATGAGTTAGTTGTTTTATGTGATGTATATAATTAATATTCTAAGCTAATTAATCTCAAAAGCTTAATCAAACTAGGCCAAAATGCAATTTCAATTATTTTTAGTTGCAAATGTTACTATTCTTACGTAACACTATTCAAAGCTCACGAAAAATATTTTTCAAACGCATACTCCTAAGCTCGAAAGTTCAAAACGAAAATTCCTTGGTTCCTTTTAAATGTCGAGTGACCTAGGAAAAATTTAAAATCAAGCTTTCGAAACAGTCGAAAATATTATGAATAGTAACTCACAATAAAAACAATTAAACAAGAAAAATGATGCACGTAGAAATGCGCACATAAGTATGCAACGATTATAATAAATTTAGGGTGAAATTCTCGGGTGTCACAGGACCATTATTAGGCTGAGCCGCTGCATATAGGTTAAAAAAAAAAAAAAAAACAAGAAATTAAACCAATGGGCCTCCCCATTGGTTACTGGGCAGCAGCCCAGTATTAGGCTGAGCCGCTGCCCATAGGTTAAAAAATAAAAAAATAAAAAGAGGAAATTAAACCAATGGGTCTCCCCATTGGTTACTGGGCAGAGTCCCAGTATTAGGCTGAGCCGCTGCCCATAGGTAAAAAAAAAAAAAAAGGAAAATAAACCAATGGGCCTCCCCATTGGTTACTGCGCAGCGGCCCAGTATTAGGCTGAGCCGCTGCCCATAGGTTAAAAAATAAAAAAAAAAAACAGGAAATTAAACCAATGGGCCTCCCCATTGGTTACTGGGCAGCGGCCCAGTATTAGGCTGAGCCGCTGCCCATAGGTTAAAAATAAAAAAAATAAAAAATAAAAAAAACAGAAAATTAAACCAATAAGCCTCCCCATTGGTTACTGGGCAGCGGCCCAGAATTAGGCTGAGCCGCTGCCCATAGGTCAAAAAAAAAAAAAAAAGGAAATTAAACCAATGGTCCTCCCCATTGGTTACTAGGCAGCGGCCCATTATTAGGCTGAGCCGCTGCCAATAGATTAAAAAAAAAAAAAGAAGAGGAAATTAAACCAATGGGCCTCCCCATTGGTTACTGGGCAGCAGCCCAATATTAGGCTGAGCCGCTGCCCATAGGTTAAAAAAAAAAAAACAGGAAATTAAACCAATGGGTCTCCCCATTGGTTACTGGGCAGCGTCCCAGTATTAGGTTGAGCCGCTGCCCATAGGTTAAAAAAAAAAAAAAAACAGGTAATTAAACCAATGGGGCTCCCATTGGTTAGTGGGCAGCGGCCCAGTATTAGCCTGAGCCGCTGCCCATAGGTTGAAAAAAAAAAAAGGAGGAAATTAAACCAATGGGCCTCCCCATTGGTTACTGGGCAGCGGCCCAGTATTAGGCTGAGCCGCTGCCCATTGGTTAAAAAATAAAAATAAAAAAAAAACAGGAAATTAAACCAATGGGACTCCCCATTGGTTACTGGGCAACGTCCCAGTATTAGGTTGAGACGCTGCCCACAGGTTAAAAAAAAAAAAAAGAGGTAAATAAACCAATGGGCGTCCCATTGGTTACTGGGCAGCGGCCGAGTATTAGGCTGAGCCGCTGCCCATAGGTTGAAAAAAAAAAAAAAAGGTGGAAATTAAACCAATGGGCCTCCCCATTGGTTACTAGGCAGCGGCCCATTATTAGGCTGAGCCGCTGCCCATAGGTTAAAAAAAAATTAGGAAATTAAACCAATGGGCCTCCCCATTGGTTACTGGGCAGCGGCCCATTATTAGGCTGAGCCGCTGCCATTAGGTTAAAAAAAAAAAAAAAAAAAAAGAAATTAATCCAATGGGCCTCCCCATTGGTTACTTGGCAGCGACCCATTATTAGGCTGAGCTGCTGCCCACAGGTTAAAAATAAAAAAAAAATAAAAAACAGGAAATTAAACCAATGGGCCTCGCCGTTGGTTACTGGGCAACGACCCAGTATTAGGCTGAGCCGCTGCCCATAGGTAAAGAAAAAAAAAAACAGGAAATTAGACCAATGAGCCTCCCCATTGGTTACTGGGCAGCGGCACATTATTAGGCTGAGCCGCTGCCCTTAGTTTAAAAAAAAAAAAAAAAAGGAAATTAAACCAATGGGCCTCCCCATTGGTTACTGGGCAGCGGCTGGGCTGCTGCCCATAGGTTAAAAAAAAAAAATAGGAAATTAAACCAATGGGCCTCCCAATTGGTTACTGGGCAGCGGCCCAGTATTAGGCCGAGCCGCTGCCCATAGGTTAAAAAAAAAACAAAAAAAAAGGAAATTAAACCAATGGGCCTCCCAATTGGTTACTGGGCAGCGGCCCAGTATTAGGCTGAGCCGCTGCCCATAGGTTAAAAAAAAAAAAGAAGGAAATTAAACCAATGGGCCTCCCCATTGGTTAATGGGCAGCGGCCTAGTATTAGGCTGGGCCACTGCCCATAGGTTAAAAAAAAAAACAGGAAATTAAACCAATGGGTCTCCCCATTAGTTACTGGGCAGCGGCCCATTATTAGGCTGAGCCGCTGCCCATAGGTTAAAAAAAAAAAAAAACAGGAAATTAAGCCAATGGGCCTCCCCATTGGTTACTGGGCAGCGGCCCATTATTAGGTTGAGCCGCTGCCCATAGGTTAAAAAAAAAAAAAAAAAAAACAGGAAATTAAACCAATGGGCCTCCATATTGGTTACTAGGCAGCGGCCCAGTATTAGGCTGAGCCGCTGCCCATACGTTAAAAAATAAAAAAATAAAAAAAGGAAATTAAACCAATAGGTATCCCCATTGGTTACTGGGCAGAGTCCCAGTATTAGGCTGAGCCGCTGCCCATAGGTTAAAAAAAAAAAAACAGGAAATTAAACCAATGGGCCTCCCCATTGGTTACTGGGCAGCGGCCCATTATTAGTCTGAGCCGCTGCCCATAGGTTAAAAAAAAAAAAAAAAAAAAAAAAAGAGGAAATTAAACCAATGCGCCTCCCCATTGGTTACTGGGATGCGACCCAGTATTAGGCTGAGCCGCTGCCCATGGGTTAAAAAAAAAAAAAAAAAATAGGAAATTAAACCAATGGGCCACCCCATTCGATACTGGGCAGCGGCCCAGTATTAGGCTGAGCTGCTGGCCATAGGTTAAAAAAAAAAAAAGGAAATTAAACCAATAGGCCTTCCTATTGGTTACTGGGCAGCGGCCCATTATTAGGCTGAGCCGCTGCCCATAAGTTAAAAAAATAACAGGAAATTAAACCAATGGGTCTCCCCATTGGTTACTGGGCAGCATCCCAGTATTAGGTTGAGCCGCTGCCCATAGGTTAAAAAAAAAAAAAAAACAGGTAATTAAACCAATGGGCCTCCCATTGGTTACTGGGCAGCGGCCCAGTATTAGGCTAAGCCGCTGCCCATAGGTTAAAAATAAAATAGAAATTAAACAAATGGGTCTCCCCATTGGTTACTAGGAAGCGGCCCATTATTAGGCTGAGCCGCTGCCCGTAGGTTAAAAAAAAAATAGGAAATTAAAAAAAGGCGCGTCCCCATTGGTTAATGGGCAGTGGCCCATTATTAGGCTGGGCCGCTCCCCTTAGGTTTAAAAAAAAAAAAAAAAAAAAAAAAACAGGAAATTAAACCAATGGGCTTCCTCATTGGTTACCGGGCAAAGGCCCATTATTAGGCTGAGCCAGTGCCCATAGGTTAAAAAAAAAAAATAGAAAATTAAACTAATGAGCCTCCCCATTGGTTACTGGGCAGCGGCCCAGTATTAGGCTGAGCCGCTGCCCTTTGGTTAAAAAAAAAAACAGAAAACTAAACGAATGGGCCTCTCCATTGGTTACTGGGCAGCGGCCCATTATTAGGCTGAGCCGCTGCCCATAGGTTAAAAAAAAAAACAGGAAATTAAACCAATGGGTCTCCCCATTGGTTACTGGGCAGCATCCCAGTATTAGGTTGAGCCGCTGCCCATAGGTTAAAAAAAAAAAAAATAGGAAATTAAACCAATGGGCCTCCCATTGGTTACTGGGCAACGGCCCAGTATTAGGCTGAGCCGCTGCCCATAGGTTAAAAAAAAACAGGAAATTAAACAAATGTGTCTCCCCATTGGTTACTAGGAAGCGACCCATTATTAGGCTGAGCCGCTGCCCATATGTTAAAAAAAAAAAAAAGGAAATTAAAAAAATGGGTCTCCCCATTGGTTAAAGGGCAGCGGCCCATTATTAGGCTGAGCCGCTGCCATTAGGTTAAAAAAAAAAAAAAAAAAGAGGAAATTAAACCAATGGGCCTCCCCATTGGTTACCGGGCAGCGGCCCATTATTAGGCTGAGCCGCTACCCATAGGTTAAAAAGAAAAAATAAAAATAGAAAATTAAACCAATGGGCCTCCCCATTGGTTACTGGGCAGCGGCCCAGCATTAGGCTGAGCCGATGCCCATAGGTTAAAAAAAAAAAAAAAAAGGAAATTAAACCAATGGGCCTCCCCATTGGTTACTAGGCAGCGGCCCATTATTAGGCTGAGCCGCTGCCCATAGGTTAAAAAAAAAATAGAAAATTAAACCAATGGGCCTCCCCATTGGTTACTTGGCAGCGGCCCATTATTAGGCTGAGCCGCTGCCCATAGTTTAAAAAAAAAAAAGAGAAAATTAAACCAATGGGCCTCCCCATTGGTTACTAGGCAGCGGCCCATTATTAGGCTGAGCCGCTGCCCATAGGTTAAAAAAAATAGGAAATTAAACCAATGGGCCTCCCCATTGGTTACTGGGCAGCGGCCCAGTATCATGCTGAGCCGCTGCACATAGGTTAAAAAAAAAAAAACAGGAAAATAAACCAATGGGCCTCCCCATTGGTTACTGGGCAGCGACCCATTATTAGGCTGAGCCGCTGCCCATAGGTTAAAAAAAAAAAAAAAAAAGAGGAAATTAAAACAATGGGCGTACCAAATGGTTTCTGGGCAGCGGCCCATTATTAGGCTAAGCCGCTGCCCTTAGGTTAAAAAAAAAAAAAAAAATGAGGAAATTAAACCAATGGGCCTCCCCATTGGTTACCGGGCAGCGGCCCAGTATTAGGCTGAGCTGTTGCCCATTGGTTAAAAAAATAAAAAAATAAAACTGGAAATTAAACCAATTAGTCTCCCCATTGCCCATTGGGCGGCGTCCCAGTACTAGGCTGAGCCGCTGCCCATAGGTTAAAAAAAAAAAAAAAAACAGGAAATTAAACCAATGGGCCTCCCAATTGGTTACTGGGCAGCGGCCCATTAATAGGCTGAGCCGCAGCCCGGAGGTTAAAAAAAAAAAAAAAAAATTACACCAATGGGCCTCCCAATTGGTTACTGGGCAGCGGCCCATTATTAGGCTGAGCCGCTGCCCATAGGTTAAAAAAAAAAGAGAAAATTAAACCAATGGGCCTCCCCATTGGTTACTAGGCAGCAGCCCATTATTAGGCTGAGCCGCTGCCCGTAGTTTAAAAAAAAAAATAGAAAATTAAACCAATGGGCCTCCCCATTGGTTACTGGGCAGCGGCCCATTATTAGGCTGAGCCGCTGCCCATAGGTTAAAAAAAAAAAAGAGAAAATTAAACCAATGGGCCTCCCCATTGGTTACTAGGCAGCGGCCCATTATTAGGCTGAGCCGCTGCCCATAGGTTTAAAAAAAAAAAAAACAGAAAATTAAACCAATGGGCCTCCCAATTGGTTACTGGGCAGCGGCCCATTATTAGGCTGATCCGCTGCCCATAGGTTAAAAAAAAAAACAAAAAAAACAAAAAAAAAACTAGAAATTAAACCAATGGGCCTCCCCATTAGTTACTGGGCAGCGACCCAGTATTAGGCTGAGCCGCTGCACATTGGTTTAAAAAAAAAAAAAAAAAAAAAAAAATAGGAAATTAAACCAATGGGCCTCCCCATTGGTTACTGGGCAGCGGCCCATTATTAGGCTGAGCCGCGGCCCATAGGTTAAAAAAAAAAAAAAAACACGAAATTAAACCAATGGGCATCCCCATTGGTTACTGGGCAGCGGCCTAGTATTAGGCTGAGCCACTGCACATAGGTTAAAAAAAAAAAAAAAAATTAAACCAATGGGCCTCCCCATTGGTTACTGGGCAGCGTCCCATTATTAGCCTGAGCCGCTGCCCAAAGGTTAAATAAAAAAAAAATGGAAATTAAACCAATGGGCCTCCCCATTGGTTATTGGGCAGCGGCCCATTATTAGGCTGAGCCGCTGCACTTAGGTTAAAAAAAAAAAAAAAAAAGGAAATTAAACCAATGGGCCTCCCCATTGGTTACCGGACAGCGGCCCATTATTAGGCTGAGCCGCTGCCCATAGGTTAAATAAAAAAAAAAAGAAAAAAAAGAAAAAGAAAAACAGAAAATTAAACCAATGGGCCTCCCCATTGGTTACTGGGCAGCGGCCCAGTATTAGGCTGAGCCGCTGCCCATTGGTTAAAAAATGAAAATAAAAAAAACAGGAAATTAAACCAATGGGCCTCCCAATTGGTGACTTTGCAGCGGCCCATTATTAGGCTGAGCCGCTGCCCATAGGTTAAAAAAAAAATAGGAAATTAAATCAATGGGCCTCCCCATTGGTTACTGGGCAGCGGCCCATTATTAGGCTGAGCCGCTGCCCTCAAGTTAAAAAAAAAAAAAAAAATTAAAAAAAAAACAGGAAATTAAACCAATGGGTCTCCCCATTGGTTCCAGGGCAGCGACCCATAATTAGGCTGACCCGCTACCCTTACGTTAAAAAAAAAAAGGAAATTAAACCAATGGGCCTCCCTATTGGTTACTGGGCAGCGGCCCAGTATCATTCTGAGCCGCTGCCCATAGGTTAAAAAAAAAAAAATAGAAAATTAAACCAAATGGCCTCCCCATTGGTTACTAGGCAGCGGCCCATTATTAGGCTAAGCCGCTGCCCATAGGTTAAAAAAAAATAGGAAATTAAACCAATGGGCCACCCCATTGGGTACTGGGCAGCGGCCCATTATTAGACTGAGCCGCTGCCCTTACGTTAAAAAAAAAAAGAAAAAAAAAACATGAAATTAAACCAATGGGCCTCCCCATTGGTTACCGGGCAGCGGCCCATTATTAGGCTGAGCAGCTGCCCATAGGTTAAAAAAGAAAAAAAAAAAAAAAAAAAAAACAGAAAAACAAAACAAAGGGCCTCCCCATTGGTTCCTGGGCAACGGCCCAGTAATAGGCTGAGCCGCTGCCCATTTGTTAAAAAAAAAAAAAAAAAAAATAGGAAATTAAACCAATGGGTCTCCCCATTGCTTACTGGGCAGCGTCCCAGTATTAGGCTGAGCCGCTGCCCATAGGTTAAAAAAAAAAAAAACAGGAAATTAAACCAATGGGCCTCCCAATTGGTTACTGGGCAGCGGCCCATTATTAGGCTGAGCCGCTACCCATAGGTTTAAAAAAAAACAAAAAAAAAACAAAAAAAAAACAAAAAAAAAAACGAAAATTAAACCAATGGGCCTCCCCTTTGGTTACTGGGCAGCGGCCCAGTATTAGGCTGAGCCGCTGCCCATAGGTAAAAAAAAAGAAAAAAAAAAAAGGAAATTAAACGAAACGGTCTCTCCATTGCTTACTGGGCAGCGGCCCATTATTAGGCTGAGCCGCTGCCCATATGTTAAAAAAAAAAAAAAACAGGAAATTAAACCAATGGGCCTCCCATTGGTTACTGGGCAGCGGCCCAGTATTAGGCTTAGCCGCTGCCCGTAGGTTAAAAAAAAATAGGAAATTAAACCAATGGGCCACCCCATTGGTTACTAGGTAGCGGCCCATTATTAGGCTGAGCCGCTGCCCATAGGTTAAAAAAAAAAAAACGGAAATTAAACCAATGGGCCTCCCCATTGGTTACTGGGCAGCGGCCCATTATTAGGCTGAGCCGCTGCCCATAGGTTAAAAAAAAAAAAAAGGAAATTAAACCAATGGGCCTCCCCATTGGTTATTGGGCAGCGGCCCATTAGTAGGTTGAGCCGCTGCCCTTAGGTTAAAAAAAAAAAAAAACAGGAAATTAAACCAATGGGCCTCCCCATTGGTTACCGGACAGCGGCCCATTATTAGGCTGAGCCGCCGCCCATAGGTTAAATAAAAAAAAAAAGAAAAAAAAAGAAAAAGAAAAACAGAAAATTAAACCAATGGGCCTCCCCATTGGTTACTGGGCAGCGGCCCAGTATTAGGCTGAGCCGCTGCCCCTTGGTTAAAAAATAAAAATAAAAAAAATAGGAAATTAAACCAATGGGCCTCCCCATTGGTTACTGGGCAGCGGCCCATTATTAGGCTGAGCCGCTACCCTTAGGTTAAAAAAAAAAACAGGAAATTAAACCAATGGGCCTCCCCATTGGTTACTGGGCAGCGGCCCAGTATTAGGCTGAGCCGCTGCCCATAGGTTAAAAAAAAAAAAAAAAAAAAACAGGAAATAAACCAATGGGCCTCCCCATTGGTTACTATGCAGCGGCCCATTATTAGGCTGAGACGCTGCCTATAGGTTAAAAAAAAAAAGGAAATTAAACAAATGGGCTTCCCCATTGGTTACTGGGCAGCGACCCATTATTAGGCTGAGCCGCTGCCCATAGGTTAAAAAAAAAAAAAACAGGAAATTAAACCAATGGGCCTCCCCATTGGTTACTGGGCAGAGGCCCATTATTAGGCTGAGCCGCTGCCAATAGGTTAAAAAAAAAAAGAAAAACAGGAAATTAAACCAATGGGTCTCCCCATTGGTTACTGGGCAGCGTCCCAGTATTAGGCTGAACCGCTGCCCATAGGTTAAAAAAAAAAAAAATAGGAAATTAAACCAATGGGCCTCACCATTGTTACTGGGCAGCGGCCCAGTATTAGGCTGAGCCGCTGCCCATAGGTTAAAATATAAAGAAATAAAAACACGAAATTAAACCAATGGGCCTCCCCATTGGTTACTGGGCAGAGTCCCAGTATTAGGCTGAGCCGGTGCCCATAGGTTAAAAAAAAAAAACAGGAAATTAAACCATTGGGCCCCCCCTTTGGTTACGGGGCAGCGGGCCATTATTAGTCTGAGCCGCTGCCCATAGGTTAAAAAAAAAAAAAAAAAAAAAAAAAAAAAAAAAAGAGGAAATTAAACCAATGCGCCTCCCCATTGGTTACTGGGATGCGACCCAGTATTAGGCTTAGCCGCTGCCCATGGGTTAAAAAAAAAAAAAAAAATAGGAAATTAAACCAATGGGCCACCCCATTGGATACTGGGCAGCGGGCCAGTATTAGGCTGGGCCGCTGCCCATAGGTTAAAAAAAAAAAAACAGGAAATTAAACCAATGGGTCTCTGCATTGGTTACTGGGCAGCGGCCCATTATTAGGCTGACCCGCTGCCCGTAAGTTAAAAAAAAAACAGGAAATTAAACCAATGGGTCTCCCCATTGGTTATTGGGCAGTATCCCAGTATTAGGTTGAGCCGCTGCCCATAGGTTAAAAAAAAAAAAAAAACAGGAAATTAAACCAATGGGCGTCCCATTGGTTACTGGGCAGCGGCCCAGTATTAGGCTAAGCCGCTACCCATAGGTTAAAAATAAAATAGAAATTAAACAAATGGGTCTCCCCATTGGTTACTAGGAAGCGGCCCATTATTAGGCTGAGTCGCTGCCCATAGGTTAAAAAAAAAAATAGGAAATTAAAAAAATGGGCCTCCCCATTGGTTACTGGGCAGCGGCCCATTATTAGGCTGAGCCGCTGCCCTTAGGTTAAAAAAAAAAAAAATAGGAAAATAAACCAATGGGCTTCCTCATTGGTTACCGGGCAAAGGGCCATTATTAGGCTGAGCCAGTGCCCATAGGTTAAAAAAAAAAAAAAATAGAAAATTAAACTAATGGGCCTCCCCATTGGTTACTGGGCAGCGGCCCAGTATTAGGCTGAGCCGCAGCCCTTTGGTTAAAAAAAAAAACAGAAAATTAAACGAATGGGCCTCTCCATTGGTTACTGGGCAGCGGCCCAGTATTAGGCTGAGCCGCTGCCCATAGGTTAAAAAAAAAAACAGCAACTTAAACAAATGGGTCTCCCCATTGGTTACTGGGCAGCCTCCCAGTATTAGGTTGAGCCGCTGCCCATAGGTTAAAAAAAAAAAAATAGGAAATTAAACCAATGGGCCTCCCATTGGTTACTGGGCAGCGGCCCAGTATTAGGCTGAGCCGCTGCCCATAGGTTAAAAAAAAACAGGAAATTAAACAAATGGGTCTCCCCATTGGTTACTAGGAAGCGGCCCATTATTAGGCTGAGCCGCTGCCCATATGTTAAAAAAAAAAAAGAAGGAAATTAAAAAAATGGGTCTCCCCATTGGTTAAGGGGCAGCGGCCCATTATTAGGCTGAGCCGCTGCCATTAGGTAAAAAAAAAAAAAAAAAAAAAAGAGGAAATTAAACCAATGGGCCTCCCCATTGGTTACCGGGCAGCGGCCCATTATTAGGCTGAGCCGCTACCCATAGGTTAAAAAGAAAAAATAAAAATAGAAAATTAAACCAATGGGCCTCCCGATTGGTTACTGGGCAGCGGCCCAGCATTAGGCTGAGCCGATGCCCATAGGTTAAAAAAAAAAAAAAAAAAAGGAAATTAAACCAATGGGCCTCCCCATTGGTTACTAGGCAGCGGCCCATTATTAGGCTGAGCCGCTGCCCATAGGTTAAAAAAAAAATATAAAATTAAACCAATGGGCCTCCCCATTGGTTACTTGGCAGCGGCCCATTATTAGGCTGAGCCGCTGCCCATAGTTTAAAAAAAAAAAAAGAGAAAATTAAACCAATGGGCCTCCCCATTGGTTACTAGGCAGCGGCCCATTATTAGGCTGAGCCGCTGCCCATAGGTTAAAAAAAATAGGAAATTAAACCAATGGGCCTCCCCATTGGTTACTGGGCAGCGGCACAGTATTAGGCTGAGCCACTGCACATAGGTTAAAAAAAAAAAAACAGGAAATTAAACCAATGGGCCTCCCCATTGGTTACTGGGCAGCGACCCATTATTAGGCTGAGCCGCTGCCCATAGGTTAAAAAAAAAAAAAAAGAGGAAATTAAACCAATGGGCGTCCCAATTGGTTACTGGGCAGCGGACCATTATTAGGCTAAGCCGCTGCCCTTAGGTTAAAAAAAAAAAAAAAAAGAGGAAATTAAACCAATGGGCCTCCCCATTGGTTACCGGGCAGCGGCCCAGTATTAGGCTGAGCTGTTGCCCATTGGTTAAAAAAATAATAAAAAAAAAATCGGAAATTAAACCAATTAGTCTCCCCATTGCCCATTGGGCGGCGTCCCAGTACTAGGCTGAGCCGCTGCCCATAGGTTAAAAAAAAAAAAAAAAAAGGAAATTAAACCAATGGGCCTCCCAATTGGTTACTGGGCAGCGGCCCATTATTAGGCTGAGCCGCAGCCCGTAGGTTAAAAAAAAAAATTAGAAAATTAAACCAATAGGCCTCCCAATTGGTTACTGGGCAGCGGCCCATTATTAGGCTGAGCCGCTGCCCATAGGTTAAAAAAAAAAGAGAAAATTAAACCAATGGGCCTCCCCATTGGTTACTAGGCAGCAGCCCATTATTAGGCTGAGCCGCTGCCCGTAGGTTAAAAAAAAAAATAGAAAATTAAACCAATGGGCCTCCCCATTGGTTACTGGGCAGCGGCCCATTATTAGGCTGAGCCGCTGCCCATAGGTTAAAAAAAAAAGAGAAAATTAAACCAATGGGCCTCCCCATTGGTTACTAGGCAGCGGCCCATTATTAGGCTGAGCCGCTGCCCATAGGTTTAAAAAAAAAAAAACAGAAAATTAAACCAATGGGCCTCCCAATTGGTTACTGGGCAGCGGCCCATTATTAGGCTGATCCGCTGCCTGTAGGTTAAAAAAAAACAAAAAAAACAAAAAAAAAACTAGAAATTAAACCAATGCGCCTCCCCATTAGTTACTGGGCAGCGACCCAGTATTAGGCTGAGCCGCTGCACAATGGTTTAAAAAAAAAAAAAAAAACAGGAAATTAAACCAATGGGCCTCCCCATTGGTTACTGGGCAGCGGCCCATTATTAGGCTGAGCCGCGGCCCATAGGTTAAAAAAAAAAAAAAACACGAAATTAAACCAATGGGCCTCCCCATTGGTTACTGGGCAGCGGCCTAGTATTAGGCTGGGCCAATGCCCATAGGTTAAAAAAAAAAAGAAAATTAAACCAATGGGCCTCCCCATTGGTTACTGGGCAGCGTCCCATTATTAGCCTGAGCCGCTGCCCAAAGGTTAAATAAAAAAAAAAAGGAAATTAAACCAATGGGCCTCCCCATTGGTTATTGGGCAGCGGCCCATTATTAGGCTGAGCCGCTGCACTTAGGTTAAAAAAAAAAAAAAAAAAGGAAATTAAACCAATGGGCCTCCCCATTGGTTACCGGACAGCGGCCCATTATTAGGCTGAGCCGCTGCCCATAGGTTAAATAAAAAAAAAAAGAAAAAAAAAGAAAAAGAAAAACAGAAAATTATACCAATGGGCCTCCCCATTGGTTACTGGGCAGCGGCCCAGTATTAGGCTGAGCCGCTGCCCATTGGTTAAAAAATGAAAATAAAAAAAACAGGAAATTAAACCAATGGGCCTCCCAATTGGTGACTTGGCAGCGGCCCATTATTAGGCTGAGCCGCTACCCATAGGTTAAAAAAAAAAAATAGGAAATTAAATCAATGGGCCACCCCATTGGTTACTGGGCAGCGGCCCATTATTAGGCTGAGCCGCTGCCCTCAGGTTAAAAAAAAAAAAAAATTAAAAAAAAAACAGGAAATTAAACCAATGGGCCTCCCCATTGGTTACAGGGCAGCGACCCATTATTAGGCTGACCCGCTACCCTTACGTTAAAAAAAAAAAAGGAAATTAAACCAATGGCCCTCCCCATTGGTTACTGGGCAGCGGTCCAGTATTAGGCTGAGCCGCTGCCCATAGGTTAAAAAAAAAAAATAGGAAATTAAACCAATAGGCCTCCCCATTGGTTACTAGGCAGCGGCCCATTATTAGGCTAAGCCGCTGCCCATAGGTAAAAAAAAAAATAGGAAATTAAACCAATGGGCCACCCCATTGGGTACTGGGCAGCGGCCCATTATTAGACTGAGCCGCTGCCCTTACGTTAAAAAAAAAAGAAAAAAAAACATGAAATTAAACCAATGGGCCTCCCCATTGGTTACCGGGCAGCGGCCCATTATTAGGCTGAGCAGCTGCCCATAGGTTAAAAAAGAAAAAAAAAAAGAAAGAAAAACAGAAAATTAAACCAATGGGCCTCCCCATTGGTTACTGGGCAACGGCCCAGTAATAGGCTGAGCCGCTGCCCATTTGTTAAAAAAAAAAAAAAAAAAAAAAAAGGAAATTAAACCAATGGGTCTCCCCATTGCTTACTGGGCAGCGTCCCAGTATTAGGCTGAGCCGCTGCCCATAGGTTAAAAAAAAAAAAAAAAAACAGGAAATTAAACCAATGGGCCTCCCAATTGGTTACTGGGCTGCGGCCCATTATAAGGCTGAGCCGCTACCCATAGGTTAAAAAAAAAAACAAAAAAAAAACAAAAAAAAAACAAAAAAAAAACCGGAAAATAAACCAAAGGGCCTCCCCATTGGTTACTTGGCAGCGGCCCAGTATTAGGCTGAGGCGCTGCCCATAGGGAAAAAAAAAAAAAAAAAAAAAAAGGAAATTACACGAAACGGTCTCTCCATTGCTTACTGGGCAGCGGCTCATTATTAGGCTGAGCCGCTGCCCATATGTTAAAAAAAAAAAAAAACAGGAAATTAAACCAATGGGCCTCCCATTGGTTATTGGGCAGCGGCCCAGTATTAGGCTTAGCCGCTGCCCGTAGGTTAAAAAAAAATAGGAAATTAAACCAATGGGCCTCCCCATTGGTTACTAGGTAGCGGCCCATTATTAGGCTGAGCCGCTGCCCATAGGTTAAAAAAAAAAAAAAACGGAAATTAAACCAATGGGCCTCCCCATTGGTTACTGGGCAGCGGCCCATTATTAGGCTGAGCCGCTGCCGATAGGTTAAAAAAAAAAAAAAAGGAAAATAAACCAAAGGGCCCCCCCATTGGTTATTGGGCAGCGGCCCATTATTACGGTGAGCCGCCGCCCTTAGGTTAAAAAAAAAAAAAAAACAGGAAATTAAACCAATGGGCCTCCCCATTGGTTACCGGACAGCGGCCCATTATTAGGCTGAGCCGCTGCCCATAAGTTAAATAAAAAAAAAAAAGAAAAAAAAAGAAAAAGAAAAACAGAAAATTAAACCAATGGGCCTCCCCATTGGTTACTGGGCAGCGGCCCAGTATTAGGCTGAGCCGCTGCCCATTGGTTAAAAAATAAAAATAAAAAAATAGGAAATTAAACCAATGGGCCTCCCCATTGGTTACTGGGCAGCGGCCCATTATTAGGCTGAGCCGCTACCCTTAGGTTAAAAAAAAACAGGAAATTAAACCAATGGGCCTCCCCATTGGTTACTGGGCAGCGGCCCAGGATTAGGCTGTGCCGCTGCCCATAGGTTAAAAAAAAAAAAAAAAAAAAAAAACAGGAAACAAACCAAAGGGCGGCCCCATCGGTTACTATGCAGCGGCCCATTATTAGGCTGAGACGCTGCCTATAGGTTAAAAAAAAAAGGAAATTAAACAAATGGGCTTCCCCATTGGTTACTGGGCAGCGACCCATTATTAGGCTGAGCCGCTGCCCATAGGTTAAAAAAAAAAAAAAAACAGGAAATTAAACCAATGGGCCTCCCCATTGGTTACTGGGCAGAGGCCCATTATTAGGCTGAGCCGCTGCCAATAGGTTAAAAAAAAAAAGAAAAACAGGAAATTAAACCAATGGGTCTCCCCATTGGTTACTGGGCAGCGTCCCAGTATTAGGCTGAACCGCTGCCCATAGGTTAAAAAAAAAAAAAATAGGAAATTAAACCAATGGGCCTCCCCATTGTTACTGGGCAGTGGCCCAGT
Organism: Ehretia macrophylla; assembly: GCA_037974665.1. Classification (NCBI taxonomy): domain Eukaryota; kingdom Viridiplantae; phylum Streptophyta; class Magnoliopsida; order Boraginales; family Ehretiaceae; genus Ehretia; species Ehretia macrophylla. Next base: position 28,283,218 of record CM075766.1, read on the forward strand.
ATTAGGCTGAGCCGCTGCCCATAGGTTAAAATATAAAGAAATAAAAACACGAAATTAAACCAATGGGCCTCCCCATTGGTTACTGGGCAAAGTCCCAGTATTAGGCAGAGCCGCTGCCCATAGGTTAAAAAAAAAAAAAAAAAAAACAGGAAATTAAACCAATGGGCCTCCCCATTGGTTACTGGGCAGCGGCCCATTATTAGGCTGAGCCGCTGCCCATTGGTTAAAAAAAAAAAAAAGGAAATTAAACCAATAGGCCTCTAATTGGTTACTGGGCAGCGGCCCATTATTTGGCTGAGCCGCTGCCCATAGGTTAAAAAAAAAAAGAGGAAATTAAACCAATGGGCCTCCCCATTGTTTACTAGACAGCGGCCCAGTATTAGGCTGAACCGCTGCCCATAGGTTAAAAAAAAAAAAAAAAAAAAAAAAAAAAAACAGGAAATAAAACCAATGGGCCTCCACATTTGTTACTGGGCAGCGGCCCATTATTAGGCTGAGCCACTGCCCATATGTTAAAAAAAAAAAAAAGAAGAAATTAAACCAATGGCCCTCCCCATTGGTTACTGGGCAGCGGCCCAGTATTAGGCTGAGCAGCTGCCCATAGGTTAAAAAAAAAAAGGAAATTAAACCAATGGGCCTCCCCATTGGTTACTAGGAAGCGGCCTATTATTAGGCTGAGCCGCTGCCCATAGGTTAAAAAAAAAAAAAAAAACAGAAATTAAATCAATGGGCCTCCTGATTGGTTACTAGGCAGCGGCCCATTATTAGGCTGAGCCGCTTCCCATAGGTTAAAAAAAAAAAAAGGAAATTAAACCAATAGGCCTCCCAATTGGTTACTGGGCAGCGGCCCATTAATTGGCAGAGCCGCTGCCCATAGGTTAAAAAAAAAAAAAAAAAAAAAAAAAAAAAAAAAGAGGAAATTAAACCAAAGGGCCTCCCCATTGGTTACTAGACAGCGGCCCATTATTAGGCTGAGCCGCTGCCCATAGGTTAAAAAAAAAAAAACAGGAAATTAAACAATGGGCCTCCCCATTGGTTACTGGGCAGCGGCCCAGTATTAGGCTGAGCCGCTGCCCATAGGTCAAAAAAAAAAAAAAAGGAAATTAAACCTATGGGCCTCCCCATTAGTTACTAGGCAGCGGCCCATTATTAGGCTGAGCCGCTGCCCATGGGGTAAAAAAAATTAAAAAAAAAATAGGAAACTAAACCAATGGGCCTCCACATTGGTTACTGGGCAGCGGCCCATTATTAGGCTGAGTCGCTGCCCATAGGTTAAAAAAAAAAAACATGAAATTAAACCAATGGGCCTCCCGATTGGTTACTGGGCAGCGGCCCATTATCAGGCTGAGCCGCTGCCCGTAGGTTAAAAAAAAAAAAAGAGGAAATTAAACCAATGGGCCTCCCCATTGGTTACTAGGCAGCGGCCTATTATTAGGCTGTGCCGCTGCCCATAGGTTAAAAAATAAAAAATATATAGGAAATTAAACCAATGGGCCTCCCCTTTGGTTACTGGGCAGCGGCCCATTATTAGGCTGAGCCGCTGCCCATAGGTTAAAAATAAAAAAAATAAAAAAAGAAGAAATTAAACCAACGGGCCCCCCCCTTGGTTACTAGACAGCGGCCCAGTATTAGGCTGAGCCACTGCCCATAGGTTAAAAAAAAAAAAAAAAAAAACAGGAAATAAAACCAATAGGCCTTCCAATTGGTTACTGGGCAGCGGCGCAGTACTAGGCTGAGCTGCTGCCCATAGGTTAAAAAAAAAGGAAATTAAACCAAGGGGCCTGTCCATTGCCTACTGGGCAGCGCCCCATTATTAGGCTTAGCCCCGGCCCATATTTTAAAAAAAAAAAAAAAAAAAAAAAGAAGAAGAAATTAAACCAATGGGCCTCCCCATTGGTTACTGGGCAGCGGCCCAGTATTAGGCTGAGCCGCTGCCCATAGGTTAAAAAAAATATAGGAAATTAAACCAATGGGCCTCCCCATTGGTTACGATGCAGCGGCCTATTATTAGGCTGAGCCGCTGCCCGTAGGTTAAAAAAAAAAAAAAAAACGAAAATTAAACCAATGGGCCTCCTCATTGGTTACTGGGCAGCGGCCCATTATTAGGCTGAGCCGCTGCCCATAGGTTAAAAAAAAAAAAAGGAAATTAAACCAATAGGCCTCTCAATTTGTTACTGGGCAGCGGCCCATTATTTGGCTGAGCCGCTGCCCATAGGTTAAAAAAAAAAAAAAAATAGAAAATTAAACCAATGGGCCTCCCCATTGGTTACTAGGCAGTGGCCCATTATTAGGCTGAGCCGCTGCACATAGGTTAAAAAAAAAAAAAACATGAAATTAAACCAATGGTCCTCCCCATTGGTTATTGGGCGGCGGCCCAGTATTAGGCTGAGGCGTTGCCCATAGGATAAAAAAATATAAATAAGAAATTAAACCAATGGGCCTCCCCATTGGTTGCTGGGCAGCGGCCCATTATTAGGCTGAGCCGCTGCCCATAGGTTAAAAATAAAAAAATTAAAAAAAAGGGGAAATTAAACCATTGGGCGTCCCCATTGGTTACTAGACAGCTGCCCAGTATTAGGCTGAGCCACTGCCCATAGGTTAAAAAAATAAAAAATAAAAAAACAGGAAATAAAACCAATGGTCCTCCCCATTGGTTACTGGGGAGCGGCCCAGTACTAGGCTGAGCCGCTGCCAATAGGTTAAAAAAAAAAAAAAGGAATTTAATCCAATGGGCCTCTCCATTGCTTACTGGGCAGCGGCCCATTATTAGGCTGAGCCTCTGCCCATATGTTAAAAAAAAAAAAAAGACGAAGAATTTAAACCAATGGGCCTCCCCATTGGTTACTGGGCAGCGGCCCAGTATTAGGCTGAGCCGCTGCCCATAGGTTAAAAAAAAAAATAGAAAATTAAACCAATGGGCCTCCCCATTGGTTACTAGGCAGCAGCCTATTACTAGGTTGAGCCGCTGCCCATAGGTTAAAAAAAAAAAAAAACGGAAATTAAACCAATGGGCCTCCTCATTAGTTACTGGGCAGCGGCCCATTATTAGGCTGAGCCGTTTTCCATAGGTTTAAAAAAAAAGGAAATTAAACCAATAGGCCTCCCAATTGGTTTCTGGGCAGCGGCCCATTATTTGGCTGAGCCGCTGCCCATAGGTTAAAAAAAAAAAAAGAGAAAATTAAACCAATGGGCCTCCCCATTGGTTACTAGACAGCAGCCCATTATTAGGCTGTGCCGCTGCCCATAGGTTAAAAAAAAAAAAACAGGAAATTAAACCAATGGGCCTCCCCATTGGTTACTGGGCAGCGGCCCAGTATTAGGCTGAGCCGCTGCCCATAGGTTAAAAAAAAAAAAAAAAAAAAAACAAGAAATTAAACCAATGGGCCTCCCTATTGGTTACTAGGCAGCGGCCCATTATTAGGCTGAGCCGCTGCCCATAGGTTAAAAAAAAAAAGAGGAAATAAAACAAATGGCCCTCCCCATTGGTTTCTCAACAACGGCCCAGTATTAGGCTGAGCCGCTGCCCATAGGTTAAAAAAAAAAAAAAAAAAAAAAAAACAGGAAATAAAACCAATGGGCCTCCCCATTGGTTACTGGGCAGCGGCCCATTATTAGGCTGAGCCGCTGCCCATAGGTTAAAAATAAAAAAAATAAAAAAAAGAGGAAATTAAACCAATGGGCCTCCCCATTGGTTACTAGACAACGGCACAGTATTAGGCTGAGCCGCTGCCCATAGCTTAAAAAAAAAAAGGAAATTAAACCAATGGGCCTCTCCATTGCTTACTGGGCAGCGGCCCATTATTAGGCTGAGCCGCTGCCCATATGTTAAAAAAAAAAAAAAGAAGAAGAAATTAAACCAATGGGCCTCCCCATTGGTTACTGGGCATCGGTCCAGTATTAGGCTGAGCCGCTGCCCATAGGTTTTAAAAAAAAAGGAAATTAAACCAATGGGCCTCGCCATTGGTTACTAGGCAGCGGCCTATTATTAGGCTGAGCCGCTGCCCATAGGTTAAAAAAAAAAATGGAAATTAAACCAATGGGCCTCTTCATTGGTTACTGGGCAACGGTCCATTATTAGGCTGAGCCGTTGCCCATCGGTTAAAAAAAAAAAAAGGAAATTAAAGCAATAGGCCTCCCAATTGGTTACTGGGCAGCGGCCCATTATTTGGCTGAGCCACTGCCCATATGTTAAAAAAAAAGAGGAAATTAAACCAATGGGCCTCCCCATTGGTTACTAGACAGCGGCCCATTATTAGGCTGTGCCGCTGCCCATAGGTTAAAAAAAAAAAAAAAAAAAAACAGGAAATTAAACCAATGGCCCTCCCCATTGGTTACTGGGCAGCGGACCATTTTTAGGCTAAGCCGCTGCCCATAGGTTAAAAAAAAAAAAAAAAAAAAAAAACAGGAAATTGAACCGATGGGCCTCCCCACTGGGTACTAGGCAGCTGCCCACTATTAGGCTGAGCCGCTGCCCATAGGTTAAACAAAAAAAAAAAAAAAGGAAATTAAACCAATGGGCCTCCCCATTGGTTACTAGACAGCGGCCCATTATTAGGCTGAGCCGCTGCCCATAGGTTAAAAAAAAAAAAGGAAATTAAACCAATGGGCCTCCCCATTGGTTACTGGGCATTGGCCCATTATTAGGCTGAGCCGTTGGCCATTGGTTAAAAAAAAAAAAAAGGAAATTAAACCAATGGTTCTCCCCATTGGTTACTGGGCAGCGGCCCAGTATTAGGCTGAGTCGCTGCCCATAGGTTAAAAATAATAATAATAATAATTAAACCAATGGGTCTCCCCATTGGTTACTGTGCAGCGTACCAGTATTAGGCTGAGCCGCTGCCCATAGGTTAAAAAAAAAGAAAAACAGGAAATTAAACCAATGGGCCTCCCCATTGGTTACTAGGCAGCGGCCCATTATTAGGCTGAGCCGTTGCCCATAGGTTAAAAAAAAAAAAAAGGAAATTAAACCAATGGGCCTCCCCATTGGTTACTGGGCAGCGGCCCATTATTAGGCTGAGCCGTTGCCCATAGGTTAAAAAAAAAAGGAAATTAAACCAATAGGCCTCCCAATTGGTTTCTGGGCAGCGGCCCAATATTTGGCTGAGCCGCTGCCCATAGGTTAAAAAAAAAAAAAGAGAAAATTAAACCAATGGGCCTCCCCATTGGTTACTAGACAGCAGCCCATTATTAGGCTGAGCCGCTGCCCATAGGTTAAAAAAAAAAAGAGAGGAAATTATACCAATGGGCCTCCCCATTGGTTACTGGGCAGCGGCCCATTATTAGGCTGAGTCGCTGCCCATTGGTTAAAAAAAAAAAAAAAACAGGAAATTAAACCAATGGGCCTCCCCATTGGTTACTGGGCAGCGGCCCATTATTGGGCTGAGCCGCTGCCCATAGGTTAAAAAAAAAAAAAAGGAAATTAAACCAATGGGCCTCCCCATTGGTTACTGGGCAGCGGCCCATTATTAGGCTGAGCCGTTGCCCATAGGTTAAAAAAAAAGGAAATTAAACCAATAGGCCTCCCAATTGGTTTCTGGGCAGCGGCCCAATATTTGGCTGAGCCGCTGCCCATAGGTTAAAAAAAAAAAAAGAGAAAATTAAACCAATGGGCCTCCCCATTGGTTACTAGACAGCAGCCCATTATTAGGCTGAGCCGCTGCCCATAGGTTAAAAAAAAAAAACAGGAAATTAAACCAATGGGCCTCCCCATTGGTTACTGGGCAGCGGCCCAGTATTATGCTGAGCCGCTGCCCATAGGTTAAAAAAAAATAAAAAAACATGAAATTAAACCAATGGGCCTCCCTATTGGTTACTAGGCAGCGGCCCATTATTCGGCTGAGCCGCTGCCCATAGGTTAAAAAAAAAAAGAGGAAATTAAACCAATGGGCCTCCCCATTGGTTACTAGAGAACGGCCCAGTATTAGGCTGAGCCGCTGCCCATAGGTTAAAAAAAAAAAAAAAAAAAACAGGAAATAAAACCAATGGGCCTCCCCATTGGTTACTGGGCAGCGGCCCATTATTAGGCTGAGCCGCTGCCCATAGGTTAAAAATAAAAAAAATAAAAAAAGAGGAAATTAAACAAATGGGCCTCCCCATTGGTTACTAGACAACGGCCCAGTATTAGGCTGAGCCGCTGCCCATAGGTTAAAAAAAAAAAAGGAAATTAAACCAATAGGCCTCTCCATTGCTTACTGGGCAGCGGCCCATTATTAGGCTGAGCCGCTGCCCATATGTTAAAAAAAAAAAAAAGAAGAAGAAATTTAACCAATGGGCCTCCCCATTGGTTACTGGGCAGCGGCCCAGTATTAGGCTGAGCCGCTGCCCATAGGTTTAAAAAAAAAAAGGAAATTAAACCAATGGGCCTCCCCATTGGTTACTGGGCAGCGGCCCATTATTGGGCTGAGCCGCTGCCCATAGGTTAAAAAAAAAAAAAAGGAAATTAAACCAATGGGCCTCCCCATTGGTTACTGGGCAGCGGCCCATTATTAGGCTGAGCCGTTGCCCATAGGTTAAAAAAAAAGGAAATTAAACCAATAGGCCTCCCAATTGGTTTCTGGGCAGCGGCCCAATATTTAGCTGAGCCGCTGCGCATAGGTAAAAAAAAAAAAAGAGAAAGTTAAACCAATGGGCCTCCCCATTGGTTACTAGACAACGGCCCAGTATTAGGCTGAGCCGCTGCCCATAGGTTAAAAAAAAAAAAGGAAATTAAACCAATAGGCCTCTCCATTGCTTACTGGGCAGCGGCCCATTATTAGGCTGAGCCGCTGCCCATATGTTAAAAAAAAAAAAAAAGAAGAAGAAATTTAACCAATGGGCCTCCCCATTGGTTACTGGGCAGCGGCCCAGTATTAGGCTGAGCCGCTGCCCATAGGTTTAAAAAAAAAAAGGAAATTAAACCAATGGGCCTCGCCATTGGTTACTAGGCAGCGGCGTATTATTAGGCTGAGCCGCTGCCCATAGGTTAAAAAAAAAATGGAAATTAAACCAATGGGCCTCTTCATTGGTTACTGGGCAACGGTCCATTATTAGGCTGAGCCGTTGCCCATCGGTTAAAAAAAAAAAAAGGAAATTAAAGCAATAGGCCTCCCAATTGGTTACTGGGCAGCGGCCCATTATTTGGCTGAGCCACTGCCCATATGTTAAAAAAAAAAGAGGAAATTAAACCAATGGGCCTCCCCATTGGTTACTAGACAGCGGCCCATTATTAGGCTGAGCCGCTGCCCATAGGTTAAAAAAAAAAAAAAAAAAAAAACAGGAAATTAAACCAATGGGCCTCCCCATTGGTTACTGGGCAGCGGACCATTATTAGGCTTAGCCGCTGCCCCTAGGTAAAAAAAAAAAAAAAAAAAAAAAAACAGGAAATTGAACCGATGGGCCTCCCCATTGGTTACTGGGCAGCAGCCCATTATTAGGCTGAGCCGCTGCCCATAGGTTAAAAAAAAAAAAAAACAGGAAATTAAACAAATGGGCCTCCCCATTGGTTACTAGACAGCGGCCGATTATTAGGCTGAGCCGCTGCCCATAGGTTAAAAAAAAAAAAAAGGAAATTAAACCAATGGGCCTCCCCATTGGTTAATGGGCAGCGGCCTAGTATTAGGATGGGCTGTTGCCCAAAGGTTAAAAAAAAAAAAATCGAAAATTAAACCAATGGGTCTCCCCATTGGTTACTGGGCAGCGTCGCAGTATTAGGCTGAGCCGCTGCCCATAGGTTAAAAAAAAAAAAAAAAAAGGAAATTAAACCAATGGGCCTCCCCATTGGTTACTAGGCAGCGGCCCATTATTAGGCTGAGCCGCTGCCCATAGGTTAAAAAAAAAAAAAAAAGAAATTAAACCAATGGGCCTCCCCATTGGTTACTGGGCAGCGGCCCCTTATTAGGCTGAGCCCCTGCCCATAGGTTAAAAAAAAAAAAAAAGAGGAAATTATACCAATGGGCCTCCCCATTTGTTACTGGGCAGCGGCCCATTATTAGGCTGAGCCGCTGCCCATTGGTTAAAAAAAAAAAAAAAAAAAAAACAGGAAATTAAACCAATGGGCCTCCCCATTGGTTACAGGGCAGCGGCCCATTATTGGGCTGAGCCGCTGCCCATAGGTTAAAAAAAAAAAAAAGGAAATTAAACCAATGGGCCTCCCCATTGGTTACTGGGCAGCGGCCCATTATTAGGCTGAGCCGCTGCCCATAGGTTAAAAAAAGGAAATTAAACCAATAGACCTGCCCATTGGTTACTGGGCAGCGGCCCATTATTAGGCTGAGCTACTGCCCATAGGATTAAAAAAAAAAAAAAAAAAAAAAAAAAAAAACAGAAAATTGAACAAATGGGCCTCCCCATTGGTTACTGGGCAGCGGCCCATTATTAGGCTGAGCCGCTGCCCATAGGTTAAAAAAAAAAAAAGGAAATTAAACCAATGGGTCTCCCCATTGGTTACTGGGCAGCGTCCCAGTATTAGGCTGAGCCGCTGCCCATAGGTTTAAAAAAAAAAAAAGGAAATTAAACCAATGGGCCTCTCCATTGCTTACTGGGCAGCGGCCCATTATTAGGCTGAGCCGCTGCCCAAATGTTAAAAAAAAAAAAAAAAAAAATTAAACCAATGGGCCTCCCATTGATTACTGGGCAGCGGCCCAGTATTAGGCTGAGCCACTGCCCATAGGTAAAAAAAAAAAAGGAAATTAAACCAATGGGCCTCCCCATTGGTTACTAGGCAGCGGCCCATTATTAGGCTGAGCCGCTGCACATAGGTTAAAAAAAAAAAAAGGAATTAAACCAATGGGCCTCCCCATTGGTTACTGGGCAGCGGCCCATTGTTAGGCAGAGCCGCTACCCATAGGTTAAAAAAAAAAAGGAAATTAAACCAATGGGCCTCCCCATTGGTTACTGGGGAGCGGCCCATTATTAGGCTGAGCCGTTGACCATAGGTTAAAAAAAAAAAAAAAAAAAAAAAAAAAAAACCGGAAATTAAACCATTGGGTCTCCCCATTGGTTACTGGGCAGCGGCCCAGTATTAGGCTGAGCCGCCGCCCATAGGTTAAAAAAAAAAAGAAAATTAAACCAAAGGGCCTTCCCATTGGTTACTGGGGAGCGACCCATTATTAGGCTGAGCCGTTGCCCATAGGTTAAAAAAAAAATAAAAAAAATCAGAAATTAAACCAATGGGTCTCCCCATTGGTTACTGGGCAGCGGCCCAGTATTAGGCTGAGCCGCTGCCCATAGGTTAAAAAAAAAAAGAGGAAATTAAACCAACGGGCCTCCCCTTTGGTTACTAGACAGCGGCCCATTATTAGGTTGAGCCGCTGCCAATAGGTTAAAAAAAAAAAAAAAAGAAATTAAAACAATGGGCCTCCCCATTGGTTATTGGGTAGCGGCCCATTATTAGGCTGAGCCGCTGCCCATAGGTTAAAAAAAAAAAAACTTGAAATTAAACCAATGGGCCTCCCCATTGGTTACTGTGCAGTGGTCCATTATTAGGCTGAGCCGCTGCCCATAGGTTTAAAAAAAAAAGAGGAAATTAAACCAATTCTCCCCCCCATTGGTTACTGGGCAGCGGCCCAGTATTAGGCTGAGCCGCTGCCCATAGGTTAAAAAAAAAAAAGGAAATTAAACCAATTGGTCTCCCCATTTGTTACTGGGCAGCGTCCCAGTATTAGGCTGAGCGGCTGCCCATAGGTTGAAAAAAAAAAAAAACAGGAAATTAAACCAATGGGCCTCCCCATTGGTTACTAGGCAGCGGCCCATTATTAAGCTGAGCCGCTGCCCATAGGTTAAAAAAAAAAAAAGGAAATTAAACCAATGGGCCTCCCCATTGGTTACTGGGCAGCGACCCTTTATTAGGCTGAGCCGCTGCCCATAGGTTCAAAAAAAAAAAAAAAACAGGAAATTAAACAAATGGGCCTCCCCATTGGTTACTGGGCAGCGGCCCAGTATTAGGCTGAGCCGCTGCCCATAGGTTAAAAAAAAAAAAAAGGAAATTAAACCAATGGGCCTCCCCATTGGGTACTCGGCAGCGGCCCAGTATTAGGCTGAGCCGCTGCCCATAGGTTAAAAAAAAAAAATAGGAAATTAAACCAATGGGCCTCTACATTGCTTACTGGGCAGCGGCCTTTTATTAGGCTGAGCCGCTGCCCATATGTTAAAAAAAAAAAAAAAACAAGAAATTAAACCAAAGGGCCTCCCAGTGATTACTGGGCAGCGGCCGAGTATTAGGCTCAGCCGCTGCCAATAGGTTAAAAAAAAAAAAAGGAAATTAAACCAATGGGCCTCCCAATTGGTTACTAGGCAGCGGCCCATTATTAGGCTGAGCCGCTGCCCAAAGGTTTAATAAAAAAAAAAGGGAATTAAACCAATGGGCCTCCCCATTGGTTACTGGGCAACGGCCCATTATTAGGCTGAGCCGCTGCCAATAGGTTAAAAAATAAAAAATATATAGGAAATTAAACCAATGGGCCTCCCCATTGGTTACTGGGCAGCGGCCCAATATTAGGCTGAGCCGCTGCCCATAGGTTAAAAATAAAAAAAAATAAAAAAAAAGAGAAAATTAAACCAATGGGCCTCCGCATTGGTTTCTAGACAGCGGCCCATTATTAGGCTAAGCCGCTGCCCATAGGTTAAAAAAAAAAAAAACAAGAAATTAAACCATAGGGCCACCCCATTGGTTACTTGGCTGCGGCCCAGTATTAGGCTGAGCCGCTGCCCATAGGTTAAAAAAAAAAAAATGGAAATTAAACCAATGGGCCTCCCCATTGGTTACTGGGCAGCGGCCCAGTATTAGGATGAGCCGCTGCCCATAGGTTAAAAAAAAAAGAATAGGAAATTAAACCAATGGGCCTCTCCATTGCTTACTGGGCAGCGGCCCATTATTAGGCTGAGCCGCTGCCCATATGTTAAAAAAAAAAAAAAAAAAAAAAGAAGAAATTAAACCAATAGGCCACTCCACTGGTTACTGGGCAGTGGACCAGTATTGGGCTGAGGCGCTGCCCATAGGTTAAAAAAAAAAAAGGAAATTAAACTAATGGGCCTCCCCATTGGTTACTAGGCAGCGGCCCATTATTAGGCTGAGCCGCTGCCCATATGTTAAAAAAAAAAAATGGAAATTAAACCAATGGGCCTCCCCATTTGTTACTGGGCAGGGGCCCGTTATTAGGCTGAGCCGTTGCCCATAGGTTAAAAAAAAAAAGGAAATTAAACCAATGGGCCTCCCCATTGGTTACTCGGCAGCGGCCCATTATTAGGCTGAGCCGCTGCCCATAGGTTAAAAAAAAAAAAAAAGAGGAAATTAAACCAATGGGCCTCCCCTTTGCTTACTAGACAGCGGCCCATTATTAGGCTGAGCCGCTGCCCATAGGTTAAAAAAAAAAAAAAAGGAAATTAAACCAATGGGCCTCCCCATTGGTTACTAGGCAGCGGTCCATTATTAGGTTGAGCCGCTGCCCATAGGTTTAAAAAAAAAAAAAAGGAAATTATACCAATGGGCCTCCCCATTGGTAACTGGGCAGCGGACCATTATTAGGCTGAGCCGCTGCCCATAGGTTAAAAAAAAAAAAAAAAAAAAACAGAAAATTAAACCAATGGGCCTCCCCATTGGTTACTTGGCAGCAGCCCAGTATTAGGCTGAGCCGCTGCCCATAGGTTAAAAAAAAAAAAAAAAAATAGGAAATTAAACCAATGGGCCTCCCCATTGGTTACTGGGCAGCGGCCCAGTATTAGGCTGAGCCGCTGCCCATAGGTTAAAAAAAAAAAAAAACCGAAAATTAAACCAATGGGCCTCCCCATTTGTTACTGGGCAGCGGCCCATTATTAGCCAGAGCCGCTGCCCATGGGTTAAAAATAAAAATAAAAACAGGAAATTAAACCAATGGGCCTCCCCATTGGTTACTGGGCAGCGGCCCATTATTAGGCTAAGCCGCTGCCCATAGGTTAAAAAAAAAAAAAACAGGAAATTAAACCAATGGGCCTCCCCATCGGTTACTAGGCAGCGGCCCATTATTAGGCTGAGCCGCTGCCCATAGGTTAAAAAAAAAAAGGAAATTAAACCAATGGGCTTCCCCATTGGTTACTGGGCATCGGCCCATTATTAGGCTGAGCCACTGCCCATAGGTTAAAAAAAAAAAAAGGAAATTAAACCAATGGGCCTCCCCATTGGTTACTGGACAGCGGCCCAGTATTAGGCTGAGCCGCTGCCCATAGGTTAAAAAAAAAAAAAACAAAAAATTAAACCAATGGGTCTCCCCATTGGTTACTGGGCAGCGTCCCAGTATTAGTCTGAGCCGCTGCCCATAGGTTAAAAAAAAAAAAAAAAACCGAAAATTAAAGCAATGGGCCTCCCCATTTGTTACTGGGCAGCGGCCCATTATTAGCCAGAGCCGCTGCCCATAGGTTAAAAAAAAAAAAAAACCGAAAATTAAACCAATGGGCCTCCCCATTTGTTACTGGGCAGCGGCCCATTATTAGCCAGAGCCGCTGCCCATAGGTTAAAAATAAAAAAAAAAAACAGGAAATTAAACCAATGGGCCTCCCCATTGGTTACTAGGCAGCGGCCCATTATTAGGCTAAGCCGCTGCCCATAGGTTAAAAAAAAAAAAAACAGGAAATTAAACCAATGGGCCTCCCCATTGGTTACTGGGCAGATGCCCAGTATTAGGCTGAGTCGCTGCCCACAGGTAAAAAAAAAAAAAATTGGAAATTAAACCAATGGGCCTCCCCATTGGTTACTGGGCAGCGGCCCATTATTAGGTTGAGCCGCTGCCCATAGTTTAAAAAAAAAAAAAAAAAGGATATTAAACCAATGGACCTCCCCATTGGTTACTGCGCAGCGGCCAGGTATTAGGCTGAGCCGCTGCCCATAGGTTAAAAAAAAAAATAGGAAATTAAACCAATGGGCCTCCCCATTGGTTACTGGGCAGCGGCCCAGTATCATGCTGGGGCACTGCCCATAGGTTAAAAAAAAAAGGAAATTAAACCAATGGGCCTCCCCATTGGTTACTGGGCAGCGGCCCATTATTAGCCTGAGCCACTACCCATAGGTTTAAAAAAAAAAAAAACAAGACATTAAACCAATGGGCATCCCCCTTGGTTATTGGGCAGCAGCCCAGTATTAGGCTGAGCCGCTGCCCATAGGTTTAAAAAAAAAAAAAAAAGGAAACTAAACCAATGGGCCTCCCCATTGGTTACTGGGCAGCGGCCCATTATTAGCCTGAGCCGCTGCCCATAGGTTAAAAAAAAAAAAACAGAAAATTAAACCAATGGGCCTCCACATTGGTTACTGGGCAGCGGCCAAGTATTAGGCTGAGCCGCTGCCCGTAGGTTAAAAAAAAAAAAAAAGGAAATTAAACCAATGGGCCTCCCCATTCGTTACTGGGCAGCGGACGAGTATTAGGCTGAGCCGCTGCCCATAGGTTAAAAAAAAAAAAAAAAAAAAAAACAGGAAATTAAACCAATGGGCCTCTCCATTGGTTACTAGGCAGCGGCCCAATATTAGGCTGAGCCGCTGCCCATAGGTTAAAAAAAAAAAAAAAAGAAATGAAACCAATGGGCCTCCCCATTGGTTACTGGGCAGCGGCCCAGTATTAGGCTGAGCCGCTGCCCATAGGTTAAAAAAAAAAAAAAAAAGGAAATTAAAACAATGGTTCTCCCCATTGGTTACTGGGCAGCGTCCCAGTATTAGGCTGTGCCGCTGCCCATAGGTTAAAAAAAAAAAGGAAATTAAACCAAGGGGCCTCCCATTGGTTACTGGGCAGCCGCCCAATATTAGGCTGTGCCGCTGCCCATAGGTTAAAAAAAAAAAAGGAAATTAAACCAATGGGCCTCTCCATTGGTTACTAGGCAGCGGCCCATTATTAGGCTGAGCCGCTGCCTATTGGTTAAAAAAAAAAAAAAACAGGAAATTAAACCAATGGGCCTCCCCATTGGTTACTGGGCAGCGGCCCAGTATTAGGCTGAGCCGCTACCCATAGGTTAAAAAAAAAAAAAAAAGGAAATTAAACCAATGGGCCTCCCCATTGGTTACTAGGCAACGACCCATTATTAGGCTGAGCCGCTGCCCATAGGTAAAAAAAAAAAAGAAATAGGAAATGAAACCAATGGGCCTCCCCATTGGTTACTGGGCAGCGGCCCAGTATTAGGCTGAGCCGCTGCCCATAGGTTAAAAAAAAAAAAAAAAGGAAATTAAAACATTGGTTCTCCCCATTGGTTACTGGGCTGCGGCCCAGTATTAGGCTGTGCCGCTGCCTATAGGTTAAAAAAAAAAAAAAAAAAGGAAATTAAACCAATGGGCCTCCCCCTTGGTTACTAGGCAGCGGCCCAATATTAGGCTGAGCCCCTGCCCATAGGTTAAAAAAAAAAAAAAAAAGGAAATGAAACCAATGGGCCTCCCCATTGGTTATTGGGCAGCGGCCCAGTATTAGGCTGAGCCGCTGCCCATAGGTTAAAAAAAAAAATATAGGAAATTAAAACAATGGTTCTCCCCATTGGTTACTGGGCAGCGTCCCAGTATTAGGCTGTGCCGCTGCCCATAGGTTAAAAAAAAAAAAGGAAATTAAACCAATGGGCCTCCCATTGGTTACTGGGCAGCGGCCCAATATTAGGCTGTGCCGCTGCCCATAGGTTAAAAAAAAAAAAGGAAATTAAACCAATGGGCCTCTCCATTGGTTACTCTGCAGCGGCCCATTATTAGGCTGAGCCGCTGCCTATTGGTTAAAAAAAAAAAAAACAGGAAATTAAACCAATGGGCCTCCCCATTGGTTACTGGGCAGCGGCCCAGTATTAGGCTGAGCCGCTACCCATAGGTTAAAAAAAAAAAAAAAAAAAAAAAAAAAAAAAAAAAAAAAGAAATTGAACCAATGGGCCTCCCCATTGGTTACTAGGCAACGGCCCATTATTAGGCTGAGCCGCTGCCCATAGGTTAAAAAAAAAAAGGAAATTAAACCAATGGGCCTCCCCATTGGTTACTGGGCAGCGGCCCATTATTAGGCTGAGCCGCTGCCCATAGGTTAAAAATAAAAAATAAAAAAAAATAAAAAAACAGGAAATTAAACTAATGGGCCTCCCCATTGGTTAATGGGCAGCGACCCATTATTAGACTGAGCCGCTGCACATAGGTTAAAAAAAAAAAAAGAGGAAATTAAACAAATGGGCCTCCCCATTGGTTACTGGGCAGCGGCCCAGTATTAGGCTGAGCCGCTGCGCATAGGTTAAAAAAAAAAAAAAAAAAGAGGAAATTAAACCAATGGGTCTCCCCATCGGTTACTGGGCAGCGTCCCAGTATTAGGCTGAGCCGCTGCCCATAGGTTAAAAAAAAAAATGGAAATTAAATCAATGGGCCTCCCATTGGTTACTGGGCAGCGGCCCAGTATTAGGCTGAGCCACTGCCCATACTTTAAAAAAAAAAATAGAAAACTAAACCAATGGGCCTCCCCATTAGTTACTGGGCAGCGGCCCATTATTAGCCTGAGCCGCTGCCCATAGGTTAAAAAAAAAAAAAAGGAAATTAAACCAATGGGACTCCCCATTGGTTACTGGGCAGCGGCCCAGTATTAGCCTGAGCCGCTGCCCATAGGTTAAAAAAAAAAAAAAAGGAAATTAAACCAATGGGCCCCCTCATTGGTTACTGGGCAGCGGCCCATTATTAGCCTGAGCCCCTGCCCTTAGGTTAAAAAAAAAAAAACATGAAATTAAACCAATGGGCCTCCCCATTGGTTACAGGGCAGCGGCCCATTATTAGGCTGAGCCGCTGCCCATAGGTTATAAAAAAAAAAACAAGAAATTAAACCAATGGGCCTCCCCATTGGTTACTAGGCAGCGGCCCATTATTAGGCTGAGCCGCTGTCCATTGGTTAAAAAAAAAAAAAAGGAAATTAAACCATTGGGCCTCCCCATTGGTTACTGGACAGCAGCCCAATAATAGGCTGAGCCGCTGCCCATAGGTTAAAAAAAAAAAAGTGGAAATTAAACCAATGGGCCTCCCCATTGGTTACTGGGCAGCGGCCCTTTATTAGGCTAAGCCGCTGCCCATAGGTTAAAAAAAATTAAAAAAAAAAACATGAAATTAAACCAATGGGCCTCCCCATTGGTTACTGGGCAGCGGCCAAGTATTAGGCTGAGCCGCTGCCCAGAGGTTAAAAAAAAAAAAAAACAGGAAATTAAACCAATGGGCCGCCCCATTGGTTTCTGGGCAGCGGCCCATTATTAGGCTGAGCCGCTGCCAATAGGTTAAAAAAAAAAAGGAAATTAAACCAATGTGCTTCCCCATTGATTACTGGGCAGCGGCCCAGTATTAGGCGGACCCGCTGCCCATAGGTTAAAAAAAAAAAAAAAAGGAAATTAAACCAATGGGCCTCCCCATTGGTTACTGGGCAGCGGCCCAGTATTAGGCTGAGCCGCTGCCCATAGGTTAAAAAAAAAAAAAATTAAACCAATGGGCCTCCCCATTGGTTACTGGGCAGCGGCCCATTATTAGGCTGAGTCGCTGCACATAGGTTAAAAAAAAAAAAAAGGAAATTAAACCAATGGGCCTCCCCATTGGTTACAGGGCAGCGGCCCATTATTAGGCTGAGCCGCTGCCCATAGGTTATAAAAAAAAAAACAGGAAATTAAACAAATGGGCCTCCCCATTGGTTACTAGGCAGCGGCCCATTATTAGGCTGAGCCGCTGCCCATAGGTTAAAAAAAAAAAAAAAACAGGAAATTAAACCAATGGGCCTCCCCATTGGTTACTGGGCAGCGGCCCAGTATTTGGCTGAGCCGCTGCCCATTGGTTAAAAAATAAAAATAAAAAAAACAGGAAATTAAAGCAATGGGTCTCCCCATTGGTTACTGGGCAGCGTCCCAGTATTAGGCTGAGCCGCTGCCCATGGGTTAAAAAAAAAAAATAGAAAGTTAAACCAATGGGTCTCTCCATTGGTTACTGGGCAGCGTCCCAGTATTAGGCTGAGCCGCTGCCCATAGGTTAGAAAAAAAAAAAGGAAATGAAACCAATGGGCCTCCCCATTGGTTACTGGGCAGCGGCCCATTATTAGGCTGAGTCGCTGCACATAGGTTAAAAAAAAAAAAAAGGAAATTAAACCAATGGGCCTCCCCATTGGTTACAGGGCAGCGGCCCATTATTAGGCTGAGCCGCTGCCCATAGGTTATAAAAAAAAAAAACAGGAAATTAAACCAATGGGCCTCCCCATTGGTTACTAGGCAGCGGCCCATTATTAGGCTGAGCCGCTGCCCATAGGTTAAAAAAAAAAAAAAAAAACAGGAAATTAAACCAATGGGCCTCCCCATTGGTTACTGTGCAGCGGCCCAATATTAGGCTGAGCCGCTGCCCATAGATTAAAAAAAAAAAAAAGGAAATTAAACCAATGGGCCTCCCAATTGGTTACTGGGCAGCGGCCCGTTATTAGGCTGAGCCGCTGTCCATATGTTAAAAAATAAAAAATAAAAAAAGGAAATTAAACCCATGGGCCTCTCCATTGGTTTCTGGGCAGCGGCCCAGTATTAGGCTGAGCGGTTGCCCATAGATTAAAAAAAAAAAAAAAAAAAAAAACAGAAAATTAAACCAAAGGGACTCCCCAATGGTTACTGGGCAGCGTCCCAGTATTAGGCTGAGCCGCTGCCCATAGGTTAAAAAAAAAAACATGAAATTAAACCAATGGGCCTCCCCATTGGTTACTGGGCAACGACCCATTATTAGGCTGAGCCGCTGCCCATAGGTTAAAAAAAAATAAAAAATAAAAAATAAAAAAATAGGAAATTAAAGCAATGGGCCTGCTATTGGTTACTAGGCAGCGGCCCAGTGTTAGGCTGAGCCGCTGCCCATAGGTTTGAAAAAAAAATAAAAAATAAAAAATAAAAAAACATGAAATTAAACCAATGGGCCTCCCCATTGGTTACCGGCCAACGGACCATTATTAGGCTGAGCCGCTGCCCATAGGTTAAAAAAAAAAAAAAAAAACAGGAAATTAAACCAATGGGCCTCCCCATTCGTTACTGGGCAATGGCCCATTATTAGGCTGAGCCGCTGCCCATAGGTTAAAAAAAAATAAAAAATAAAAAAACATGAAATTAAACCAATGGGCCTCCCCATTGGTTACTGGGCAACGGACCATTATTAGGCTGAGCCGCTGCCCATAGGTTAAAAAAAAAAAAAAAAAGGAAATTAAACCAATGGGTCTCCCGATTTGTTACTGGGTAGCGGCCCATTATTAGGCTGAGCCGCTGCCCATAGGCTAAAAAAAAAAAAAAAAAGAAATTTAATCCAATGGGCCTCCCCATTGGTTACTTGGCTGCGGCCCAGTATTAGGCTGAGCCGCTGCCCATAGGTAAAAAAAAAAAAAACAGGAAATTAAACCAATAGGCCTCCACATTGGTTACTGGGCAGCGGCATAGTATTAGGCTGAGCCGCTGTCCATAGGTTAAAAAAAAAAAAAAGGAAATTAAACCATTAGGCCTCCACATTGGTTACTGGGCAGCGGCCCATTATTAGGCTGAGCCGCTGCCCATAGGTTAAAAAAAAAAAAAACAAAACAAAAAACAGGAAATTTAATCCAATGGGCCACCCCATTGGTTACTGGGCCGGGTCCGAGCTGCTGCCCATAGGTTAAAAAAAAAAAAAGAGGAAATTAAACCAATGGGCCTCCACATTGGTTACTGGGCGGCGGCCTAGGATTAGGCTGAGCCGATGCCCATATGTTAAAAAAAAAAAAAAAATTAAACTAATGGGCCTCCCCATGGGTTACTAGGCAGCGGCCCATTATTAGGCTGAGTCGCTGCCCATAGGTTAAAAAAAAATGAAATTAAACCAATGGGCCTCCACATTGGTTACTGGGCGGCGGCCTAGGATTAGGCTGAGCCGATGCCCATATGTTAAAAAAAAAAAAAAATTAAACTAATGGGCCTCCCCATGGGTTACTAGGCAGCGGCCCATTATTAGGCTGAGCCGCTGCCCATAGGTTAAAAAAAAAAAAGGAAATTAAACCAATGGGCTTCCCCATTGGTTACTGGGCAGCGGCCCATTATTAGGCTGAGCCACTGCCCATAGGTTAAAAAAAAAAAATGACAAGAAATTAAACCCATGGGCCTCCCCATTGGTTACTGGGCTGCGGCCCATTATTAGGCTGAGCCGCTGCCCATAGGTTAAAAAAAAAAAAAAAAAGAAATTAAACCAATGGGCCTCCCCATTGGTTACTGGGCAGCGGCCCATTATTAGGCTGAGCCGCTGCACATAGGTTAAAAAAAATAAAAAGGAAATTAAACCAATGGGCCTCCCCATTGTTTACTGGGCAGCGGCCCATTATTAGGCTGAGCCACTGCCCATAGGTTAAAAAAAAAAAATGACAAGAAATTAAACCCATTGGCCTTCCCATTGGTTACTGGGCTGCGGCCCATTATTAGGCTGAGCCGCTGCCCATAGGTTAAAAAAAAAATAAAAAGAAATTAAACCAATAGACCTCCCCATTGGTTACTGGGCAGCGGCCCATTATTAGGCTGAGCCGCTGCACATAGGTTAAAAAAAAAAAAAGGAAATTAAACCAATGGGCCTCCCCATTGGTTACTGGGCAGCGGCCCATTATTAGGCTGAGCCGCTGCCCATAGGTTAAAAAAAAAAAAAAAAAGAGGAAATTAAACCAATGGGCCTCCCCATTGGTTACTGGGCAGCGGCCCAGTATAAGGCTGAGCCGCTGCCCATTGGTTGAAATATAACAATAAAAAAAATAGGAAATTAAGCCAATGGGCCTCCCCATTGGATACAGGGCAGCGGCCCATTATTAGGCTGAGCCGCTACCCATAGATTAAAAAAAAAAAAACAGGAAATTAAACCAATGGGTCTCCCCATTGGTTACTGGGCAGCGTCCAAGTAGTAGGCTGAGCCACTGCCCATAGGTTAAAAAAAAAAAAAACAAGAAATTAAACCAATGGGCCTCCCATTGGTTACTGGGCAGCGGCCCATTATTAGGCTGAGCCGCTGCCAATAGGTTAAAAAAAAAAAAGTAAATTAAACCAATGGGCCTCCCCATTGGTTACTGGGCAGCGGCCCAATATTAGGCTGAGCCGCTGCCCATATGTTAAAAAAAAAACCAGGAAATTAAACCAATGGGCCTCCCCATTGGTTACTAGGCAGCGGCCCATTATTAGGCTGAGCCGCTGCCCATAGGTTAAAAAAAAAAAAAGGAAATTAAACCAATGGGCCTCCCCATTCATTACTGGGCTGCGGCCCATTATTAGGCTGAGCCGCTGCCCATAGGTTAAATAAAATAATAAAAAATTAGGAAATTAAACCAATGGGCCTCCCCATTGGTTACTGGCCAGCGGCTCATTATTAGGCTGAGCCGCTGCCCATAGGTTAAAAAAAAAAAAAAAAGGAAATTAAACCAATGGGCCTCCCCATTGGTTACTGGGCAGCGGCCCAGTATTTGGCTTAGCCGCTGCCCATTGGTTAAAAAATAAAAATAAAAAAAACAGGAAATTAAACCAATGGGTCTCCCTATTGGTTACTGGGCAGCGTCCCAATATTAGGCTGTGCCGCTGCCAATAGGTTAAAAAAAAAAAAAAAAAGAAATTAAACCAATGGGCCTCCCAATTGCTTACTCGGCAGCGGCCCATTATTAGGCTGAGCCGCTGCCCATAGGTTAAAAAAAAAAAAACAGAAAATTAAACCAATGGGCCTCCCCATTGGTTACTGGGCAGCGGCCCAGTATTAGGTTGAGCCGCTGCCCATAGGTTAAAAAAAAAAATTAGAAATTATACCAATGGGCCTCCCCATTGGTTACTGGGAACCGGCCTATTATTAGGTTGAGCCGCTGCCCATATGTTAAAAAAAAAAAAAAAAAAAAGAAAAAACAGTAAATTAAACCAATGGGCCTCCCCATTGGTTACTGGGCAGCGGCCCAGTATTAGGCTGAGCAGCTGCCATAGAATAAAAAAAAAAAAAAAAAAAAACAGAAAATTAAACCAATGGGTCTCTCCATTGGTTACTGGGCAGCGTCCCAGTATTATGCTGAGCCGCTGCCCATAGGTTAGAAAAAAAAAAGGAAATTAAACCAATGGGCCTCCCCATTGGTTTCTGGCAGCGGCCCATTATTAGGCTGAGCCGCTGCCATATGTTAAAAAAAAAAAAAACAGTAAATTAAACCAATGGGCCTCCCCATTGGTTACTGGGCAGCGGCCCAGTATTAGGCTGAGCAGCTGCCATAGAATAAAAAAAAAAAAAAAAAAAACAGAAAATTAAACCAATGGGTTTCTCCATTGGTTACTGGGCAGCGTCCCAGTATTATGCTGAGCCGCTGCCCATAGGTTAGAAAAAAAAAAGGAAATTAAACCAATGGGCCTCCCCATTGGTTTCTGGCAGCGGCCCATTATTAGGCTGAGCCGCTGCCATATGTTAAAAAAAAAAAATAGTAAATTAAACCAATGGGCCTCCCCATTGGTTACTGGGCAGCGACCCAGTATCAGGCAGAGCCGCTGCCCATAGGTTAAAAAAAAACAGGAAATTAAAAAAATGGGCTCCCCATTGGTTACTAGGCAGCGGCCCAGGATTTGGCTGAGCCGCAGCCCATAGGTTAAAAAAAAAAACGCGAAATTAAACCAATGGGCCTCCCCATTGGTTACTGGGCAGCGGCCCATTATTAGGCTGAGCCGCTGCCCATATGTTAAAAAAAAAAAAAAAAACAAGAAATTAGACCAATGGGCCTCCCGAATGGTTACTGGGCAGCGGCCCATTATTAGGCTGAGCCGCTTCCCATAGGTTAAAAAAATAATAATAATAAAAAAAAAGGAAATTAAACCAATGGGCTTCCCTATTGGTTACTAGGCAGCGGCCCATTATTAGGCTGAGCCGCTGCCCATAGTTTAAAAAAATATATATATAGGAAATTAAACCAATGGGATTCCCCATTTGTTACTGGGCAGCGGCTCAGTATTAGGCTGAGCAGCTGCCATAGATTAAAAAAAAAAAAAAAAAACAGAAAATTAAACCAATGGGTTTCTCCATTGGTTACTGGGCAGCCTCCCAGTATTATGCTGAGCCGCTGCCCATAGGTTAGAAAAAAAAAAGGAAATTAAACCAATGGGCCTCCCCATTGGTTTCTGGCAGCGGCCCATTATTAGGCTGAGACGCGCCATATGTTAAAAAAAAAAAAAAACAGTAAATTAAACCAATGGGCCTCCCCATTGGTTACTCGGTAGCGACCCAGTATTAGGCTGAGCCGCTGCCCATAGGTTAAAAAAAAAAAAAAAAAAAAAACAGGAAATTAAAGCAATGGCCTCCCCATTGGTTACTAGGCAGCGGCCCAGTATTAGGCTGAGCCGCAGCCCATAGGTTAAAAAAAAATGGGAAATTAAACCAATGGGCCTCCCCATTGGTTACTGGGTAGCGGCCCATTATTAGGCTGAGGCGCTGCCCATATGTTAAAAAAAAAAAAAAAAAAAAAAAAGAAAAAAAAAAACAAGAAATTAAACCAATGGGCCTCCCGAATGGTTACTGGGCAGCGGCCCATTATTAGGCTGAACCGCTTCCCAAAGGTAAAAAAAAAAAAAAAAAAAAAAAAAAAAAAAAAGGAAATTAAACCAATGGGCCTCCCCATTGGTTACTGGGCAGCGGCCCAGTATTAGGTTGAGCCGCTGCCCATAGGTTAAAAAAAAAAAAACAGGAAATTAAACCCATTGGTTTACTGTGCAGCGTCCCAATATTAGGCTGAGCCGCTGCCCATAGATTAAAAAAAAAAAAAGGAAATTAAACCAATGGGCCTCCCCATTGGTTACTGGGCAGCGGCCCGTTATTAGGCTGAGCCGCTGCCCATATGTTAAAAAAAAAAAAAAAAAAAAAAAGGAAATTATACCCATGTGCCTCTCCATTGGTTTTTGGGCAGCGGCCCAGTATTAGGATGAGCTGCTGCCCATAGATTAAAAAAAAAAAAAAAACAGGAAATAAAACCAATGGGTCTCCCCATTGGTTACTGGGCAGCGTCCCAATATTAGGCTGAGCCGCTGCCCATAGGTTAAAAAAAAAAATAGGAAATTAAACCAATAGGCCTTCCCATTGGTTACTGGGCAGCGGCCCATTATTAGGCTGAGCCGCTGCCCATAGGTTAAAAATAAAATTAAAAAATAAAAAAATAAAAATTAAAAAATAGGAAATTAAAGCAATGGGCCTCCCATTGTATACTGGGCAGCGGCCCAGTATAAGGCTGAGCCGCTGCCCATAGGTTAAAAAAAAAAGCAGGAAATTAAACCAATGGTCCTCCCCATTGGTTACTGGGCAGCGGCCCATTATTAGGCTGAGCCGCTGCCCATAGGTTAAAAAAAAAAATAAAAAAATAAAAACAGGAAATTAAACCAATGGGCCTCCCCATTGGTTACTGGGCAGCGTCCCAGTATTAGGCTGAGCCGCTGCCCAAAGTTTAAAAAAAAAAAAAAAAGGAAATTAAACCAATGGGCCTCCCCATTGGTTACTGGGCAGCGGCCCAGTATCAGGCTGAGCCGCTGCCAATAGGTTAAAAAAAAAAAAAAAACAGGAAATTAAACCAATGGGCCTCCCCATTGGTTACTAGGCAGCGGCCCATTATTAGGCTGAGCCGCTGGAAATAGGTTAAAAAAAATATATATATAGGAAATTAAACCAATGGGCCTCCCCATTGGTTACTGGGCAGCGGCCCATTATTAGGCTGAGCTGCTGCCCATAGGTTAAAAAAAAAAAAAAGAAGGAAAATAAACCAATGGGCCTCCCCATTCGTTACTGGGCAGCGTCCCAGTATTAGGCTGAGCCGCTGCCCATTGGTTAAAAAAAAAAAAAAACCGGAAATTAAACCAATAGGCCCCCCCATTGGTTACTGGGCAGCGGCCCATTATTAGGCTGAGCCGCTGCCCATAGGTTAAAAAAAAAATAAAAAAATAAAAAATAAAAAATAAAAAAACAGGAAATTAAAGCAATGGGCCTCCCATTGGTTACTGGGCAGCGGCCCAGTATTAGGCTGAGCCGCTGCCCATAGGTTAAAAAAAAAAAAAAAAAATAGGAAATTAAACCAATGGGTCTCCCCATTGGTTACTAGGCAGCGTCCCTGTATTAGGCTGAGCCGCTGCCCATAGGTTAAAAAAAAAAAAAAAGGAAATTAAACCAATGGGCCTCCCTATTGGTTACTAGGCAGCGGCCCATTATTAGGCTGAGCCGCTGCCCATAGTTTAAAAATATATATATATAGGAAATTAAACCAATAGGATTCCCCATTGGTTACTGGGCAGCGGCCGAGTATTAGGCTGAGCAGCTGCCATAGATTAAAAAAAAAAAAAAAAAAAAAAAAAGAAAATTAAACCAATGTGTGTCTCCATTGGTTACTGGGGAGCCTCGCAATATTATGCTGAGCCGCTGCCCATAGGTTAGAAAAAAAAAAGGAAATTACACCAATGGGCCTCCCCATTGGTTTCTGGCAGCGGCCCATTATTAGGCTGAGCCGCTGCCTTATGTTAAAAAAACAAAAAAACAGTAAATTAAACCAATGGGCCTCCCCATTGGTTACTGGGCAGCGACCCAGTATTAGGCTGAGCCGCTGCCCATAGGTTAAAAAAAAAAAAAAAACAGGAAATTAAAGCAATGGCCTCCCAATTGGTTACTAGGCAGCGGCCCAGTATTAGGCTGAGCCGCAGCCCATAGGTTAAAAAAAAAAAGGGAAATTAAACCAATGGGCCTCCCCATTGGTTACTGGGTAGCGGCCCATTATTAGGCTGAGCCGCTGCCCATAGATTAAAATAAAAAAAATAGGAAATTAAACCAATAGGCCTCCCCATTGGTTACTGGGCAGCGGCCCAGTATCAGGTTGAGCCGCTGCCCGTAGGTTAAAAAAAAAAAAAAACAGGAAATTAAACCCATTGGTTTACTGGGCAGCGTCCCAGTATTAGGCTGAGCCGCTGCCCATAGGTTAAAAAAAAAAAAAAACAGGAAAATAAAACAAAGGGCCTCGGCATTGGTTACTGGGCAGCGGTCCATTATTAGGCTGAGCCGCTGCGCATAGGTTTAAAAAAAAAAAAGGAAATTAAACCAATGGGCCTCCCGAATGGTTACTGGGCAGCGGCCCATTATTAGGCTGAGCCGCTTCACAAAGGTAAAAAAAAAAAAAAACAGGAAATTAAACCAATGGGCCTCCCCATTGGTTACTGGGCAGCGGCCCAGTATTAGGTTGAGCCGCTGCCCATAGGTTAAAAAAAAAAAAAAAACAAGAAATTAAACCCATTGGTTTATTGGGCAGCGTCCCAGTATTAGGCTGAACCGCTGCCCATAGGTTAAAAAAAAAAAAAACAGAAAATTAAACCAATGGGCCTCCCTATTGGTTACTGGGCAGCGGCCCAGTATTAGGCTGAGCCGCTGCGCATAGGTTAAAAAAAAAAAAAGGAAATTAAACCAATGGGCCTCCCCATTGGTTACTGGGCAGCGGCCCGTTATTAGGCTGAGGCGGTGCCCATAGGTTAAAAAAAAAAAAAAAAAGGAAATGAAACCGATGTGGCTCTCCATTGGTTTCTGGGCAGCGGCCCAGTATTAGGCTGAGCTGCTGCCCATAGATTAAAAAAAAAAAAAAGAAAACAGGAAATTAAACCAATGGGTCTCCCCATTGGTTACTGGGCAGCGTCCCAGTATTAGGCTGAGCCGCTGCCCATAGGTTAAAAAAAAAAAATAGGAAATTAAACCAATAGGCCTCCCCATTGGTTACTGGGCAGCGGCCCATTATTAGGCTGAGCCGCTGCCCATAGGTTAAAAAAAAAATAAAAAAATAAAAAATAAAAAATAAAAAAATAGGAAATTAAAGCAATGGGCCTCCCATTGGTTACTGGGCAGCGGCCCAGTATTAGGCTGAGCCGCAGCCCATAGGTTAAAAAAAAAAAAAAAAAAGCAGGAAATTAAACCAATGGTCCTCCCCATTGGTTACTGGGCAGCGGCCCATTATTAGGCTGAGCCGCTGCCCATAGGTTAAAAAAAAATAAATAAATAAAAATAGGAAATTAAACCAATGGGCCTCCCCATTCGTTAGTGGGCACCGGCCCACTATTAGGCAGAGCCGCTGCCTATAGGTTAAAAAAAAATAGGAAATTAGACCAATGGGCCTCCCCATTGGTTACTGGGCAGCGGCCTAGTATTATGCTGGGCCGCTGCCCATAGGTTAAAAAAAAAAATATGAAATTAAACCAATGGGCCACCCCATTGGTTACTGGGCAGCGTCCCAGTATTAGGCTGAGCCGCTGCCCATAGGTTAAAAAAAAAAAAGAAAAAGGAAATTAAACCAATGGGCCTCCCCATTGGTTACTGGGCAGCGGCCCATTATTAGGCTGAGCCGCTTCCCATAGGTTAAAAAAAAAATAAAAATAAATTAAAATAAAACAGGAAATTAAACCAATGGGCCTCCCCATTGGTTACTAGGCAGCGGCCCAGTATTAGGCTGAACCGCTGCACATAGGTTAAAAAAAAAAAAAAAAATAGGAAATTAAACCAATGGGTCTCTCCATTGGTTACTGGGCAGCGTCCCAGTATTATGCTGAGCCGTTGCCCATAGGTTAAAAAAAAAAAACAGGAAATTAAACCAATGGGCCTCCCCATTGGTTACTGGGCAGCTGCACAGTATTAGGCTGAGCCGCTGCCCATAGGTTTAAAAAAAAAAAAGGAAATTAAACCAATGGGCCTACCCATTGGTTACTGGGCAGAGACCCATTATTAGGCTGAGCCGCTGCACATATGTTCAAAAAAAAAAAGAGGAAATTAAACCAATGGGCCTCCCCATTGGTTACTGGGCAGCGGCCCAGTATTAGGCTGAGCCGCTGCCCATATGTTAAAAAAAAAAAAACAGGAAATTAAACCAATGGGCCTCCCCATTGGTTACTCGGCAGAGGCCCAGTATTAGGCTGAGCCGCTGCACATAGGTTAAAAAAATAAAAAAATAAAAAAAAATAAAACAGGAAATTAACCAATGGGCCTCTCCATTGGTTACTGGGCAGCGGCCCATTAGTAGGCTGAGCCGCTGCCCATAGGTTAAAAAAAAAAAGGAAATTAAACCAATGGGCCTCCCCATTGGTTACTGGGCAGCGGCCCAGTATTAGGCAGAGCCGCTGCCCATTGGTTAAAGAAAAAAATAGGAAATTAAACCAATTGTCCTCCCCATTGGTTCCAGGGCAGCGGCCCAGTATTAGGCTGAGCTGCTGCACATAGGTTAAAATAAAAAAAAAACTGGAAATTAAACCAATGGGCCTCCCTATTGGTTACTAGGCAGCGGCCCATTATTAGGCTGAGCTGCTGCCCATAGTTTAAAAAAATATATATATAGGAAATTAAACCATTGGCATTCCCCATTGGTTACTGGGCAGCGGCCCAGTATTAGGCTGAGTCGCTGCCCATAGGTTAAAAAAAAAACAGGAAGTTTAACCAATGGGCCTCCCCATTGGTTACTGGGCAGCGGCCCAGTACTAGGCTGAACCGCTGCCCATAGGTTAAAAAAAAAAAAGAAAAAAGAAATTAAACCAATGGGCCTCCCGATTGGTTACTCGGCAGCGGCCCAGTATTAGGCTGTGCCGCTGCCCATAGGTTAAAAATAAAAAAAAAATAGGAAATTAAACCAATGGGCCTCCCCATTGGTTACTGGGCAGCGACCCATTATTAGGCTGAGCCGCTGCCCATAGGTTTAAAAAAAAAAAAAAAAGGAAATTAAACCAATGGGCCTCCCCATTGGTTACTGGGTAGCGACTCAGTATTAGGCTGAGCCGCTGCCCATAGGTTAAAAAAAAAAAAAAAGGAAATTAAACCAATGGGCCTCCCCATTGGTTACTGGGCAGCGTCCCAGTATTAGGCTGAGCCGCTGCCCATAGGTTAAAAAAATATATATATATAGGAAATTAAACCAATGGGCCTCCCCATTGGTTACTGGGCAGCGGCCCATTATTAGGCTGAGCCGCTGCCCATAGGTTAAAAAAAAAAAAAAAAAAATAGGAAATTAAACCAATGGGCCCCCGCATTGGTTACTGGGCAGCGGCCCACTATTAGGCTGAGCCGCAGCCCATAGGTTAAAAAAAAAACCAGTAAATTAAACCAATGGGCCTCCCCATTGGTTACTGGGCAGCGGCCCAGTAATAGGCTGAGCCACTGCCCATAGGTTAAAAAAAAAAAAAAAAAAAAAACAGGAAATTAAACCAATGGGTCTCCCCTTTGGTTACTGGGCAACGTCCCAGTATTATGCTGAGCCGCTGCCCATAGGTTAGAAAAAAAAATAGGAAATTAAACCAATGGGCCTCCCCATTTGTTACTGGGCAGCGGCCCAGTATTAGGCTGAGCCGCTGCCTATATGTTAAAAAAAAAAAAAAAAAATTAAACCAATGGGCCTCCCCATTTGTTACTGGGCAGCGACCCATTATTAGGCTGAGCCGCTGCCCATATGTTAAAAAAAAAAAAAAAACAGGAAATTAAACCAATGGGCCTCCCCATTGGTTACTGGGCAGCGTCCCAGTATTAGGCTGAGACGCTGCCCATAGGTTAAAAAAAAAAAAAAACAGGAAATTAAACCAATGGGTTTCCCAATTGGTTACTCGGCAGCGGCCCAGTATTAGGCTGAGGAGCTGCCCATATGGTAAAAAAAAAAATAGGAAAATAAACCAATGGGATTCCCCATTGGTTACAGGGCAGCGGCCCAGTATTAGGCTGAGTCGTTGCCCATAGGTTTAAAAAAAAAAAAAACAGGAAATTAAACCAATGGGCCTTCCCATTGGTTACTGGGCAGCGGCCCAGTATTAGGCTGAGCCGCTGCCCATAGATTAAAAAAAAAAAGAGGAAATTAAACCAATGGGCCTCCCTATTGGTTACTGGTCAGCGGCCCAGTATTAGGGTGGGCCGCTGCCCATATGTTAAAAAAAAAAAATAGGAAATTAAACCAATGGGCCTCCCCATTTGTTACTGGGCAGCGACCCATTATTAGGCTGAGCCGCTGCTAATATGTTAAAAAAAAAAAAAACAGGAAATTAAACCAATGGGCCTCCGCATTGGTTACTGGGCAGCGGCCCAGTATTAGGCTCAGCCGCTGCCCATAGGTTAAAAAAAAAAAAAAACAGGAAATTAAACCAATGGGCTTCCCCATTGGTTACTGGGCAGCGGCCCAGTATTAGGCTGAGCCGCTGCCTATATGTTAAAAAAAAAAAAAAACAAGAAATTAAACCAATGGGCCTCCCAATTTGTTACTGGGCAGCGACCCATTATTAGGCTGAGCCGCTGCCCATATGTTAAAAAAAAAAAACAGGAAATTAAACCAATGGGCCTCCCCATTGGTTACTGGGCAGCGGCCCAGTATTAGGCTGAGACACTGCCCATAGGTTAAAAAAAAAAAAAACAGGAAATTTAACCAATGGGCCTCCCCATTGGTTACTGGGCAGCGGCCTAGTACAGGCTGAGCCGCTGCCCATAGGTTAAAAAAAAAAAAAAAAGAGGAAATTAAACCAATGGGCCTCCCTATTGGTTACTGGGCAGCGGCCCAGTATTAGGCTTGACCGCTGCCCATATGTTAAAAAAAAAAACATGAAATTAAACCTATGGGCCTCCCCATTTGTTACTGGGCAGCGACCCATTATTAGGCTGAGCCGCTGCCCATATGTTAAAAAAAAAAAAAACAGGAAATTAAACCAATGGGCCTCCGCATTGGTTACTGGGCAGCGGCCCAGTATTAGGCACAGCCGCTGCCCATAGGTTAAAAAAAAAAAAAAAAGGAAATTAAACCAATGGGCTTCCCCATTGGTTACTTGACAGCGGTCCAGTATTAGGCTGAGCCGCTGCCTATATGTTAAAAAAAAAAACAAGAAATTAAACCAATGGGCCTCCCAATTTGTTACTGGGCAGCGACCCATTATTAGGCTGAGCCGCTGCCCATATGTTAAAAAAAAAAAAAATAGGAAATTAAACCAATGGGCCTCCCCATTGGTTACTGGGCAGCGGCCCAGTATTAGGCTGAGACGCTGCTCATAGGTTAAAAAAAAAAAAAAAAAAACAGGAAATTAAACCAATGAGTCTCCCCATTGGTTACTCGGCAGCGTCCCAGTATTAGGCTGAGCCGCTGCCCATAGATTAAAAATAAAAATAAAACAGGAAATTAAACCAATGGGCCTCCCCATTGGTTACTGGGCAGCGGCCCATTATTAGGCTGAGCCGCTGCCCATAGGTTAAAAAATAAAAAAAAAAAATTAAACCAATGGGCCTCTCCATTGGTTACTGGGCAGCGGCCCAGTATTAGGCTGAGCCGTTGCCCATAGGTTAAAAAATAAAAAACAGGAAATTATACCAATGGGCCTCCCCATTGGTTACTGGGCAGCGGCCCAGTACTAGGCTAAGCCGCTGCCCATAGGTTAAAAAAAAAAAAAAAGGAAATTAAACCCATGGGCCTCGCCAATGGTTACTGGGCAGCGGCCCATTATTAGGCTGAGCCGCAGCCCATAGGTGAAAAATATAAAAAAATAAAAAAAAACAGGAAATTAAACCAATTGGCCTCCCCATTCGTCACTGGGCAGCGGCCCAGTATTAGGCTGAGCCGCTGCCCATAGGTAAAAAAAAAAAAAAAAAAAAAAAACAGGAAATTAAACCAATGGGCCTCCCCATTGGTTACTGGGCAGCGGCCCAGTATTAGGCTGAGCCGCTGCCCATAGGTTAAAAAATAAAAATAAAAAAAACAGGAAATGAAACCAATGGGTCTCCCTATTGGTTACTGGGCAACGTCCCAGTATTAGGCTGAGCCGCTGCCCATAGGTTAAAAAAAAAAAAAACAGGAAATTAAACCAATGGGCCTCCCATTGGTTACTGGGCAGCGGCCCAGTATTAGGCTGAGCCGCTGCCCATAGGTTAAAAAAAAAAAAAAGGAAATTAAACCAATGGGCCTTCCATTGGTTACTGGGCAGCAGCCCATTATTAGGTTGAGCCGCTGCCCATAGGTTAAAAAAAAAAAAAAAATTAAACCAATGGGCCTCCCCATTGGTTACTGGGCAGCGGCCCATTATTAGGCTGAGCCGCTGCCCATTGGTTGTAAAAAAAAAAAAAAAAAAAAAAAAAAAAAAAAAAAAAAAAAAGGAAATTAAACCAATGGGCGTCCCCATTGGTTACTGGGCAGCGGCCCATTATTAAGCTGAGCCGCTGCCCATAGGTTAAAAAAAAAAAAAAAGGAAATTAAACCAATGGGCCTCCACATTGGTTACTGGGCAGCGTCCCAGTATTAGGCTGAGCCGCAGCCCATAGGTTAAAAAAAAAAAAAAGGAAATTAAACTAATGGGCCTTCCATTGGTTACTAGGCAGCGGCCCATTATTAGGTTGAGCCGCTGCCCATATGTTTAAAAAAAAAAAAAGGAAATTAAACCAATGGGCGTCCCCATTGGTTACTGGGCAGCGGCCCATTATTAAGCTGAGCCGCTACCCATAGGTTAAAAAAAAAAACAAACAGGAAAATTAACCAATGGGCCTCCCCATTGGTTACTGGGCAGCGGCCCAGTATTAGGCTGAGCCGCTGCCCATTGGTTAAAAAAAAAAAAAAAAAACAGGAAATTAAACCAATGGGTCTCCCCATTGGTTACTGGGCAGCGTCCCAGTATTAGGCTGAGCCGCTGCCCATAGGAAAAAAAAAAAAAAAAAAAGGAAATTAAACCAATCGGCCTCCCCATTGGTTACTGGGCAGCGGCCCAGTATTAGGCTGAGTCGCTGCCCATAGGTAAAATAAAATAAATAAATAAATAAACAGGAAATTAAACCAATGGGCCTCCCCATAGGTTACTGGGCAGCGGCCCAGTATTAGGCTTGGCCGCTGCCCATAGGTTAAAAAAAAAATAAAAAAAAGGAAATTAAACCAATGGGCTTCTCCATTGGTTATTGGGCACTGCCAATAGGTTAAAAAAAAAATAGGAAATTAAACCAATGGGCCTCCATATTGGTTACTGGGCAGCGACCCATTATTAGGCTGAGCCGCTGCCCATAGGTTCAAAAAAAAAAAAAAAAAAAGAAAATTAAACCAAAGGGCGTTCCCAATGGTTAATAGGCAGCGGCACATTATTAAGTTGAGCCGCTGGCCATAAGTTAAAAAAAAAAAAAAAGAAAATAAAACAATGGGCCTCCCCATTGGTTACTGGGCAGCGTCCCAGTATTAGGCTGAGCCGCGGCCCATTGGTTAAAAAAAAAAAAAAAGGAAATTAAACCAATGGGTCTCCCCATTGGTTACTGGGCAGCGTCCCAGTATTAGGCAGAGCCGCTGCCCGTAGGATAAAATAAAATAAAAAAGTAAATAAATAAAAAAAAAGAAAAAAACAGGAAATTTAACCAATGGGCCTCCCCATTGGTTACTAGGCAGCGGCCCAGTATTAGGCTGAGCCGCTGCCCATAGGTTAAACAAAAAAAAAAGGAAATTAAACCAATGGACCACCCCATTGGTTACTGGGCAGCGACCCATTATTAGGCTGAGCCGCTGCCCATATGTTAAAAAAAAAAAAAAAAAAAAAAAAAAAAGGAGGAAATTAAACCACTGGGCCTCTCCATTGGTTACTGGGCAGCGGCTCAATATTAGGCTGAGCCGCTGCCCATAGGTTAAAAAAAAAAAAAAGGAAATTAAACCAATGGTTCTCCCCATTGGTTACTGGGCAGCGTCCCAGTATTAGGCTGAGCCGCTGCCCATAGTTTAAAAAAAAAAAAAGGAAATTAAACCAATGGTCCTCCCCATTGGTTACTGGGCAGCGGCCCATTATTAAGCTGTGCCGCTGCCCATAGGTTAAAAAAAATAATAAAAAAAAAATAGTAATAAAACAGGAAATTAAACCAATGGGCCTCCCCATTGGTTTCTGGGCAGCGGCCCAGTATTAGACTGAGCCGCAGCCCATAGGTTAAAAAATAAAAAATAAAAAACAGGAAATTAAACCAATGGGTCTCCCCATTGGTTACTGCGCATCGTCCCAGTATTAGGCTGAGCCGCTGCCCATAGGTTAAAAAAAAAAACAGGAAATTAAACCAATGGGCCTGCCCATTGGTTGCTGGGCAGCGGCCCATTATTAGGCTGAGCCGCTGCTCATAGGTTAAAAAACAAAAAAAAAAAAAATTAAAGCAATGGGCCTCCCCATTGGTTACTGTTCTGCGGCCTAGTATTAGGCTGAGCCGCTACCCATAGGTTAAAAAAAAAAATAGGAAATTAAACCAATAGGCCTCCCCATTGGTTACTAGGCAGTGGCCCAGTATTAGGCTGAGCCGCTACCCATAGGTTAAAAAAAAAATAATAACAGGAAATTAAACCAATGGGCCTCCCCATTGGTTATTAGGCAGCGGCCCATTATTAGGCTTAGCCGCTGCCCATAGGTTAAAAAAAAAAGGAAATTAAACCAATGGGCCTCCCCATTGGTTACTGGTCAGCGGCCCATTATTAGGCTGAGCCGCTGCCCATAGGTTAAAAAAAAAAAAACAGGAAATTAAACCAATGGGCCTCTCCATTGGTTACTGGGCAGCGGCTCAGTATTAGGCTGAGCCGCTGCCCATAGGTTAAAAAATAAAAATAAAAAAAACAGGAAATTAAACCAATGGGTCTCCCCATTGGTTACTGGGCAGCGTCCCAGTATTAGGCTGAGCCGCTGCCCATAGGTTAACAAAAAAAAAAAAAAAGGAAATTAAACCAATGGGCCTCCCCATTGGTTACTGGGCAGCGTCCCAGTATTAGGCTGAGCCGCTGCCCATAGGTTAAAAAAAAAAAAAAAAAAACAGGAAATTAAACCAATGGGCCTCCCATTGGTTACTGGGCAGCAGCCCATTATTAGGCTGAGCCGCTGCCCATAGGTTAAAAAAAAAAAAAAGGAAATTAAACCAATGGGCCTCCCAATTGGTTACTTGGCAGCGGCCCATTATTAGGCTGAGCCGCTGCCCATAGGTTAAAAAAAAAAAAAAAAGGAAATAAAACCATTGGGCGTCCCCATTGGTTACTAGGCAGCGGCCCATTATTAAGCTGAGCCGCTGCCCGTAGTTTAAAAAAAAAAAATAGGAAATTAAACCAATGGGTCTCCCCATTGGTTACTAGGCATCGTCCCAGTATTAGGCTGAGCCACTGCCCATAAGTTAAAAAAAAAACAAAACAGGAAATTAAACCAATGGGCCTCGCCATTGGTTACTGGGCAGCGGCCCATTATTACGCTGAACCGCTGCCCATAGGTTAAAAAAAAAAAAAAAAAAAAACAGGAAATTAAACCAATGGGCCTCCCCATTGGTTACTAGGCAGCGGCCCAGTATTAGGATGAGTCGCTGCCCATAGGTTAAAAAAAAAAAAGAAGAGGAAATTAAACCAATGGGCCTCCCCATTGGTTACTGGGCAGAATCCCAGTATTAGGCTGAGCCGCTGCCCGTAGGTTAAAAAAAAAAAAAAAAAAAAATAGGAAATTAAACCAATGGGTCTCCCCATTGGTTACTGGGCAGCGTCCCAGTATTAGGCTGAGCCGCTGCCCATAGGTTAAAAAAAAAAAAACAGGAAATTAAACCAATGGGCGTCCCCATTGGTTACTAGGCAGCGGCCGATTATTAAGCTGAGCCGCTGCCCATAGGTTTAAAAAAAAAAAAAAAGGAAATTAATCCAATGGGCCTCCCCATTGGTTATTGGGCAGCGACCCAGTATTAGGCTGAGCCGCTGCCCATTGGTTAAATAAAAATAAATAAATAAATAAATAAAAAAACAGGGAATTAAACTAATGGGTCTCCCCATTGGTTACTGGGCAACGTCCCAGTATTAGGCTGAGCCGCTGCCCATAGGTTAATAAAAAAAAAAAAGGAAATTAAACCAATGGGCCTCGCCATTGATTACTGGGCAGCGGCCCATTATTAGGCTGAACCGCTGCCCATAGGTTAAAAACAAAAAAAACAAAACAGGAAATTAATCCAATGGGCATCCCCATTGGTTACTGGGCAGCGGCCCAGTATTAGGCTGAGGCGCTGCCCATAGGTTAAAAAAAAAGGAGGAAATTAAAGCAATGGGCCTCCCCATTGGTTACTGGGCAGCGGGCCATTATTAGGCTGAGACGCTGCCCATAGGTAAAAAAAAAAAAAAGAAAAAGAAATTAAACCAATGGGCCTCCCCATTGGTTACTGGGCTGCGGCCCAGTATTAGGCTGAGCCGCTGCCCATAGGTTAAAAAAAAAAAAAAAGGAAATTAAACCAATGGTCCTCCCCATTAGTTACTGGGCAGCGGCCCAGTATTAGGCTGATCCGCTGCCTATAGGTTAAAAAATAAAAATAAAAAAAATAGGTAATTAAACCAATGGGTCTCCCCATTGCTTACTGGGCAGCGTCCCAGTATTAGGCTGACCCGCTGCCCAAAGGTTAAAAAAAAAAAAAAATAGGAAATTAAACCAATGGGCCTCGCCATTGGTTACTGGGCAGCGGCCCATTATTAGGCTGAACCGCTGCCCATAGGTTAAAAAAAAAAAACAAAACAAAACAGGAAATTAAACCAATGGGCCTCCCCATTGGTTACTGGGCAGCGCCCCAGTATTAGGCTGAGCCGCTGCCCATAGGTTAAAAAAAAAAAAAAACAGGAAATTAATCCAATGGGCCTCACCATTGGTTACTGGGCAGCGTCCCAGTATTAGGCTGAGGCGCTGCCCATAGGTTAAAAAAAAAAAAAAAAAACAGGAAATTAAACCAATGGGCCTCCCATTGGTTACTGGGCAGCAACCCATTAGCAGCCCATTATTTTGCTGAGCCGCTGCCCATGGGTTAAAAAAAGAAAATAGGAAATTATACCAATGGGCCACCCCATTGGTTACTGGGCAGCGGCTCAGTATCATGTTGGGGCGCTGCCCATAGGTTAAAAAAAAAAAAAACAGGAATTTAAACCAATGGGCCTCCCCATTGGTTACTGGGCAGCGGCCCAGTAATAGGCTGAACCGCTGCCCATAGGTTAAAAAAAAAAAAAAAAAAAAAAAAGAAATTAAACCAATGGGCCTCCCCATTGGTTACTGGGCAGCGGCCCATTATTAGGCTGAGCCGCTGCCCATAGGTTAAAAAAAAAAAAAAACAGAAAATTAAACCAATGGGCGTCCCAATTGGTTTCTGGGCAGCGGCCCATTTTTAAGCTGAGCCGCTGCCCATAGGTTAAAGAAAAAAAAAGGAAATTAAACCAATGGGCCTCCCCATTGGTTACTGGGCAACGGCCCAGTATTAGGCTAAGCCGCTGCCCATTGGTTAAAAAAAAAAATAGGAAATTAAACCAATGGCCGTCGCCATTGATTACTGGGCAGCGGCCCATTATTAGGCTGAGCCGCTGCCCATAGGTTAAACAAAAAAAAACAGGAAATTAAAACAATGGGCCTCCCCATTGGGTACTGGGCAGCGGCATAGGATTAGGCTGGGGCGTTGCCCATAGAGTAAAAAAAGAAAAAAAAAAATTAAATCAATGGGCCTCCCCATTGGTTACTGGGCAGCGGCCCATTATTAGGCTGAGCCGCTGCCCATAGGTTAAAAAAAAAATAAAAAGAAAAATAAATAAAACAGGAAATTAAACCAATGGGCCTCCCCATTGGTAACTGGGCAGCGGCCAAGTATTTGGCAGTGCCGCTGCCCATAGGTTAAAAAATAAAAATAAAAACAGAAAATTAAACCAATGGGTCTCCCCATTGGTTACTAGGCATCGTCCCACTATTAGGCAGAGCCGCTGCCCATAGGTTAAAAAAAAAAAAAAAAACAGGAAATTAAACCAATAGGCCTCCCCATTGGTTACTGGGCAGCGGCCCAGTATTAGGCTAAGCCGCTGCCCATAGGTTAAAAAAAAAAAAAACAGGAAATTAATCCAATGGGCCTCACCATTGGTTACTGGGCAGCGTCCCAGTATTAGGCTGAGCCGCTGCCCATAGGTTAAAAAAAAAAAAAGGAAATTAAACCAATGGGCCTCCCATTGGTTACCTGGCAGCAGCCCATTAGCAGCCCATTATTTGGCTGAGCCGCTGCCCATAGGTTAAAAAAAAAAAAAAAAAGGAAATTAAACCAATGGGCCTCCCCATTGGTTACTGGGCAGCGGCCCGTTATTAGGCTGAGCCGCTGCCCATAGGTTAAAAAAAAAAAAAAAAACAGGAAATTAAAACAAAGGGCCTCGCCATTGGTTACTGGGCAGCTGCCCATTATTAGGCTGAACCGCTGCCCATAGGTTAAAAAAAAAAATAAATAAAAACAGGAAATTAAACCAATGGGCCTCCCCATTAGTTACTGGACAGCGGCCCAGTATTAGGCTGAGCCGCTGCCCATAGGTTAAAAATAAAAATAAAAAAGGAGGAAATTAAACCAATGGGCCTCCCCTTTCGTTATTGGGCAGCGGCCCAGTATTAGGCTGAGCCGCTGCCCATAGGTTAAAAAAAAAAAAAAAAAAGGAAATAAAATCAATGGGCCTCCCCATTGGTTACTGGGCAGCGGCCCATTATTAGGCTGAGTCGCTGCCCATAGGTTAAAAAAAAAATAAAAAAATAAAAAATAAAATAGGAAATTAAACCAATGGGCCTCCCCATTGGTTACTGGGCAGCGACCCATTATCAGACTGAGCCGCTGCCCATATGTTAAAAAAAAAAAAAAAAGGAAATTAAACCAATGGGCCTCTCCATTGGTTACTGGGCAGCGGCTCAATATTAGGCTGAGCCGCTGCCTATAGGTTAAAAAATAAAAAAATAAAACAGGAAATTAAACCAATGGGTCTCCCCATTGGTTACTGGGCATCGTCCCAGTATTAGGCTGAGCCGCTGCCCATAGGTTAAAAAAAAAGAAAAAGAAAAAGAAATTAAACCAATGGGCCTCCGCATTGGTTACTGGGCTGCGGCCCAGTATTCGGCTTAGCCGCTGCCCATAGGTTAAAAAAAAAAAAAACAGAAAATTAAACCAATGGGCCGCACCATTGGTTACTGGGCAGCGTCCCAGTATTAGGCTGAGCCGCTGCCCATAAGTTAAAAAAAAAAAAAAAAAAAAAAAAACAGGAAATTAAACCAATGGGACTCCCATTGGTTACTGGGCAGCAGCCCATTATTAGGCTGAGCCGCTGCCCATAGGTTAAAAAAAAAAAAGGAAATTAAACCAATGGGCCTCCCCATTGGTTACTGGGCAGCGGCCCATTATTAGGCTGAGCCGCTGCCCATAGGTTAAAAAAAGAAAAAAACAGGAAATTAAACCAATTTACGTCCCCATTGGTTACTGGGCAGCGGCCCATTATTATGCTGAGCCGCTCCCCAGAAGGTAAAAAAAAAAAAAAAGGAAATTACACCAATGAGCCTCCCCATTGGTTATTGGGCAGCGGCCCAGTATTAGGCTGAGCCGCTGCCCATAGGTTAAAAAAAAAAAGAGGAAATTAAATCAATGGGTCTCCCCATTGGTTACTGGGCATCGTCCCAGTATTAGGCTGAGCCGCTGCGCATAGGTTAAAAAAAAAAAACAAGAAATTAAACCAATGGGCCACCCCATTGGTTACTGGGCAGTGGGCCATTAATAGGCTGAGCCGCTGCCCATAGGTTAAAAAAAAAAGAAAAAGGAAAAGAAAATAAACCAACGGGCGTCCGCATTGGTTACTGGGCTGCGGCCCGGTATTAGGCTGAGCCGCTGCCCATAGGTTAAAAAAAAAAAAAAAAAACAGGAAATTAAACCAATGGGCCTCACCATTGGTTATTGGGCAGCGTCCCAGTATTAGGCTGAGCCGCTGCCCATAGGTTAAAAAAAAAAAAAAACAGGAAAATAAACCAATGGGACTCCCATTGGTTACTGGGCAGCAGCCCATTATTAGGCTGAGCCGCTGCCCATAGGTTAAAAAAAAAAAGGAAATTAAACCAATGGGCCTCCCCATTGGTTACTGGGCAGCGGCCCATTATTAGGCTGAGCCGCTGCCCATAGGTTAAAAAAAAGAAAAAAAAAACCGGAAATTAAACCAATGGGCGTCCCCATTGGTTACTGGGCAGTGGCCCATTATTAAGCTGAGCCGCTGCCCATAGGTTAAAAAAAAAAAAAAAAGAAAATTAAACCAATGGGCCTCCCCATTGGTTATTGGGCAGCGGCCCAGTATTAGGCTGAGCCGCAGCCCATTGGTTAAAAAAAAAAATAGGAAATTAAAACAATGGGTCGCCCCATTGGTTATTGGGCAGCGTCCCAATATTAAGCTGAGCCGCTGCCCATAGGTTAAAAAATAAAAATAAAAAACAGGAAATTAAACCAATGGGTCTCCCCATTGGTTACTGGGCAGCGGCCCAGTATTAGGCAGAGCCGCTCCCCATAGGTTAAAAAATAAAAATAAAAAATAGGAAATTAAACCAAAGGAGCTCCCCATTGGTTACTGGGCATCGTCCCAGTATTAGGCTGAGCTGTTGCCCATAGGTTAAAAAAAAAAAAAACAGGAAATTAAACCAATGGGCCTCCCCATTGGTTACTAGGCAGCGGCCCATTATTAGGCTGAGCAGGTGCCCATAGGTTTAAAAAAAAAAAAAAAAAAAATTAAACCAATGAGCCTCCCCATTGGTTACTGGGCAGCGGCCCATTATTAGGCTGAGCCGCTGCCCATAGGTTAAAAATAAAAAATAATAAAAATAATAATAAAACAGGAAATTAAACCAATGGGCCTCCCCATTGGTTACTGGGCAGCGACCCAGTATTAGGCTGAGCCGCTGCCCATTGGTTAAAAAAAAAAAAAAAGTGGAAATTAAACCAATGGGCCTCCCCATTCGTTACTGGGCAGCGACCCATTATTAGGCTGAGCCGCTGCCCATATGTTAAAAAAAAAAAAAACAGGAAATTAAACTGATGGGTCTCCCCATTGTTTACTGGGCAGCGTCCCAGTATTAGGCTGAGACGCTGCCCATAGGTTAAAAAAAAAAAGGAAATTAAATCAATGGGCCTCCCCATTGGTTACTGGGCAGCGTCCCAGTATTAGGCTGAGCCGCTGTCCATAGGTTAAAAAAAAAAAAAAAACAGGAAATTAAACCAATGGGCCTCCCCATTGGTTACTGGGCAGCGGCCCAGTATTAGTCTGCGCCGCTGCCCTTAGGTTAAAAAAAAAAAAGAAATTAAACCAATGGGCCTCCCCATTGCTTACGGGGCAGCGGCCCAATATTAGGCTGAGCCGCTGCCCATAGGTTAAAAAAAAAAAAAAAAAGGAAATTAAACCAATGGGCCTCCCCATTGGTTACTGGGCAGCGTCCCATTATTAGGCTGAGCCGCTGCCCATATGTTAAAAAAAAAAAAAAAGAGAAATTAAACCAATGGGCCTCCCCATTGGTTACTGGGCAGCGGCTCAGTATTAGGCTAAGCCGCTGCCCATAGGTTAAAAAATAAAAAATAAAAAACAGGAAATTAAACCAATGGGTCTCCCCATTGGTTACTGGGCAGCGTCCCAGTATTAGGCTGAGCCGCTGCCCAAAGGTTAAAAAAAAAAAATAGGAGATTAAACCAATGGGCCTCCCCATTGGTTACTGGGCAGCGGCCCAGTATTCGGCTGAGCCGCAGCCCATAGGTTAAAAAAAAAAAAAAGGAAATTAAACCAATGGGCCTCCGCATTGGTTACTGGGCAGCGGCCCAGTACTAGGCTGAGCCGCTGCCCATAGGTTAAGAAATAAAAAAAAAAACAGGAAATTAAACCAATGGGTCTCCCCATTGGTTACTGGACATCGTCCCAGTATTAGGCTGAGCCGCTGCCCATAGGTTAAAAAAAAAATACAGTAAATTAAACCAATGGGCCTCCCCATTGGTTACTGGGCAGCGGCCCATTATTAGGCTGAGCCGCTGCCCATAGGTTAAAAAAAAAAAAAAGAAACTAAACCAATGGGCCTCGCCATTGGTTTTTGTGCTGCGGACCAGTATTAGATTGAGCAGCTGCCCATAGGTTAAAAAAAAAAAACAGGAAATTAAACCAATGGGCTTCCCTATTGGTTACTGGGCAGCGGCCTAGTATTGGGCTGAGCCGCTACTCATAGGTTAAAAAAAAAAAAAGAAATTTAACCATTGGGCCTTCCCATTGGTTACTGGGCAGCGGCCCATTATTAGGCTGAGCCGCTGCCCATAGGTTAAAAATAAAAAATAAAAAAAATAATAATAAAAAACAAAATTCAACCAAAAGGGCACCCCATTGGTTACTGGGCAGCGGCCCAGTATTAGGCAGAGCCGTTGCACATAGGTTAAAAAAATAAAAATAAAAAATAAATAAATAAAATATTAAAACAGGAAATTAAACCAATGGGCCTCCCCATTGGTTACTGGGAAGGGGCCCAGTATTACGCTGAGCCGCTGCCCATAGGTTAAAAAAAAATAGAAAATTAAACCAATAGGCCTCCCCATTGGTTACTGGGCAGCGATCCAATATTAGGCTGAGCAGCTGCCCATATGTTAAAAAAAAAAAACAGGAAATTAAACGAATGGGTCTCGCCATTGGTTACTGGGCAGCGTCCCAGTATTAGGCTGAGCCGCTGCCCATAGGTTAAAAAAAAAATAGGAAATTAAACCAATGGGCCTCCCCATTCGTTACTGGGCAGCGGCCCATTATTAGGCTGAGCCGCTGCCCATAGGTTAAAAAAAAAATAAAAACAAAAAATAATAAAACAGGAAATTAAACCAATGGGCCTCCCCATTGGTTACTGGGCAGCGGCCCAGTATGAGGCTGAGCCGCTGCCCATTGGGTAAAAAAAAAAAATAGGAAATTAAACCAATGGGTCTCCCCATTGGTTAGTGGGCAGCGGCCCCGTATTAGGCTGAGCAGCAGACCATTGGTAAAAAAAAAAAAGAAGGAAATTAAATAAATGGGCCTTCCCATTGGTTACTGGGCAGCGTCCTAGTATTAGGCTGAGCCGCTGCCCATAGGTTAAAAAAAAAAAAAAAAAACAGGAAAATAAACCAAAGGGGCTCCCCATTAGTTACTGGGCAGCGGCCCAGTATTCGGTTGAGCCGCAGCCCATAGGTTAAAAAAAAAAAAAGGAAATTAAACCAATTGGCCTCCGCATTGGTTACTGGCCAGCGGCCCAGTACTAGGCTGAGCCGCTCCCCATAGGTTGAGAAATAAAAAAAAAAAACTGGAAATTAAACCAATGGGTCTCCCCATTGCTTACTGGGCATCGTCCCAGTATTAGGCTGAGCTGCTGCCCATAGGTTAAAAAAAAAAATACAGGAAATTAAACCAATGGGCCTCCCCATTGGTTACAGGGCAGTGGCCCAGTATTAGGCTGAGCCGCTGCCCAAAGGTTAAAAAAAAAAAAAAACAGGAAATTAAACCAATGGGCCCTCCCATTGGTTACTAGGCAGCGGCCCAGTATTAGGCGGGGCCGCGGCCCATAGGTTAAAAAAAAAAAAGAAATTAAACCAATGGGCCGCCCCATTGGTTACTGGGCAGCGGCCCATTATTAGGCAGAGCCGCTGCACATAGGTTAAAAAAAAAATAAAAAATAAAAAATAATAAAACAGGAAATTAAACCAATGGGCCTCCCCATTGGTTACTGGGCAGCGGCCCAGTATTAGGCTGAGCCGCTGCCCATAGGTTAAAAAAAAAAAAAATAGGAAATTAAACCAATGGGTCTCCCCATTGGTTACTGGGCAGCGGCCGAGTATTAGGCTGAGCCGCTGCCCATAGGTTAAAAAAAAAAGGAAATTGAACCAATGGGCCTCCCCATTGGTTACTGGGCAGCAGCCCATTATTAGGCTGAGCCGCTGCCCATAGGTTAAAAAAAAATAAAAAATAAAAATTAATAAAACAAGAAATTCAACCAATGCGCCTCCCCATTGGTTACTGGGCAGCGGCCCAGTATTAGGATGAGCCGCTGCCCATAGGTTAAAAAATAAAAAATAAAAAATAGGAAATTAAACCAAAGGGTCTCCCCATTGGTTACTGGGCAGCGTGCCAGTATTAGGCTGAGCCGCTGCCCGTAGGTTAAAAAAAAAAAAAGGAAATTAAACCAATGGGCCTCCCCATTGGTTACTGGGCAGCGGCCCATTATTAGGCGGTGCCGCTGCTCGTAGGTTAAAAAAAAATAAAATAAAAATAATAAAACATGAAATTAAACCAATGGGCCTCCCCATTGGTAACTGGGCAGCGGCCCAGTATTAGGCTGAGCCGCTGTCCATAGGTTAAAAAATAAAAATAAAAAAACCGGAAATTAAACCAATGGGTCTCCCCATTGGTTACTGGGCATCGTCCCAGTATTAGGCTGAGCCGCTGCCCATAGGTTAAAAAAAAAAAAACTGGAAATTAAACCAATGGGCCTCCCCATTGGTTACTGGGCAACGGCCCATTATTAGGCTGAGCCGCTGCCCATAGGTTAAAAAAAAAAATAGAAAAAGAAATTAAACCCATGGGCCTCCCCATTGGTTACTGGGCTTCGGCCCAGTATTAGGCTGAGTCGCTGCCCATAGGTTAAAAAAAAAAAAAACAAGAAATTATACCAATGGGCCTCCCCATTGTTTACTGGGCAGCGGCCCAGTATTAGGCTGAGCCGCTGCCCATAGGTTAAAAAAAAAAAAAAAAAAAAACAGGAAAATAAACCAAAGGGCCTCCCTATTGGTTACTAGGCAGCGGCCCATTAATAAGCTTAGCCGCTGCCCAAAGGTTAAAAAAAAAAAAAAAGAAATTAAACCAATGGGCCTCCCCATTGGTTACTGGGCAGCGACCCATTATTAGGCTGAGCCGCTGCCCATATGTTAAATAAATAAATAAAAAAAAAAATAGGAAATTAAACCAATGGGCCTCCCCATTGGTTACTGGGCAGCGGCCCATTATTAGGCTGAGCCGCTGC
This sequence comes from Ehretia macrophylla, assembly GCA_037974665.1. Taxonomy (NCBI): domain Eukaryota; kingdom Viridiplantae; phylum Streptophyta; class Magnoliopsida; order Boraginales; family Ehretiaceae; genus Ehretia; species Ehretia macrophylla. Next base: position 28,326,919 of record CM075766.1, read on the forward strand.
CCATAGGTTAAAAAAAAAAACAGGAAAATAAACTAATGGGCCTCCCCATTGGTTACTGGGCAGCGGCCCAGTATTAGGCCGAGCCGCTGCCCATTGGTTAAAAAAAAAAAAAAAAACAGGAAATTAAACCAATGGGCCTCCCCATTGGTTACTAGGCAGCGGCCCATTATTAGGCTGAGCCGCTGCGCATAGGTTAAAAAAAAAAAAAAAAAGGAAATTAAACCAATGGGCCTCCCCATTGGTCACTGGGCAGCGGCCCATTATTAGGCTGAGCCGCTGCCCATTGGTTAAAAAAAAAAAATATTAAACCAATGGGCGTCCCCATGGGTTTCTGGGCAGCGGCCCATTATTAAGCTGAGCCGCTGCCCATAGGTTAAAAAAAAAAAAGGAAATTAAACCAATGGGCCTCCCCATTGGTTACTGGGCAGCGGCCCAGTATTAGGCTGATCCGCTGCCCATTGGTTAAAAAAAAAAAAATTGAAATTGAACCAATGGGTCTCCCCATTGGTTACTGGGCAGCGTCCCAGTATTAAGCTGAGCCGCTGCCCATTGGTTAAAAAAAAAAAAACAGGAAATTAAACCAATGGGCCTCGCCATTGGTTACTGGGCAGCGGCCCATTATTAGGCTGAGCCGCTGCCCATAGGTTAAAAAAAAAAAAAAAAAAAAAACAGGAAATTAAACCAATGGGCCTCCCCATTGGTTACTGGGCAGCGGCCCAGTATTAGGCTGAGCCGCTGCCCATAGTTTAAATTAAAAAAAAAAAAAAAAAAGAGGAGGAAACTAAACCAATGGGCCTCCCCATTGGTTACTGGGCAGCGGCCCAGTATAAGGCTGAGCCGCTGCCCATAGGTTAAAAAAAAAATAGGAAATTAAACCAATGGTCTTCCCCATTGGTTACTGGGCAGCGACCCATTATTAGGCTGTGCCGCTGCCCATATGTTAAAAAAAAAAAAAAAAAAAAAAAAAAGAAAATAAACCAATGGGCCTCCCCATTGGTTACTGTGCAGCGGCTCAGTATTAGGCTGAGCCACTGCCCATAGGTTAAAAAATAAAAAATAAAAAACAGGAAATTAAACCAATGGGTCTCCCCATTGGTTACTGGGCAGCGTCCCAGTATTAGGCTGAGCTGCTGCCCATAGGTTAAAAAAAAAAAAAAGGAAATTAAACCAATGGGCCTCCCCATTGGTTACTGGGCAGCGGCCCATTATTAGGCTGAGCCGCTACCCATAGGTTAAAAAAAAAATAAAATAAAAAATAAATAAAACAGGAAATTAAACCAATGGGCCTCCCCATTGGTTACTGAGCAGCGGCCCATTATTAGGCTGAACCGCTGCCCATAGGTTAAAAAAAATAAAAAATAAAAAATAATAAAACAGGAAATTAAACCAATGGGCCTCCCCATTGGTTACTGGGCAGCGGTCCAGTATTAGGCTGAGCCGCTTCCCATAGGTCAAAAAAAAAAAAAAATAGGAAATTAAACCAATGGGTCTCCCCATTGGTTACTGGGCATCGTCCCAGTATTAGGCTGAGCCACTGTCCATAGGTTTAAAAAAAAAAAAAAGGAAATTGAACCAATGGGCCTCCCCATTGGTTACTGGGCAGCGGCCCATTATTAGGCTGAGCCGCTGCCCATAGGTTAAAAAAAAAAAAAAAAAAAAAAAACAGGAAATTAAATCAATGGGCCTCCCATTAGTTACTGGGCAGCGGCCCAGTATTAGGCTGATCCGCTGCCCATTGGTTAAAAAAAAAAAATTGAAATTGAACCAATGGGTCTCCCCATTGGTTACTGGGCAGCGTCCCAGTATTAAGCTGAGCCGCTGCCCATTGGTTAAAAAAAAAAAAAAACAGGAAATTAAACCAATGGGCCTCGCCATTGGTTACTGGGCAGCGGCCCATTATTCGGCTGAGCCGCTGCCCATAGGTTAAAAAAAAAAAAAAAAAAAAAAAAACAGGAAATTAAACCAATGGGCCTCCCCATTGGTTACTGGGCAGCGGCCCAGTATTAGGCTGAGCCGCTGCCCATAGTTTAAATTAAAAAAAAAAAAAAAAAAGAGGAGGAAACTAAACCAATGGGCCTCCCCATTGTTTACTGGGCAGTGGCCCAGTATAAGGCTGAGCCGCTGCCCATAGGTTAAAAAAAAAATAGGAAATTAAACCAATGGGCTTCCCCATTGGTTACTGGGCAGCGACCCATTATTAGGCTGTGCCGCTGCCCATATGTTAAAAAAAAAAAAAAAAAAAACAGGAAATTAAACCAATGGGCCTCCCCATTGGTTACTGTGCAGCGGCTCAGTATTAGGCTGAGCCACTGCCCATAGGTTAAAAAATAAAAAATAAAAAACAGGAAATTAAACCAATGGGTCTCCCCATTGGTTACTGGGCAGCGTCCCAGTATTAGGCTGAGCTGCTGCCCATAGGTTAAAAAAAAAAAAAAGGAAATTAAACCAATGGGCCTCCCCATTGGTTACTGGGCAGCGGCCCATTATTAGGCTGAGCCGCTACCCATAGGTTAAAAAAAAAATAAAATAAAAAATAAATAAAACAGGAAATTAAACCAATGGGCCTCCCCATTGGTTACTGAGCAGCGGCCCATTATTAGGCTGAACCGCTGCCCATAGGTTAAAAAAAAATAAAAAATAAAAAATAACAAAACACGAAATTAAACCAATGGGCCTCCCCGTTGGTTAGTGGGCAGCGGTCCAGTATTAGGCTGAGCCGCTTCCCATAGGTCAAAAAAAAAAAAATAGGAAATTAAACCAATGGGTCTCCCCATTGGTTACTGGGCATCGTCCCAGTATTAGGCTGAGCCACTGTCCATAGGTTTAAAAAAAAAAAAAAGGAAATTGAACCAATGGGCCTCCCCATTGGTTACTGGGCAGCGGCCCATTATTAGGCTGAGCCGCTGCCCATAGGTTAAAAAAAAAAAAAAAAAAAAAAAACAGGAAATTAAATCAATGGGCCTCCCATTGGTTACTGGGCAGCGGCCCAGTATTAGGCTGAGCCGCTGCCCATAGGTTAAAAAAAAAAAAAAAAAAAAAAAAAAAAAAAAAAAGGAAATTAAACCAATGGCCCTCCCCATTGGTTACTGGGCAGCGTCCCAGTATTCGGCTGAGCCGCTGCCTATAGGTTAAAAAAAGAAAAAAACAGGAAATTAAACCAATGGGCCTCCCATTGGGTAGTGGGCAACAGCCCATTATTAGGCTGAGCCGCTACCCATAGGTTAAAAAAAAAAAAAAAGGAAATTAAACCAATGGGCCCCCCCATTGGTCACTGGGCAGCGGCCCATTATTAGGCTGGGCCGCCGCCCATAGGTTAAAAAAAAAAAAAATATTAAACCAATGGGCGTCCCCATGGGTTTCTGGGCAGCGGCCCATTATTAAGCTGAGCCACTGCCCATAGGTTAAAAAAAAAAAAAGGAAATTAAACCAATGGGCCTCCCCATTGGTTACTGGGCAGCGGCCCAGTATTAGGCTTAGCCGCTGCCCATTTGTTAAAAAAAAAAAAAAACATGAAATTAAACCAATGGGTCTCCCCATTGGTTACTGGGCAGCGTCCCAGTATTAGGCTGAGCCGCTGCCCATTGGTTAAAAAAAAAAAAAACAGGAAATTAAACCAATGGGCCTCGCCACTGGTTACTGGGCAGTGGCCCATTATTAGGCTGAGCCGCTACCCATAGGTTAAAAAAAAACAAAAAACAAAACAGGAAATTAAACCAATGGGCCTCGCCATTGGTTACTGGGCAGCGGCCCATTATTAGGCTGAGCCGCTGCCCATAGGTTAAAAAAAAAAAAAAAAACAAAACAGGAAATTAAACCAATGGGCCTCCCCATTGGTTACTGGGCAGCGGCCCAGTATTAGGCTGAGCCGCTGCCCATAGTTTAAAAAAAAAAAAAAAAAAAAAAAAAGTGGAAAAAATTAAACCAATGGGCCTCCCCATTGGTTGCTGGGCAGCGGCCCAGTATAAGGCTGAGCCGCTGCCCATAGGTTAAAAAAAAAAAAAGGAAATTAAATCAATGGGCCTCCCCATTGGTTACTGGGCAGCGGCCCATTATTATGCTGAGCCGCTGCCCATAGGTTAAAAAAAAAATAAATAAAAAATAAATAAAACAGGAAATTAAACCAATGGGCCTCCCCATTGGATACTGGGCAGCGGCCCAGTATTAGGCAGAGCCGCTGTGTAACGCCCCGATCCCTCACCAGACCGGGCTCCTATTTATCATGCTATTCTCACCCAATTCCAAACCCCGGGCACAAAATTTTAGGGGAAAATGGACGGAGTCTCCCCTGTTTATAGGACTAAACTGGTACCTGCACAAAGACACCCATTATACTAGATCCACAAACAGCAACTCTTATAACCAATCCTCCAAGATTTTTATGGGCCACCCGCGATCACAAGGCCATCCGAGCCTTGGAACAACAATACATATAACACACAAGCAAGCAAAGCATTTCTAATTTTAACTATAGGTAGTTAGATACAACAATAGACAAGTTCTACTTCCAAGTTTGTTAATCACAGAAGCATGCAAAAGAATAAGTTTACTATGGATTATTACATGTCATTCCACTTTATATCCAACATACAAGATTACAAATTATTACATTCACCATTTATACTCAAGACCCCAAGGTCACAAAAAGGCAATCAACAACAACTCCACGCAAGCTTCTCATTTTAGACAACCTTATAACACAAGAAGTCATCGAAATTGCTTAACTAGCACTTCTTCCTCTTCTTCTATCAGCTGAGGATTCACCTTAGCTTCACCTGAAACATATTAAATGAGGAATGAGCAGCAATGTTGCCCAGCTAGGGAGGTGATGCAACATGCCAACGTGCAACATGATATGCAATACAAGAAAACATATATAAGCCACGTAAACCAACAAGACAATAAACCAAGCAATTAATCACTTTAAAAAGGATACGGTTCCACTTCCAAGTCTTCGATCACGAGTCACGAACCACGAGCATCACGAACATGCCGGCAAACCCCAAACACCAACAATTGGGATACTCCGGATGTATCCCGATCCTACGACCCTTTCTCCTGAGGTAGGTCCATTCCCAGCAGGTGAACCACGCCTCTGGGGTAGTGGAGTATGCCTCAGCGAGAAAGGGAATAGGCACCATGGTAGTCGAGGGAGCATGGCAAGCCCGACGCCGCCCGTGTTTCTCGACACTACCATGTCCGAAAAGGTTGCGCAACCTGATATTCGATCACAATAAATCAAGCAATGACAATATAATTCAAGAATCACATAAATGAGGGACAACAAAGTAGGTTGCCCTCGCACGTAGAGTACAATAAATAAGCCATATAACAATCTAAATAAAAGTCAAGTGTATATTTAATCTATTCATATCAAAGTACACATAATTATAAGCAATCATATTAAACTATACAATTTATGAGCAGTAAAACAAATTAAGATGCACAAAAGAATGTAACTCCCTCACCTTTTTAAAAACAAGCCTGCGAGAATTTAGCCAATCTCTCCAATACTCTCCGAAAGCACCAATCTCTTTAATAACCACTCAAAACCACTACCTAACACAACAGTACTATTCAGCTTAAAGACAACTCATTCACATTAAAATAGTTAATTTGTGTGCAATAGTCACATTTTATATAATCATCAAACTATAGCTCGATTAGTATGATCTAAGAACACTAAACATGCATATTTCATGCTAAGGCTAAATGATGTGCTTACTTTAATCAAAAGTTAATTAACAAGCTTGAAGGCAACATTAACTTTCATAATTCCATTAACCATGCACTATACTACTTTGAACTCCTAAACACGTTATTAGGACACTCCAAACCTCTTTGAATCCACTCAAATGTGCAACCCCTAGTTATTCATATAAGTATAACACTTTCATTATCCATTGCAATTCTATTATCATCATTAACTCTAATATACATATAGCCTAAATATACAACTTAACTCATAAGATAGCATGAATCACACAGCCTTCAAGTTAAACACTTAATACACGCTATCACGCTTAAATACTAAGCATTATTCAATTACTAAACATGTTAAAAGAACTCTAATATGCATTATCCAAAGTGAAATCATGTACAAGATTATCTATTTTTTCTAAGATCATTAAACATACTCTAACTACTTTAGATTACAAGACATGTTAAAATGACACTCTTATTAACACTAAAACACCATAAGCAACAAATTCACATTCTTTAATCAAGTTACTATTCATTTTCTTCTTCAATTCACTTATACACACAAACTCATTTTTCACATGTAATTAAGCTAGAAAGTTCACTCTACCACCTCATTAGTTAGTATAGAAGGCATTAGAAGCATCAAAATATCATTAAGTTAAGATTATAAGCTATAAATTTCAATTACTTTACTACAACAATCAATAATCATCTAACTAGATGAACTAACTTTATAGTTTACTTGATTAACAATCAAATGTAGCAACTATAGCAATTCAAATAACTAATTATGCAATAAGACTAACTATTTGACAAGAAGTCCAACATATCTCTTTCTAAATGCTCACAAAACAAGCTCTAAACTTCACACAAGATAATGAACCTCAAATCTAACTATACTACATCTCTAATGACACTTTATTGCACCATTTAAGCCCTTGAAATCTCACTTTAAAGTACAATTACCCCAAAAGTCCGAATTTACCTCTTTATGCATTACACTACAAGTACTCTAATCGGAGCTCAACTAAGCGAAGTGAATACATTTCTAGCACCTCCTCACTTACTAGACACTAGCCCTAATGCCCGAACGCACCCGAATTCACTTTCAACCCGAAACCCCTTTGTCAATCTTTGCTATTAAGCTCCAAACCGAAAGGCAAGGTTCAAGATTTCCAAACGAGTTATCCTATCCTTCAAACCACACCTTATGGCACTCCAAGGACCCTCGAGTTCACCCGTTAAACCTCGTTTACCATTAAATCCCCGATTTCCTCTTTGTGCGTTTATACTACAAGTACCAATTCCGGAACCCAAACAAGCAAAAAGAAGGCATTTCTAAGGCTTCAATACTTAATAAAGACTAGCCATAACCTCAAAATGTGCCCGGATTCGAGTTAACCCCGAAATCCCCAATTAAAGTAGCCTATTTTGATCAAAATTCTCAAATTTTTCACATGGCAAGTATAACGAATATTTTTCACACGCTCAAGGACCTAATTAGCAACTACTAGAAGCATTGAATCAAATTAAATTGCTCAAATTTTCGGAACCCTAGAAATTACACTATTCATCATCTTCCTCAAGTAACACTTTGCTAAAAACTCAACACCAAGCTATAATATTGCATATGGATGTTCTCTAACAAGTATACATACTATATAAAGCAAGAAACAAGCATGTTATAGCTCCATAATAGCAAAATCCAAAAATTAAAAAAAAACTTGACATAAACTTTAAACCATGAAAATGATGTAACTCTCTCACCAAAAACGTGCAAGGAAGCTAGGATAGGGCTTGGAGAAGCTTGGAATCACTTGGAGAAGACTTGACAAAGCTTGGAAGATCAAATTGAGCAAAATTGGCAAGAAAATCACTATTCCCGTAATGGCTTTTTTTTGGCTGATTTTTGGCCTTTTTTGGCTTATTTTAGTGTTTTGTGTGTTTTTTTTTGTTTTGTTTGGTATATATATATATAGGATAATTATATGGGTTGATGGGTTAGATATTGGGTTTGGGTTGTGGGTTAAAATGGATATGAGTTTAGGTGTATTATAATAAATGCAATAAAACTTCTTTAAACCCCAAAATAATACATAATTTTACTATTTATATAATATCAAGATATTTTTGTAAATCACTCGTCATATATGCAATGAATATAATTTTTGTGAACATAGGCTAATTATAAGTTAAGTAAAAATAGAAAAATATGAAATCCGGGAAATAAGATAATAAAAATTTTAGTTCGGGCTCTTATTATATTATATAGGTAATAGACTAAGGAAATAATGAGTTAGGTTAGTAAATAGGGTCTAATTAAACATATTTAAGGGTCTAATAAAAGTCCAAAGTCTAGCTAATTCACTAGAAGTCCAAATAAAAATCCTACAAAAAGTTACTATTCCTTTGTAACACTATTCATTCAAAACGAAAACTATTTTCTAAATGCATACTCCCAACATTAAATATAGAAAATAATATTTTTCACATTCCTCCTACATGATATGTGACAGGAGAAAAATACAGTTTCAGAAAAATTAAACAGTAAATTTTCTTTATGAATAGTGTCTTATACTAAAAATTGAATAAATGTACATTTAATACTCAAATAAGACATTCAGCAATTTAAAATGAATATGAAGAGGTTTTCGGTCGTCACACGCTGCCCATAGGTTAAAAAATAAAAATAAAAAACAGGAAATTAAACCAATGGGTCTCCCCATTGGTTACTGGGCATCGTCCCAGTATTAGGCTGAGCCGCTGCCCATAGGTTAAAAAAAAAAAAAAAAAACAAGAAATTAAACAAATGGGCCTCCCCATTGGTTACTGGGCAGCGGCCCATTATTAGGCTGAGCCGCTGCCCATAGGTTAAAAAAAAAAAAAGAAAAAAAAATTAAACTAATGGGCCTCCCCATTTGTTACTCGGCTGCGGCCCTGTATTAGGCTGGGCCGCTACCCATAGGTTTAAAAAAAAAAAAAAACAGGAATTTAAACCAATGGGCCTCCCCAATGGTTACTGGGCAGCGGCCCAGTATCATGCTGAGCCGCTGCCCATAGGTTAAAAAAAAAAAAAAAATAGGAAATTAAACCAATGGGCCTTCCCATTGGTTACTGGGCAGCGGCCCAGTATTAGGCTGAGCCGTTGCCCATAGGTTAAAAAAAAAAAAAAAAAGAGAAAATTAAACCAATGGGCCTCCCCATTGGTTACTGGGCTGCGACCCAGTATTAGGCTGAGCTGCTACCCATAGGTTTAAAAAAAAAAAAAAACAGGAATTTAAAGCAATGGGCCTCCCCATTGGTTACTGGGCAGCGGCCCAGTATCATGCTGAGCCGCTGCACATAGGTTAAAAAAAAAAAAACAGGAAATTAAACCAATGCGCCTCCCCATTGGTTACTAGGCAGCGGCCCATTATTAGGCTGAGCCGCTGCCCATAGGTTAAAAAAAAAAGGAAATTAAACCAATGGGCCTCCCCATTGGTTACTGCGCAGCGGCCCATTATTAGGCTGAGCCGCTGCCCATAGGTTAAAAAAAAAAAAAACAGGAAATTAAACCAATGGGCCTCCCCATTGGTTACTGGGCAGCGGCCCATTATTAGGCTGAGCCGCTGCCCATAGGTTAAAAAAAAAAAAGAAAAAAAAATTAAACCAATGGGCCTCCCCATTGGTTACTGGGCTGCGGCCCAGTATTAGACTGAGCCGCTACCCATAGGTTTAAAAAAAAAAAAAAAACAGGAAATTAAACCAATGGCCCTCCCCATTGGTTACTGGGCAGCGGCCTAGTATTAGGCTGAGCCGCTGCCCATAGGTTAAAAAAAAAAAAAAAAGGAAATTAAACCAATGGGCCTCCCCATTGGTTACTAGGCAGCCGCCCAATAATAGGCTAAGCCGCAGCCCATAGGTTAAAAAAAAAAAAAAAGAAAATTAAACCAATGGGCCTCCCCATTGGTTACTGTGCAGCGGCCCATTATTAGGCTGAGCCGCTGCCCATAGGTTAAAAAAAAAAAAAAAAGAAATTAAACCAATGGGCTTCCCCATTGGTTACTAGGCTGCGGCCCAGTATTAGGCTGAGTCGCTGCCCATAGGTTAAAAAAAAAAAAAAAAAAAAAAAGAAATTATACCAATGGGCCTCCCCATTGGTTACTGGGCAGCGGCCCATTATTAGGCTCAGCCGCTGCCCATAGGTTAAAAAAAAAACAGGAAATTAAACCAATGGGCCTCCCCATTGGTTACTGGGCAGCAGCCCAGTATTAGGCTGAGCCGCTGCCCATAGGTTAAAAAAAAAAAAACAGGAAATTAAACCAATGGGCCTCCCCATTGGTTACTGGGCAGCGGCCCAGTATTAGGCTGAGCCGCTGCCCATAGGTTAAAATAAAAAAGGAAATTAAACCAATGGGCCTCCCCATTGGTTACTGGGCAGCGACCCATTATTAGGCTGAGCCGCTGCCCATATGTTAAAAAAAAAAAATAGGAAATTAAACCAATGGGCCTCCCCATTCGTTACTGGGCAGCGGCTCAGTACTAGGCTGAGCCGCTGCCCATAGGTTAAAAAATAAAAAATAAAAAACTGAAAATTAAACCAATGGGTCTCCCCATTGGTTACTGGGCAGCGTCCCAGTATTAGGCTGAGCCGCTGCCCATAGGTTAAAAAAAAATATATATAGGAAATCAAACCAATGGGCCTCCCCATTGGTTACTGAGCAGCGGCCCATTATTAGGCTGAACCGCTGCCCATAGGTTAAAAAAAAAATAAAAAATAAAAAATAATAAAATAGGAAATTAAACCAATGGGCCTCCCCATTGGTTACTGGGCATCGTTCCAGTATTAGGCTGAGCCGCTGTCCATAGGTTAAAAAAAAAAAAAAGGAAATTAAACCAATGTGCCTCCCCATTGGTTAATGGGCAGCGGCCCATTATTAGGCCGAGCCGCTGCCCATAGGTTAAAAAAAAAAAACAGGAAATTAAACCAATGGGCCTCCCATTGGTTACTGGGCAGCGGCCCAGTATTAGGCTGAGCCGCTGCCCATAGGTTAAAAAAAAAACAAAAAACAAAAAAAACAAAAAAGGAAATTAAACCAATGGGCCTCCCCATTGGTTAATGGGCAGCGTCCCAGTATTAGGCTGAGCCGCTGCCTACAGGTTAAAAAAAAAAAAAAAGGAAATTAAACCAATGGGTCTCCCATTGGTTACTGGGCAGCAGCCCATTATTAGGTTGTGCCGCTGTCCATAGGTTAAAAAAAAAAAAAAAAAAAATTAAACCAATGGGCCTCCCAATTGGTCACTGGGCAGCGGCCCATTATTAGGCTGAGCCGCTGCCCATAGGTTAAAAAAAAAAAAAAAAAAAAAAAAAAAAAAAAAAAAACACGAAATTAAACCAATGGGCGTCCCCATTGGTTACTGGGCAGCGGCCGAGGATTAGGCTGAGCCGCTGCCCATTGGTTAAAAAAAAACATGAAATTAAACCAATGGGCCTCCCCATTGGTTACTGGGCAACGGCCGACTATTAGGCTGAGCCGCTGCCCATTGGTTAAAAAAAAAAAAAACATGAAATTAAACCAATGGGACTCCCCATTGGTTACTGGGCAGCGTCCCAGTATTAGGCTGAGCCGCTGCCCATAGGTTAAAAAAAAAAAACAGGAACTTAAACCAATGGTCCTCGCCATTGGTTACTGGGCAGCGGCCCATTATTAGGCTGAGCCGCTGCCCATAGGTTCAAAAAAAAAAAAACAAAACAGGAAATTAAACCAATGGGCCTCCCCATTGGTTACTGGGCAGCGGCCCAGTATTAGGCTGAGCCGCTGCCCATAGGTTAAAAAAAAAAAAAAAAAAAAAAAAAAAGAAGAAATTAAACCAAAGGGCCTCCCCATTGGTTACTGGGCAGCGGCCCAGTATTAGGCTAAGCCGCTGCCCATATGTTAAAAAAATAATAATAATAGGAAATTAAATCAATGTGCCTCCCCATTGGTTACTGGGCAGCGGCCCATTATTAGGCTGAGCCGCTGCCCATAGGTTAAAAAAAAATAAAAATAAAATAAATAAAACAGGAAATTAAACCAATGGGCCTCCCCATTGGTTACTGGGCAGCGGCCCAGTATTAGGCAGAGCCGCTGCCCATTGGTTAAAAAATAAAAATAAAAAACAGGAAATTAAACCAATGGGTCTCCCCATTGGTTACTGGGCATCGTCCCAGTATTAGGCTGAGCCGCTGCCCATAGGTTAAAAAAAAAAAAAAAAAAACAGGAAAATAAACCAAAGGGCCTCCTCATTGGTTACTGGGCAGCGGCCCATTATTAGGCTGAGCCGCTGCCCATAGGTTAAAAAAAAAGAAAAGAAATTAAACCAATGGGCCTCCCCATTGGTTACTGGGCTGCGGCCCAGTATTAGGCTGAACCGCTGCCCATAGGTTTAAAAAAAAAAAAAAATAGGAGATTAAACCAATGGGCCTCCCCATTGGTTACTGGGCAGCGGCCCATTATTAGGCTGAGCCGCTGCCCATAGGGTAAAAAAAAAAAAGAAAAAGAATTTAAACCAATGGGCCTCCCCATTGATTACTGGGCTGCGGCCCAGTATTAGGCTGAGCCGCTACCATAGGTTAAAAAAAAAAACATGAAATTAAACCAATGGGCATCCCCATTGGTTACTGGGCAGCGGCCCAGTATTAGGCTGAGCCGCCGGCCATAGGTTAAAAAAAAAAAAGGAAATTAAACCAATGGGCCTCCCCATTGGTTACTGGGCAGCGGCCCAGTATTAGGCTGAGGCGCTGCCCATTGGTTAAAAAAAAAAAAAAAACATGTAATTAAATCAATGGGTCTCCCCATTGGTTACTGGGCAGCGTCCCAGTATTAGGCTGAGCCGCTGCCCATAGGTTAAAAAAAAAAAAAAAAACAGGAAATTAAACCATTGGCCCTCGCCGTTGGGTACTGGGCAGCGGCCCATTATTAGGCTGTGCCGCTGCCCATAGGTTAAAAAAAAAAAAAAACAAAACAGGAAATTAAACCAATGGGCCTCCCCATTGGTTACTGGGCAGCGGCCCAGTATTAGGCTGAGCCGCTGCCCATAGGTTAAAAAAAAAAAAAAGGAAATTAAACCAATGGGCCTCCCCATTGGTTACTGGGAAGCAGCCCCTTATTAGGCTGAGCCGCTGCCCATTGGTTAAAAAAAAAAAAAAAAAAAAAAAAAAAAAAAAAAAAAAAAAAAAAAAAAACAGGAAATTAAACCAATGGATCTCCCCATTGTTTACTGGGCAGCGATGCAGTATTAGGCTAAGCCGCTGCCCATAGGTTAAAAAATAAAAATAAAAAAACAGGAAATTAAACCAATGGGTCTCCCCATTGGTTACTGGGCAGCGTCCCAGTATTAGGGTGAGCCGCTGCCCATAGGTTAAAAAAAAAAAAACAGGAAATTAAACTAATGGGCCTCCCCATTGGTTATTGGGCAGCGGCCCATTATTAGGCAGAGCCGCTGCCCATAGGTTTAAAAAAAAAAAAAAAAAGGAAATTAAACCAATGGGCCTCCCCATTGGTTACTAGGCAGCGGCCCGTTATTAGGCTGAGCCACTGCCCATAGGGTAAAAATAAATAAATAAATAAAAAATAAAAACAGGAAATTAAACCAATGGGCCTCCCCATTGGTTACTGGGCAGCGGCCTAGTATTAGGCTGAGCCGCTGGCCATAGGTTAAAAAAAAAAAAAAAGGAAATTAATGCAATTGGCCTCCCCATTGGTTACTGGGCAGCGGCCCTGTAACGCCCCGATCCCTCACGAGACCGGAAGCTCTAATAACCAAGCTATTCTCAACCCAATTCCAACCCAGTCTCAAAATTTTAGGGAAAACGGACAGAGTTTCCTCTGTACCGGGGACATTTTTCAAACCTGTGAATGCTCAAAATAGCCACAATATACTAAAACAAGCTTTTATACTTAAAATTCAAAGGTTCAAGGCCATCCAAGCCTTAGAACAACAATTACATATAACACACAAGCAAGCAAAGCATTTCTAATTTTAGCCATAGGCAGTTAGATACAACAATAGCCAAGTTCTACTTCCAAGTTTGTTAATCACACAAGCATGCAAAAGAATAAGTTTACTATGGATTATTACATGTCATTCCACTTTATATCCAACATACAAGATTACAAATTATTACATTCACCAAATATACTCAAGACCCCAAGGTCACAAAAAGGCAATCAACAACAACTCCACGCAAGCTTCACATTTTAGACAACCTTATCACACAAGAAGTCACAGAAATTGCTTAACTAGCACTTCCTCATCTTCTACTACCGCTACTAGCTGGAGGACTACCTCAACTTCTCCTGAAACATATTAAATGAGGAGTGAGCAACAAAGTTGCCCAGCGAGGGAGGTGATACAATATACCAACGTGCAATATGATATGCAAATACAAGATAACATGTATAAGCCACATAAACCAACAAGATAATAAGCCAAGCAATTAATCACTTTTAAAAAGGATACGGTTCCACTTCCAAGTCTTCACTCACGAGCCACGAACCATGAGCATCACGAACATGCCGGCAAACCCCAAACACCAACAATTGGGATACTCCGGATGTATCCCGATCCTACGACCCTTTCTCCCGAGGTAGGTCCATGCCCAGCAGGTGAACCACGCCTCTGGGGTAGTGGAGTATGCCTCAGCGAGAAAGGGAATAGGCACCATGGTTGTCGAGGGAGCACGGCAAGCCCGACGCCGCCCGTGTTTCTCGACGCTACCATGTCCGAAAAGGTTGCGCAACCCGACACGAATTCAAGAATTCACGAGATATTATCAAACAAACACGAGTAATCACGAGATAACAAATAAATGGTACATGAAAACTTTATCAATTAGTTAAATCATATAATCTAAAAACAATTAAATAAACTAAGATGCACAAAAGGGTTAAAGATTCCCTCACCTTAGAAAAGCCAAGAATCCATTCCAATTGCACCAAATCTTCTTTAATTACCACTCAAGACCCTTACCTAAATACAACAACTTTATTTAACTTAAGACAACTCAACTATTTCTAAACAAGTTATCTTGCATGCCATAATCACATTTTATACTTTAATTTAACACATAATCCAAATAGTCACTCAAGTAGCCAAGTATTCCAATCATAATCATAACTTCACACATACAATACAATTTACAAGCAATATAAACAATATAACAAGATATAAGCATGTTCACTCCATATAACACATTCGAGATCTCATGATAGCAAGTAAATAAAAAGTCGGGAGGTTAGCAAAGTAGGCTAACCTTACCCACGTATCAATTTATAACTCAAGAAATACTAAATATAACAATTATAACATGTATACCAATTCAACTATCTAGCTATGCTACAAGTTCAAGAAATTCTCAAATAATCCAACAAATCTCTTAACAGAAGCTTATCTTAGTCAATTCAGTTACAAATGCTATTGACCTCAAAACTGACTAATTTTTGTGTAGAAACGTAGCTCTTCGAGTGTAGATGATTTTAGAATCAAACAGTGCCTAATTCCGAGTTAAATTCCATAAGTTATACCCTTTTCCGTGCAACTACTCTAAACTGCCCTGCACCAACGATTTTTCCTACACATATTTCGAAAATGGCTAAATCGGAGGCCTAAAACATTAGAATTAGCCTTAGCCCTAGAAATCAACATTTGCTCTAAACTGCCTAATCTAGCTGCTGTACAAATTTGGTTAATTTTTGAGCATGTTTACTATGTCCGAAAGGCTCCAAAAGTCGGGTACAGTGCACTGATCCAAACAGAACACATACACACAAGCACACTTGAGTCCTTTTGCTATTTTCTTGCTTGACTAACATGTTTTGGACTCTAACACTCCTAAGAGCTATTAATCAACAACTTCTAAGCCTAACTAGTCATCAAAGACTCAAGAATTCAAAAGAAACACAAAGGGGTTGAATTCATTTAAGCAAAACTACTTGAAATTCTTTGTTGATTCCTTGCTCATAAGTCATATTAAGCATATTTCTAACATATAAACTTCATTAATGCATTTAAACAAACACTTTGTCTACCATTTTACATTTAACTAACTAAACTTTATTCTATCAATAAACTACCATAAAAACTTCAAATGCTAGCAAAAGAACACTCCTACAACATTATGAACTCTAATACTCAAGCTAGATATGTAAAAGAACACATTACCACTTTTGTCTACTTTGAAGCAAACCTAAAAAATAATAATAATAAGAACTTGACAGCAACTTAAAATAAGAAAATTTTCATCTCACATTCATAGCAGACTCAAGTTAAAGATAACATTTAACAAGCCAATAAATAATCACTTCACAATTAACTTACATTCTAACTAAACCACTACACAATTAAACTAACTCTTCAATCTAAAATTAAATCATAAGCTTAAAGAATAGATGCTACACCAAAACACTTATCTTCATTTCCAATCAAATTAGCATTCAAGATAAATATTAGATCTAAATCACATGCATTTATAGTTAACCAATCATTTTCATGTAGGTAGTATGATATTCAAGCTAATTATCTTATTTGAACAAGAAACACAACTCGGTTATGAACTAGTAACCAAAATAATAAAGCAACATAATATACACTAACACTTAAACCTCAATTTTCAGCTTTAACTAACATGAATCTCTTAGTCTCTACAACAAATATAACACAATAAACAAGCTAAAGTTAAGTATGAGGCCTAAAATCTCCATTTTCTCCTTTAAGTTCAATATGCCGAAACTAGTTTTAGCCAAGGTTTAGTTAACTAAAGTATCTAACTATCCTCAACTACATTTATGGAACCTAAACCAAACATTAAACTAGTATTTAAGGCACTAATTGTATTAATTCTAATGGGCGCATACAAAGAGGCATAAAAATCGACGTCCTCGGAATTCGATAAATTTTAACGTGGTACCGTTTTATCAACCCAACATCACATATCTATCATTAAATTAAGGTTTTGAGTAAGATTTAAAGGGCCTGAGTGAATAGTACCCCATTAAATGAACTTTAACTAATTGATCTTGCATTTCAAGCATTGCCAACCCATTCAAGGCTCTAATCTAGGTTTAATAACTCCTAAATCACATGTAAATAGCAACAAATTAAGCTAGAATACAAAGATTTTACTATTCACGTTTTTTACTATTCATCACCTTCTACAATGTAACATTTACCATTCTAGCCATTCAAGATGTCAACTAACTTCAAAAGAGTATTCTACAACATCAATAAGAGGTACTACAAGCATCTATGAGCAAAGATATAGCAATAATCAACAATTGTAAAAATTCAAGTTTAAACCCTAGAAATTTAAATGCATATAACATGAAATCTCTCTCACATACCAAGTTGTAGGAGCTTTGTAGTACTCTAGGATACCTCAATCTACCTCCAAGACCAAGCTAGAAGATCCAATTGGCAAGATTTGAGGACATTTTCTCTTCTTTTTTTTTTCTCATGAAAATTGGCCCTAAGGCCATTTTTTCCCTCTTTTTGTTTTGTTTCCTTGCTTGGTTTAGCTTATAAAAGAAAAGATGACAAGGTCAATGGGTTTGGTCAATGGGTTGGGTATTTGGGTCAAATAGTTGTAATTAGATCAAATAATAAGCAAATGAGTTATTGAAATGTTAAATTAAAAGCTGAAAATACTATTCATTAGAGAACACTAATCTAATTTTTATTCAACGTTCCCGAAATGCTATGTACGCAAACTCAATGAACGTATGATACATAAATGATAAGTAAGTAAGAAAAAAATATAAAATTCAAAAAAAGAAGCAGAAAATTTTCATTTCCAAACTTAGAGTTATTTAAGCAATTAATGAAAAATAATAATAATAATAATGAAATCTAACACTTAAATACAAAATAATAAAATATAATAATTTTAATATTAAAATAGTTACCCTATTTAATTTTACTAAACTCTATATGCACGTATTTCAAAAATATAACAAATAGTGCAATTAATGAATGCATTGAATTAAGTTATTCACTAATAATAAATAAACTTTTAAAGTAACACATAAATATATGCGAATATGTACTGTATACTACATGCTGGGTCTGAGTCATCACAGGCCCATTCTTAGGCTGAGCCGCTGCCCATAGGTTAAAAATATATATATATATATATATAGGAAATTAAACAATGGGCCTCCCCATTGGTTACTGGGCAGCGGCCCAGTATTAGGCTGAGCCGCTGCTCATAGGTTAAAAAAAAAAAAAGGAAATTAAACCAATGGGCCTCCCCATTGGTTACTAGGTAGCGGCCCAGTATTAGGTTGAGCCGCTGCCTATAGGTTAAAAAAAAAAAAAGGAAATTAAACCAATGGGCCTCCCCATTGGCTACTGGGCAGCGACCCATTATTAGGCTGAGCCGCTGCCCATAGGTTAAAAAAAAAAAAAAAAAACAGAAAATTAAACCAATGGGTCTCCCCATTGGTTAGTGGGCAGGGTCCCAGTTTTAGGCTGAGCCGCTGCCCATAGGTTAAAAAAAAAAAAAAAGGAAATTAAACTGATAGGCCTCCACATTGGTTACTGGGCAGCGGCCCATTATTAGCTGCCCATAGTTTAAAAAAAAAACAAAAAAAAAAAAAAGGAAATAAAACCAATGCGCCTCCCCATTGGTTACTGGGCAGCGGCCCAGTATTAGGTTGAGCCGCTGCCCATA
Organism: Ehretia macrophylla; assembly: GCA_037974665.1. Lineage (NCBI taxonomy): Eukaryota > Viridiplantae > Streptophyta > Magnoliopsida > Boraginales > Ehretiaceae > Ehretia > Ehretia macrophylla. The sequence goes on from CM075766.1 coordinate 28,345,307, forward strand.
GGTTAAAAAAAAACAAAAAAAAGGAAATTAAACCAATAGGCCTCCCCATTGGTTACTGGGCAGCGGCCCAGTATTAGGCTGAGCCGCTGCCCATAGGTTAAAAAAAAAAAAAAGAGGAAATTAAACCAATGGGCCTCCCCATTAGTTACTAGGCAGCGGCCCAGTATTAGGCCGAGCCGCTGCCCATAGGTTAAAAAAATATATATATGAAATTAAACCAATGGGCCTGCCCATTGGTTACTGGGCAGCGGCCCATTATTAGGCTGAGCCGCTGCCCATAGGTTAAAAAAAAAAAAAAAAAAAAAACAGGAAATTAAACCAATGGGCCTCCCCATTGGTTACTGGCCAGCCGCCCAGTATTAGGCTGAGCCGCTGCCCATAGGTTAAAAAAAAAAAACAGGAAATTAAACCAATGGGTCTCCCCATTGGTTACTGGGCAGCGTCCCAATATTAGGCTGAGCCGCTGCCCATAGGTTAAAAAAAAAAAACAGGAAATTAAACCAATGGGCCTCCCCATTGGTTACTGGGCAGCGGCCCATTATTATGCTGAGCAGCTGCCCATAGGTTAAAAAATAAAAATAAAATAAATAAATAAATAAATAAAAAGAAATTAAACCAATGGGCCTCCCCATTGGTTACTGGGCAGCGGCCCAGTATTAGGCTAAGCCGCTGCCCATAGGTAAAAAAAAAAAAAAAAAAAAAAAAAAAAAAATAAGAAATTAAACCAATGGGCCTCCCCATTAGTTACTGGGCAGCGGCCCAGTATTAGGCCGAGCCGCTGCCCATAGGTTAAAAAAAATATATGAAATTAAACCAAAGGGCCTGCCCATTGGTTACTGGGCAGCGGCCCATTATTAGGCTGAGCCGCTGCCCATAGGTTAAAAAAAAAAAAAAAAACAGGAAATTAAACCAATGGGCCTCCCCACTGGTTACGGGGCAGCCGCCCAGTATTAGGCTGAGCCGCTGCCCATAGGTTAAAAAAAAAAAAACAGTAACTAAACCAATGGGTCTCCCCATTGGTTACTGGGCAGCGTCCCAATATTAGGCTGAGCCGCTGCCCATAGGTTAAAAAAAAAAACAGGAAATTAAACCAATGGGCCTCCCCATTGGTTACTGGGCAGCGGCCCATTATTAGGCTGAGCCGCTGCCCAGAGGTTAAAAAAATAATATAAAAAAAAAAAAAAATAAATAAATAAAATAAACCAATGGGCCTCCCCATTGGTTACTGGGCAGCGGCCCAGTATTAGGCTGAGCCGCTGCCCATAGGTTAAAAAAAAAAAAAAAACAGGAAATTAAACCAATGTGCCTCCCCATTGGTTACTAGGTAGCGGCCCATTATTAGGCTGAGCCGCTGCCCATAGGTTAAAAAAAAAAAAAAAAGGAAATTGAACCAATGGGCCTCCCCATTTGTTACTGGGCAGCGGCCCAGCATTACGCTGAGCCGCTGCCTATAAGTTAAAAAAAAAAAAAGGAAATTAAACCAACGGGCCTCTCCATTGGTTACAAGGCAGCGACCCAGTAATAGGCTGAGCCGCTGCCCATAGGTTAAAAAAAAAAAAAACAAGGAAATTAAACCAATGGGCCTCCCCAATGGTGGGCGCTGCCCATAGGTTAAAAAAAAAAAAGGAAATTAAACCAATGGGTCTCCCCATGGGTTACTGGGCAGCGTCCCAATATTAGGCTGAGCCGTTGCCCATAGGTTAAAAAAAAAAAAAGGAAATTAAACCAATGGGCCTCCCCATTGGTTACTGGGCAGCGGCCCATTATTAGGCTGAGCCGCTGCCCATAGGTTAAAAAAAAATAAAAAAAATAAATAAATAAATAAATAAAGAAATTAAACCAATGGGCCTCCCCATTGGTTACTGGGCAGCGGCCCAGTATTAGGCTGAGCCGCTGCCCATAGGTTAAAAAAAAAAAAAACAGGAAATTAAACCAATGTGCCTCCCCATTGGTTACTAGGTAGCGGCCCATTATTAGGCTGAGCCGCTTCCCATAGGTTAAAAAAAAAAAAAAAAAAAAAAAAAGTGGAAATTAAACCAATGGGCCTCCCCATTAGTTACTGGGCAGCGGCCCAGTATTAGGCCGAGCCGCTGCCCATAGGTTAAAAAAAAATATATGAAATTAAACCAATGGGCCTGCCCATTGGTTACTGGGCAGCGGCCCATTATTAGGCTGAGCCGCTGCCCATAGGTTAAAAAAAAAAAAAACAGGAAATTAAACCAATGGGCCTCCCCATTGGTTACTGGGCAGCCGCCCAGTATTAGGCTGAGCCGCTGCCCATAGGTTAAAAATAAAAAAAAATAAAAAAAAATACAGGAAATTAAACCAATGGGCCTCCCCATTGGTTACTGGGCAGCGGCCCAGTATTAGGCTGAGCCGCTACCCTAGTTTTTTTTAAAAAAAAAAAAAAAAAAAAAAAATAAAAAAAAAAAACAGGAAATTAAACCAAGGGGCCTCCCCATTGGTTAATGGGCAGCGGCCCATTATTAGGCTGAGCCGCTGCCCGTAGGTTAAAAAAAAAAAAAAACAAGAAATTAAACCAATGGGTCTCCCCATTGGTTACTGGGCAGCATTCCAGTATTAGGCTGAGCCACTGCCCATAGGTTAAAAAAAAAAAAAAAACAGGAAATTAAACTAATGGTCCTCCCCATTGGTTACTGGGCAGCGGCCCATTATTAGGCTGAGCCGCTGCCCATAGTTTAAAAAAAAAAAAGAGGAAATTAAACCAATGGGTCTCCCTATTGGTTACTGGGCAGCGTCCCAGTATTAGGCTGAGCCGCTGCCCATAGGTGAAATAAAAAAAAAGAAGGAAATTAAACTAATGGGCCTCCACATTGGTTACTGGGCAGCGTCCCATTATTAGCAGCCCATAGTTTAAAAAAAAAAAAAAAAACAGGAAATTAAACCAATGGGCCTTCCCATTGGTTACTGGGCAGCGCCCCAGTATTAGGCTGAGCCAATGCCCATAGGTAAAAAAAAAAAAAAAAAAAAAATCAAACAAACCGGAAATTAAACCAATGGGCCTTCCCATTGGTTACTGGGCAGCGGCCCAGTATTAGGCTGAGCCGCTGCACATAGGTTAACAAAAAAAAAAAGAAAAAAAAGAAAAAAAAAAGAGGAAATTAAACCAATGGGCCTCCCCATTAGTTACTGGGCAGCGGCACAGTATTAGGCCGAGCCGCTGCCCATATGTTAAAAAAAAAAATATATGAAATTAAACCAATGGGCCTGCCCATTGGTTACTGGGCAGCGGCCCATTATTAGGCTGAGCCGCTGCCCCTAGGTTAAAAAAAAAAAAAACAGGAAATTAAACCAATGGGCCTCCCCATTGGTTACGGGGCAGCCGCCCAGTATTAGGCTGAGCCGCTGCCCATAGGTTAAAAAAGGAAATTAAACCAATGGGTCCCCCCATTGGTTATTGGGCACCATCCCAATATTAGGCTGAGCCGCTGCCCATAGGTTAAAAAAAAAAAAAAACAGGAAATTAAACCAATGGGCCTCCCCATTAGTTACTAGGCAGCGGCCCATTATTAGGCTGAGCCGCTGCCCATAGGTTAAAAAAAAATAAAAAAAATAAATAAATAAATAAATAAAGAAATTAAACTAATGGGCCTCCCCATTGGTTACTGGGCAGCGGCCCAGTATTAGGCTAAGCCGCTGCCCATACGTTAAAAAAAAAAAAAAAAAAAGGAAATTAAACCAAAGGGCCTCCCCATTGGTTACTAGGCAGCGGCCCATTATTAGGCTGAGCCGCTGCCCATAGGTTAAAAAAAAAAAAAAAGGAAATTGAACCAATGGGCCTCCCTATTTGTTACTGGGCAGCGGCCCAGTATTAGGCTGAGCCGCTGCCCATAAGTTAAAAAAAAAAAAGAAAATTAAACCAATGGGCCTATCCATTGGTTACAAGGCAGCGACCCAGTATTAGGCTGAGCCGCTGCCCATAGGTTAAAAAAAAAAAAAGGAAATTAAACCAATGGGCCTCCCCATTGGTTACTGGGCAGCGGCCCATTATTAGGCTGAGCCGCTGCCCATAGGTTAAAAAAAAAAAAAAACAGGAAATTAAACTAATGGTCCTCCCTATTGGTTACTGGGCAGCGGCCCATTATTAGGCTGAGCCGCTGCCCATAGTTTTTAAAAAAAAAAAAGGAAATTAAACCAATGGGTCTCCCCATTGGTTACTGGGCAGCGTCCCAGTATTAGGCTGAGCCGCTGCCCATAGGTTAAAAAAAAAAAAACAGGAAATTAATCTAATGGGCCTCCACATTGGTTACTGGGCAGCGGCCCATTATTAGCAGTCCATAGTTTTAAGAAAAAAAAAAACAGGAAATTAAACCAATGGGCCTCCCCATTGTTTACTGGGCAGCGGCCCAGTATTAGGCTGAGCCGCTGCCCATAGGTTAAAAAAAAAAAAAAAAAAAAAAGAGGAAATTAAACCAAAGGCCTCCCCATTGGTTACTGGGCAGCGGCCCAGTATTAGGCTGAGCCGCTGCCCAAAGGTTAAAAAAAAAAAAAAAAAGAGGAAATTAAACCAATGGGCCTCCCCATTAGTTACTGGGCAGCGGCCCAGTATTAGGCCGAGCCGCTGCCCATAGGTTAAAAATATATATATATATGAAATTAAACCAATGGGCCTGTCCATTGGTTACTGGGCAGCGGCCCATTATTAGGCTGCGCCGCTGCCCGTAGGTTAAAAAAAAAAAAAAACAGGAAATTGAACCAATGGGCCTCCCCATTGGTTACGGGGCAGCCGCCCAGTATTAGGCTGAGCCGCTGCGCATAGGTTAAAAAAAAAAAATAGGAAATTAAACCAATGGGTCTCCCCATTAGTTACTGGGCAGCGTCCCAATATTAGGCTGAGCCGCTGCCCATAGGTTAAAAAAAAAAACAAAGGAAATTAAACCATTGGGCCTCCCCATTGGTTACTGGGCAGCAGCCCATTATTAGGCTGAGCCGCTGCCCATAGGTTAAAAAAATAAAATAAATAAATAAATAAATAAATAAATAAATTAAACCAATGGGCCTCCCCATTGGTTACTGGGCAGCGGCCCAGTATTAGGCTGAGCCGCTGCCCATACGTTAAAAAAAAAACAAAAAAAAAGGAAATTAAACCAATGGGCCTCCCCATTGGTTACTAGGCACCAGCCCATTATTAGGCTGAGCCGCTGCCCATAGGTTAAAAAAAAAAAAAAAAAAGGAAATTGTACCAATGGGCCTCCCCATTGGTTACTGGGCAGCGGCCCATTATTAGGCTGAACCGCTGCCCATAGGTTAAAAAAAAAAAAAAATTAAACCAATGGGCCTCCCTATTGGTTACTGGGCAGCAGCCCATTAGTAGGCTGAGCTGCTGCCCATAGGTTAAAAAATAAAAAACATAAAAATAAAAAATAAAAAAACTGGAAATTAAACCAATGGGCCTCCCCATTGGTTACTAGGCAACGGCCCATTATTAGGATGAGCCGTTGCCCATAGGGTAAAAAAAAAAAAAAAACAGGAAATTAAACCAATGGGCCTCCCTATTGGTTACTGGGCAGCGCCCATTATTTGGCTGAGCCGCTGCCCATAGGTTAAAAAAAAAAATAAGAAATTAAATCAATGGGCCTCCCCATTGGTTACTGGGCAGCGTCCCAGTATTAGGTTGAGCCGCTGCCCATAGGTTAAAAAAAAAAAAGGAAATTAAACCAATGGGCCTCCCCATTCGTTACAAAGCTGCGACTCAGTATTAGGCTGAGCCGCTGCCCATAGGTTAAAAAAAAAAAAAAAAGGAAATTAAACCAATGGGCCTCCCCATTGGTTACTGGGCAGCGGCCCAGTACTAGGCTGAGCCGCTGCCCATAAGTTAAAAAAAAAAAAAGGAAATTAAACCAATGGGCCTCTCCATTGGTTACAAGGCAGCGACCCAGTATTAGGCTGAGCCGCTGCCCATAGGTTAAAAAAAAAAAAAGGAAATTATACCAATGGGCCTCCCCATTGGTTACTGGGCAGCGGCCCATTATTATGCTGAGCCGCTGCCCATAGGTTAAAAAAAAAAAAAAAACAGGAAATTAAACCAATGGGTCTCCCCATTGGTTACTGGGCAGCGTTCCAGTATTAGGCTGTGCCGCTGCCCATAGGTTAAAAAAAAAAAAACAGGAAATTAAACTAATAGGCCTCCCCATTGGTTACTGGGCAGCGGCCCATTATTAGATTGAGCCGCTGCCTATAGTTTTAAAAAAAAAAAAAAGGAAATTAAACCAATGGGTCTCCCCATTGGTTACTGGGCAGCGTCCCAGTATTAGGCTGAGCCGCTGCCCATAGGTTAAAAAAAAAAAAAAAAGGAAATTAAACTAATGGGCCTTCACATTGGTTACTGGGCAGCGGCCCAGTATTAGGCCGAGCCGCTGCCCATAGGTTAAAAAAAAATATGAAATTAAACAATGGGCCTTCCCATTGGTTACTGGGCAGCGGCCCATTATTAGGCTGAGCCGCTGCCCATAGGTTAAAAAAAAAAAAAAAACAGGATATTAAACCAATGGGCCTCCCCATTGGTTACGGGGCAGACGCCCAATATTAGGCTAAGCCCCTGCCCATAGGTTAAAAAAAGAAAATAGGAAATTAAACCAATGGGTCTCCCCATTGGTTACTGGGCAGCGTCCCAATATTAGGCTGAGCCGCTGCCCATAGGTTAAAAAAAAAAAAAAACAGGAAATTAAACCATTGGGCCTCCCCATTGGTTACTGGGCAGCGGCCCATTATTAGGCTGAGCCACTGCCCATAGGTTAAAAAAATAAAATAAAATAAATAAATAAATAAATTAAACCAAAGGGCCCCCCCATTGGTTACTGGGCAGCGGCCCAGTATTAGGCTGAGTCGCTGCCCAAAGGTTAAAAAAAAAAAAAAGGAAATTTACCCACTGGGCCTCCCCATTGGTTACTGGGCAGTAGCCCCTTATTAGGCTGAGCCGCTGCCCATAGGTTAAAAAAAAAAAAAAAGGAAATTAAACCAATGGGCCTCCCCATTGGTTACTAGGCAGCGGCCCATTATTAGGCTGAGCCGCTGCCCATAGGTTAAAAAAAAAAAAAAAAAGGAAATTGAACCAATGGGCCTCCCCATTGGTTACTGGGCAGCGGCCCAGTATTAGGCTGAGCTGCTGCCCATAAGTTAAAAAAAAAAAGGAAATTAAACGAATGGGCCTCTCCATTGGTTACAAAGCAGCGAGCGAGTATTAGGCTGAGCCGCTGCCCATAGGTTAAATAAAAAAAAAACAGGAAATTAAACTAATGGTCCTCCCCATTGGTTACTGGGCAGCGGCCCATTATTTGGCTGAGCAGCTGCCCATAGTTTTAAAAAAAAAAAAAAAAGGAAATTAAACCATTTGGTCTCCCCATTGGTTACTGGGCAGCGTCCCAGTATTAGGCTGAGCCGCTGCCCATAGGTTTAAAAAAAAAAAAACAGGAAATTAAACTAATGGGCCTCCACATTGGTTACTGGGCAGCGGCCCATTATTAGCAGCCCATAGTTTAAAAAAAAAAAAAAAAAGGAAATTAAACCAATGGGCCTCCCCATTGGTTACTGGGCAACGGCCCATTATTAGGCTGAGCCACTGCCCATAGGTTAAAAAACAAAAAAAAAAAAGAAAAAAAAAGAGGAAATTAAACCAATGGGCCTCCCCATTGGTTACTGGGCAGCGGCCTAGTCTTAGGCTGAGTCGCTGCCCATAGGTTAAAAAAAAAAAAAAAGAGGAAATTAAACCAATGGGCCTCCCCATTAGTTACTAGGGAGCGGCCCAGTATTAGGCCTAGCCGCTGCCCATAGGTTAAAAAAAAATGAAATTAAGCCAATGGACCTGCAGATTGGTTACTGGGCAGCGGCGCATTATTAGGCTGAGCCGCTACCCATAGGTTAAAAAAAAAAAAAACAGGAAATTAAACCAATGGGCCTTCCCATTGGTTACGGGGCAGCCGCCCAGTATTAGGCTGAGCCGCTGCCCATAGGTTAAAAAACAAAAAAATAGGAAATTAAACCAATGGGTCTCCCCATCGGTTACTGGGCAGCGGCCCAGTATTAGGCTCAGTCGCTGCCCATAGGTAAAAAAAAAAACAAAAAAACAGGAAATTAAACCAATGGGCCTCCCCATTGGTTACTAGGCAGCAGCCCATTATTAGGCTGAGCCGCTGCCCATAGGTTAAAAAAAAAAAAAAGGAAATTAAACCAATGGGCCTCCCTATTGGTTACTGGGCAGCGGCCCATTATTAGGCTGAGCCGCTGCCCATAGGTTAAAAAATAAAAAACATAAAAATAAAAAATAAAAAAACTGGAAATTAAACCAATGGGCCTCCCCATTGGTTACTGGGCAGCGGCCCAGTATTTGGCTGTGCCGCAGCCCATAGGTTAAAAAAAAAAAAAAACAGGAAAATAAACCAAGGGGGCACCCCATTGGTTACTAGTCAGCGGCCCATTATTAGGCTGAGCCGCTGCCCATAGGTTAAAAAAAAAAAAAGGAAATTGACCCAATGGGCCTCCCCATTGGTTACTGGGCAGGGGTCCATTATTAGGTTGAGCCGCTGCCCATAGGTTAAAAAAAAAAAAAAAAAAAAAAAAAAACAGGAAATTAAACCAATGGGCCTCCCCATTGGTTACTGGGCAGCGGCCCAGTATTAGGCTGAGTCGCTGCCCATAGGTTAAAAAAAAAAAAAAACAGGAAATCAAACCAATGGGCCTCCCATTGGTTACTAGGCAGCAGCCCATTATTAGGTTGAGCCGCAGTTATAGGTTAAAAAAAAAAAAAAAAACAGGAAATTAAACCAATGGGCCTCCCCATTGGTTACTGGGCTGCGGCCCAGTATTAGGCTGAGCCGCTGCCCATAGGTTAAAAAAAAAAAAAAGGAAATTAAACCAATGGGCCTCCCCATTGGTTACTGGGCAGCAGCCCATTATTAGGCTGAGCCGCTGCCCATAGGTTAAAAAAAAAAAAAAAGGAAATTAAACCAATGGGCCTTCCCATTGTTTACTGGGCAGCGGCCCAGTATAAGTCTGAGCCGCTACCCATAGGTTAAAAAAAAAAAAAAAAGGAAATTAAACCAATGGGCCTCCCCATTGGTTACTAGGCAGCGTCCCAGTATTAGGTTGAGCCGCTGCCCATAAGTTAAAAAAAAAAAAAAGAAAATTAAACCAATGGGCATCCCCATTGGTTACTAGGCAGCGTCCCAGTATTAGGTTGAGCCGCTGCCCATAGGTTAAAAAAAAAAAAAGGAAATTATACCAATGGGCCTCCCCATTGGTTACTGGGCAGCGACCCATTATTAGGCTGAGCCGCTGCCCATAGGTTAAAAAAAAAAAAAAAAAGAGGAAATTAAACCAATGGGCCTCCCCATTGGTTACTGGGTAGCGGCCCAGTATTAGGTTGAGCCGCTGCCCATTGGTTAAAAAATAAAAATAAAAAAAATAGGAAATTAAACCAATGGGCCTCCCCATTGGTTACAGGGCAACGGCCCAGTATTAGGCTCAGCCGCTGCCCATTGGATAAAAAAAAAAACAGGAAATAAAACCAATGGGTCTCCCCATTGGTTACGGGGCAGCCGCCCAGTATTAGGCTGAGCCGCTGCCCATAGGTTAAAAAAAAAAAACAGGAAATTAAACCAATGGGCCTCCCCATTGGTTACTGGGTAGCGGCCCATTATTAGCAGCCCATAGTTTAAAAAAAAAAAAAAAAAAACCAGAAATTAAACCAATGGTCCTCCCCATTGGTTACGGGGCAGCCGCCCAGTATTAGGCTGAGCCGCTGCCCATAGGTTAAAAAAAATAAAAGGAAATTAATCCAATTGGCCTCCCCATTGGTTACTGGGCAGCGGCCCATTATTAGGCAAAGCCGCAGCCCTTAGGTTAAAAAAAAAAAATAGGAAATTAAACCAATGGGCCTCCCCATTGGTTACTAGGCAGCGGCCCATTATTAGGCTGAGCCGCTGCCCATAGGTTAAAAAAAAAATAGGAAATTAAATCAATGGGCCTCCCCATTGGTTACTGGGCAGCGGCCCATTATTAGGCTGAGTCGCTGCCCATGGGTTAAAAAAAAATTAAAAAATAAATAAATAAAACAGGAAATTAAACCAATGGGCCTCCCCATTGGTTATTGGGCAGCGGCCCATTATTAGGCTGAGCCGCTGCCCATAGGTTAAAAATAAAAAATAAAAAAAATAATAATAAAACAGGAAATTAAACCAATGGGCCTCCCCATTGGTTACTGGGCAGCCGCCCAGTATTAGGCTGAGCCGCTACCCATAGGTTAAAAAAAAAAAAAAGAGGAAATTAAACCAATGGGTTTCCCCAATGGTTACTGGGCATCGTCCCAGTATTAGGCTGAGCCGCTGCCCATAGGTTAAAAAAAAAAAAATAGGATATTAAACCAATGGGCCTCCCCATTGGTTACTGGGCAGCGGGCCAGTATTAGGCTGAGCCGCTGCCCATAGGGTAAAAAAAAAAAAAAAAAAGAAATAAAACCAATGGGCCTCCCCATTGGTTACTGGGCAACGGCCCATTATTAGGCATAGCCGCTGCCCATAGATTAAAAAAAATAATAAATAAATAAATAAATAAAACAGGAAATCAAACCAATGGGACTCCCCATTGGTTACTGGGCAGCAGCCCAGTTTTAGGCAGGGCCGCTGCCCATAGGTTAAAAAATAAAAATAAAAAACAGGAAATTAAACCAATGGGTCTCCCCATTGGTTACTGGGCATCGTCGCAGTATTAGGCTGAGCCGCTGCCCATAGGTTAAAAAAAAAAAAACAGGAAATTAAACCAATTGGCCTCCCCATTGGTTATTGGGCAGCGGCCCATTATTAGGCTGAGCCGCTGCCCATAGGTTAAAAATAAAAAATAAAAAAAATAATAATAAAACAGGAAATTAAACCAATGGGCCTCCCCATTGGTTACTGGGCAGCCGCCCAGTATTAGGCTGAGCCGCTACCCATAGGTTAAAAAAAAAAAACAGGAAATTAAACCAATGGGCCTCCCCATTGGTTACTGGGCAGCGGCCCAGTATTACGCTGAGCCACTGCCCAAAGGTTAAAAAAAATATATATACGAAATTAAACCAATGGGCCTCCCCATTCGTTACTGGGCAGCGACCCATTATTAGGCTGAGCCGTGCCCATATTTAAAAAAAAAAAAAATAGGAAATTAATCCAATTGGTCTCCCCATTGGTTACTGGGCAGCGTCCCAGTATTAGGCTGAGCCGCTGCCCATAGGTTAAGAAAAAAAAATAGGAAATTAAATCAATGGGCCTCCCCATTGGTTACTGGGCAGCGTCCCAGTAGTAGGCTGAGCCGCTGCCCATAGGTTAAAAAAAAAAAAAAGAAAAGGAAATTAAACCAATGGGCCTCCCCATTGGTTACTGGGCAGCGGCCCAGTATTAGGCTGAGCCGCTGCCTATAGGTTAAAAAAAAAAAGGAAATTAAACCAAGAGGCCTCCCCATTGGTTACGGGGCAGCGGCCCAGTATTAGGCTGAGCCGCTGCCCATAGGTTAAAAAAAAAAAAAAAATTAAACCAATGGGCCTCCCCATTGGTTACTGGGCAGCGACCCATTATTAGGCTGAGCCGCTGCCCATATGTTAAAAAAAAAAAAAAAAAAAGAGAAAATTAAACCAATGGGCCTCCCCATTGGTTACTGGGCAGCGGCTCAGTATTAGGCTGAGCCGCTGCCCATAGGTTAAAAAATAAAAAATAAAAAACAGAAAATTAAACCAATGGGTCTCCCCATTGGTTAATGGGCAGCGTCCCAGTATTAGGCTGAGCCGCTGCCCATAGGTTAAAAAAAAAAATAGGAAATTAAACTAATGGGCCTCCGCATTGGTTACTGGGCGGCGGCCCATTATTATGCTGAGCCGCTGCCCATAGGTTAAATAAAAAATATATAAATAAAAATAAAACAGGAAATTAAACCAATGGGCCTCCCCATTGGTTACTGGGCAGCGGCCCAGTATTAGGCTGAGCCGCTGCCCATAGGTTAAAAAAAAAAAAATTGGAAATTAAACCAATGGGTCTACCCATTGGTTACTAGGCATCGTCCCAGTATTAGGCTGAGCCGCTGCCCATAGGTTAAAAAAAAAAAAATAGGAAATTAACTCAATGCGCCTCCCCATTGGTTACTGGGCAGCGTCCCAGTATTAGGCTGAGCCGCTGCCCATAGGTTAAAAAAAAATAAAAAAAGGTAATTAAACCAATGGGCCTCCCCATTGGTTACTGGGCAGCGTCCCAGTATTAGGCTGAGCCGCTGCCCATAGGTTAAAAAAAAAAAAAAAAAAGGAAATTAAACCAATGGGCCTCCCCATTGGTTACTGGGCAGCGGCCCAATACTAGGCTGAGCCGCTGCCCAGAGGTTAAGAAATAAAAAAAAAAACAGGAAATTAAACCAATGGGTCTCCCCATTGGTTATTGGGCATCGTCCCAGTATTAGGCTGAGCCGCTGCCCATAAGTTAAAAAAAAAAAATACAGAAAATTAAACGAATGGGCCTCCCCATTGGTTACTAGGCAGCGGGCCATTATTAGGCTGAGCCGTTGCCCATCAGTTAAAAAAAAAAGAAAAAGAAATTAAACCAATGGGCCTCCGCATTGGTTACAGGGCTGCGGCCAAATATTAGGCTGAGCTGCTACCCATAGGTTAAAAAAAAAAAAAAAAATAAACAGGAAATTAAACCAATGGGCCTCCCAATTGGTTACTGGGCAGCGGCCCAGTATTACGCTAAGACGCTGCCCATAGGTTAAAAAAATATATATATATAGGAAATTAAACCATTGGGCCTCCCCATTGGTTACTGGGCAGCGATCTATTATTTGGCTGAGCCGCTGCCCATAGGTTAAAAAAAAAAATAATAAACCAATGGGCCTCCCCATTGGTTACTGGGCTGCGGCCCAGTATAAAGCTGAGCCGCTGCCCATAGGTTAAAAAAAAAAAAATAGGAAATTAAACCAATGGGCCTCCCCATTGGTTACTGGGCAGCGGCCCAGTATTAGGCTGAACTGCTGCCCATAGGTTAAAAAAAAAAAAACAGGAAATTAAACCAATGGACCTCGCCATTGGTTACTAGGCAGCGGCCCATTATTAGGCTTTGCCGCTGCCCATAGGTTAAAAAAAAAAGTAGAAAAAAACAGGAAATTAAACCAATGGGCCTCACCATTGGTTACTGGGCAGCGGCCCAGTATTAGGCTGAGCCGCTGCCCATAGGTTAAAAAAAAAAAAATACAGGAAATTAAACCAATGGGCCTCCACATTGGTTACTGGGCAGCGGGCCATTATTAGGCTGAGCCGCTGCCCATAGGTTAAAAAAAAAAGAAAAAGAAATTAAACCAATGGGCTCCGCATTGGTTACTGGGCTGCGGCCAAATATTAGGCTGAGCCGCTGCCCATAGGTTAAAAAAAAAAAAAAAAACAGGAAATTAAACCAATGGGCCTCCCCATTGGTTACTGGGCAGCGGCCCATTATTAGGCTGAGCCGCTACCTATAGGTTAAAAAAAAATAAAAATAAATAAATAAAAAAATAATAAATTAAACCAATGGGCCTCCCCATTGGTTACTGGGCAGCGGGCCAGGATTAGGCTGGGCCGCTGACCAAAGGTTAAAAAAAAAAAATAGGAAATTAAGCCAATGGGCCTCCCCATTTGTTACTGGGCAGCGGCCCATTATTAGGCTGAGCCGTTGCCCAAAAGAAAGAAAAACAGGAAATTAAACCAATGGGCCTCCCCATTGGTTACTGGGCAGCGGCCCAGTATTAGGCTGAGCCGCTGCCCATAAGTTAAAAAAAAAAAAAAACAGAAAATTAAACCAATGGGCCTCCCCATTGGTTACTGGGCAGCGGCCCATTATTAGGCTGGGCCGCTGCCCATAGGTTAAAAAATAAAAAAAAAAATAGGAAATTTAACCAATGGGTCTCCCTATTGGTTACTGGGCAGCGTACCAGTATTAGGCTGAGCCGCTGCCCATAGGTAAAAAAAAAAAAAAAAAGGAAAATAAACTAATGGGCCTCCCCATTGGTTACTAGGCTGCGGCCCATTATTAGGCTGAGCCGCTGCCCATAGGTTAAAAAAAAAAAAAACAGGAAATTAAACCAATGGGCCTCCCCATTGGTTACTGGGCAGCGGCCCAGTATTTGGCTGAGCCGCGGCCCATAGGTTAAAAAAAATAAAAAATAAAAAACAGGAAATTAAACCAATGGGCCTCCCCATTGGTTACTGGGCAGCGGCCCATTATTAGGCTGAGCCGCTACCCATAGGTTAAAAAAAAAAAAAAAACAGGAAATTAAACCAATGGCCCTCCCCATTGGTTACTAGGCAGCGGCCCATTATTAGGCAAAGCCGCTGCCCATAGGTTAAAAAAAAAAAGAAAATTAAACCAATGGGCCACCCCATTGGTTACTGGGCAGCGGCCCATTATTAGGCTGAGCCGCTGCCCATAGGTTAAAAAAAAAAAAAAAAAAGGAAATTAAACCAATGGGCCTCCCCATTGGTTACTGGGCAGCGGCCCAGTATTAGGCTGAGCCGCGGCCCATAGGTTAAAAAAAAAAAAAAAAAAAAAAAACAGGAAATTAAACCAATGGGCATCCCCATTGGTTACTGGGAAGCGGCCCAGTATTAAGCTGAGCCGCTGCCTATAGGTTAAAAAAAAATAAAAAAATAGGAAATTAAACCAATGGGTCTCCCCATTGGTTGCTGGGCTGCGTCCCAGCATTAGGCTGAGCCGCTCCCCATAGGTTAAAAAAAAAAAAAAAAACTGGAAATTAAACTAATGGGCCTCCCCATTGGTTACTGGGCAGCGGCCCATTATTGGGCTGAGCCGCTGCCCATAGATTAAAAATAAAATTAAAAAAAAAAGGAAATTAAACCAACGGGCCTCCCCATTGGTTACTTGGCAGCGGCCCAGTAATAGGCTGAGCCGCTGCCCATAGGTTAAAAAATAAATTAAAAAAAATAAAAAAAACAGGAAATTAAACCAATGGGCCTCCCCATTGTTTTCTGGGCAGCGGCCCATTATTAGGCTGAGCCGCTGCCCATAGGTTAAAAAATAAATTTAAAAAAATAAAAAAAAAATAGGAAATTAAACCAATGGGCCACCCCATTGCTTACTGGGCAGCGGCCCATTATTAGGCTGATCCGCTGCCCATAGGTTAAAAAAAAAAAAAAAACAGGAAATTAAACCAATGGGCCTCCCCATTGGTTACTGGGCAGCGGCCCAATATTAGGCTGAGCCGCGGCCCATAGGTTAAAAAAAAAAAACAGGAAATTAAACCAATGGGCCTCCCCATTGGTTACTGGGCAGCGGCCGAGTATTAGCCTGAGCCACTGCCCATAGGTTAAAAAAAAAAAAAAAACAAGAAATTAAACCAAAGGGCCTCCCCATTGGTTACTGGGCAGCGGCCCAGTATTAGGCTGAGCTGCTGCCCATAGGTTAAAAAAAAAAAAAAAGGAAATTAAACCAATGGGCCTCCCCAATGGTTACTAGGCAGCGACCCATTATTACGCTGAGCCGCTGCCCATAGGCTAAAAAAAAAAAAAAGGAAATTAAACCAATGGGCCTCCCCATTGGTTACTGGGCAGCGACCCATTATTAGGCTGAGCCGCTGCCCATAGGTTAAAAAATAAAAAATAAAAAATATGAAATTAAACCAATGGGTCTCCCCATTGGTTACTGGGCAGCGGCCCATTATTAGGCTAAGCGGCTGGCCATAGGTTAGAAAAAAAATAAAAAAAAATAAAAAAAAGAGGAAATCAAACCAATGGGCCTCCCCAATGGATACTGTGGAGCGGCCCATTAATAGGCTGACCCGCTGCCCATTGGTTAAAAATAAAATAAAAAATAAATAGGAAATTAAACCAGTGGGCCTCCCCATTGGTTACTGGGCAGCGGCCCAGTATTAGGCTGAGCCGCTGCCCATAGGTTAAAAAAAAAAAAAAAAAGAAATTAAACCAATGGGCCTCCCCATTGGTTACTAGGCTGCGGCCCATTATTAGGCTGAGCCGCTGCCCACAGGGTAAAAAAAAAAAAAAGGAAATTAAACCAATGGGCCTCCCCATTGGTTACTGGCAGCGGCCCATTATTAGGCTGAGCCGCGACCCATAGGTTAAAAAAAAAAAAAAAAAAGGATATTAAACCAATGGGCCTCCCCATTGGTTACTGGGCAGCGGCCCAGTAATAGGCTGAGCCGCTGCCCATAGGTTAAAAAATAAATTAAAAAAAATAAATAAAAAACAGGAAATTAAACCAATGGGCCTCCCCATTGGTTACTGGGCAGCGGCCCATTATTAGGCTGAGCCGCTGCCCATAGGTTAAAAAAAAAAAAAAAAATATTAAACCAATGGGCCTCCCCATTGGTTACTGGGCAGCGACCCATTATTAGGCTGAGCCGCTGCCCATAGGTTAAAAAAAAAATAAATAAATAAATAGGAAATTAAACCAATGGGCCTCCCCTTTGGTTCCTGGGCACAGGCCTACTATTAGGCTGAGCCCCTGCCCATAGATTAAAAAAAAAAAAAAAAACAGGAAATTAAACAAATGGACCTCGCCATTGGTTACTAGGCAGCGGCCCATTATTAGGCTGAGCCGCTGCCAATAGGTTAAAAAAAAAAAAAAAGGAAATTAAACCAATGGGCCTCACCATTGGTTACTGGGCAGCGGCCTAGTTTTAGGCTGAGCCCCTGCCCATAGGTAAAAAAAAAAAAAAAAACAGGAAATTAAACAAATGGGCCTCGCCATTGGTTACTAGGCAGCGGCCCATTATTAGGGTGAGGCGCTGCCCATAGGTTAAAAAAAAAAAAAAAAAGGAAATTAAACCAATGGACCTCCCCATTGGTTACTGGGCAGCGTCCCATTATTAGGCTGAGCCGCTGGCCATAGGTTAAAAAAAAAAAAAAAAACAGGAAATTAAACCAATGGGCCTCCCCATTGGTTACTGGGCAGCGGCCCAGTATTAGGCTGAGCAGCGGCCCGTTATTAGGCTGAGCCGCTGCCCATAGGTTTAAAAAAAAAAAAAAAAAAAAAAGGAAATTAAACCAATGGGCCTCCCCATTGGTTACTGGGCAGCGGCCCAGTATTAAGCTGAGCCGCTGCCCATAGGTTAAAAAAAAAAAAAAAAAAAGGGAAATTAAACCAATGGACCTCCCCATTGGTTACTGGGCAGCGGCCCATTATTAGGCTGAGCCGCTGCCCATAGGTTAAAAAAAAAAAAAAAAAACAGGAAATTAAACCAATGGGCCTCCTCATTGGTTACTAGGCAGGGGCCCATTATTAGGCTGAGCCGCTGCCCATCGGTTAAAAAAAAAAATACTAAATTAAACCAATGGGCCACCCCATTGGTTACTGGGCAGCGGCCCATTATTAGGCTGAGCCGCTGCCCATAGGTTAAAAAAAAAAATAAAAAGGAAATTAAACCAACGGTTCTCCCCATTGGTTATTAGGCAGCGTCCCAGTATTAGGCTGATCCGCTTCCCATAGGTTAAAAAAAAAAAAAATAGGAAATTAAACTAATGGGCCTCCCCATTGGTTACTGGGCAGCGGCCCATTATTAGGCTGAGCCGCTGCCCATAGGTTAAAAAAAATATATAAAAAAAAAAATGAAATTAAACCAATGGGCCTCCCCATTGGTTACTGGGCAGCGGCCCAATATTAGCCTTAGCCACTGCCCATAGGTGAAAAAAAAAAAAAAAAACAGGAAATTAAACCAATGGCCCTCCCCATTGGTTACTGGGCAGCGGCCCAGTATTAGGCAGAGCCGCTGTCCATAGGTTAAAAAATAAAATAAAAACAGGAAATTAAACCAATGGGTCTCCCCATTGGTTACTGGGCAGCGGCCCATTATTAGGCTGAGCCGCTACACATAGGTTAAAAAAAAAAATTAAAAAAAAATATGAAATTAAACCAATGGGCCTCCCCATTGGTTACTGGGCAGCGGCCCAGTATTAGGCAGAGCCGCTGCCCATAGGTTAAAAAATAAAATAAAAACAGGAAATTAAACCAATGGGTCTCCCCATTGGTTACTGGGCAGCGGCCCATTATTAGGCTGAGCCGCTGCCCATAGGTTAAAAAAAAAAAAAACAGGAAATTAAACCAATGGGCCTCCCCATTGGTTACTGTGCAGCGGCCCAGTAATTGGCTGAGCCGCTGCCCATCGGTTAAAAAAAAAAAAAAGGAAATTAAACCAATGGGTCTCCCCATTGGTTACTGGGCAACGGCCCATTATTAGGCTAAGCCGCTGGCCATAGGTTTGAAAAAAAATAAAAAAAATAAAAAAAAGTGGAAATTAAACCAATGGGCCTCCCCATTGGTTACTGGACAGCGGCCCATTATTAGGCTGAGCCGCTGCCCATAGGTTAAAAAAAAATATAAAATAAATAGGAAATTAAACCAATGGGCCTCCCCATTGGTTACTGGGCAGCGGCCCAGTATTAGGCTGAGCCGCTGCCCATAGGTTTAAAAAAAAAAAAAAAAAATAAGAAATTAAACCAATGGGCCTCCCCATTGGTTACTAGGCAGCGGCCCATTATTAGGCTGAGCCGCTGCCCATAGGCTAAAAAAAAAAAAAAAAAGAAATTAAACCAATGGGCCTCCCCATTGGTTACTGGGCAGCGACCCATTATTAGGCTGAGCCACTGCCCATAGGTTAAAAATAAATAAATTAATTAATTAATTAAAAAAACAGGAAATTAAACCAATGGGCCTCCCCATTGGTTATTGGGCTGCGGCCTAGTATTAGGCTGAGCCCCTGCCCATAGGTTTAAAAAAAAAAAAAAAACAGGAAATTAAACAAATGGGCCTCGCCATTGGTTACTAGGCAGCGGCCCATTATTAAGGTGAGCCGCTGCCCATAGGTTAAAAAAAAAAAAGGAAATTAAACCAATGAACCTCCCCATTGGTTACTGGGCACGCGCCCATTATTAGGCTGAGCCGCTGCACATAGGTTAAAAAAAAAAGGGGAAATTAAACCAATGGGCCTCCTCATTGGTTACTAGGCAGCGGCCCATTATTAGGTTGAGCCGCTGCCCATAGTTAAAAAAAAAAAAGGAAATTAAACCAATGGGCCTCCCCATTGGTTACTGGGCAGCGGCCCATTATTAGGCTGAGCCGCTGCCCATAGGTTAAAAAAAAAAAAAAAATAGGAAATTAAACCAATGGGCCTCCCCATTGGTTACTGGGCAGCGGCCTAGTATTAGGCTGAGCCCCTGCCCATAGGTTAAAAAAAAAAAAAAACAGGAAATTAAACAAATGGGCCTCGCCATTGGTTACTAGGCAGCGGCCCATGATTAGGCTGAGCCGCCGCCCATAGGTTAAAAAAAAAAAAGGAAATTAAACCAACGGACCTCCCCATTTGTTACTGGGCCGCGGCCCATTTTTAGGCTGAGTCGCTGCCCATAGGTTAAAAATAAAAAAAAAAACAGGAAATTAAACCAATGGGCCTCTTCATTGGTTACTAGGCAGCGTCCCATTATTAGGCTGAGCCGATGCCCATAGGTTAAAAAAAAAATAGTAAATTAAACCAATGGGCCTCCCCATTGGTTACTGGGCAGCGTCCCATTATTAGGCTGAGCCGCTGCCCATAGGTTAAAAAAAAAAAAATAGGAAATTAAACCAATGGGCCTCCCCATTGGTTACTGGGCAGCGGCCCAGTAATAGGCTGAGCCGCTGCCCATAGGTTAAAAAATTAAAAAAAAATAGGAAATTAAACCAATGGGTCTCCCCATTGGTTACTGGGCAGCGGCCCATTATTAGGCTGAGCAGCTGCACATAGGTTAAAAAAAAAATTTAAAAAAAATATGAAATTAAACCAATGGGCCTCCCCATTGGTTACTGGGCAGCGGCCCCTTATTAGGCTGAGCCGCTGCCCATAGGTTAAAAAAAAAAAAATAGGAAATTAAACCAATGGGCCTCCCCATTGGTTACTGGGCAGCGGCCCAGTAATTGGCTGAGCCGCTGCCCATCGGTTAAAAAAAAAAAAAAGGAAATTAAACCAATGGGTCTCCCCATTGGTTACTGGGCAGCGTCCCAGTATTAGGCTGAGCCGCTGCCCATAGGTTAAAAAAAAAACAGGAAATTAATCTAATGGGCCTCCCCATTGGTTACTAGGCAGCGGCCCATTATTTGGCTGAGCCGCTGCCATAGGTTAAAAAAAAAAAAAATGGAAATTAAACCCATGGGCCTCCCCATTGGTTACTGGGCAGCGGCCAATTATTAGACTGAGCCGCAGCCCATAGGTTAAAAAAAAAAAAAAAAAAAAGGAAATTAAACCAATGGGCCTCCCCATTGGTTACTGGGCAGCGGCCCAGTATTAGGCTGAGTCGCTGCCTATAGGTTAAAAAAAAAAAAAAATAGGAAATTAAACCAATGGGTCTCCCCATTGGTTACTGGGCAGCGGCCCATTATTAGGCTGAGCCGCTGCCCATAGGTTAAAAAAAAAAGGAAATGAAACCATTGGGCCTCCCCATTGGTTACTGGGCTGCGGCCCATTATTAGGCTAAGCCGCTGGCCATAGGTTAGAAAAAAATAAAAAAAAAAGTTAAAAAAAAAAAAAAGTTAAAAAAAAAAAAACAGGAAATTAAACCAATGGGCCTCCCCATTGGTTACTAGGCAGCGGCCCATTATTAGGCTGAGCCGCTGCCCATAGGTTAAAAAAAAAAAGGAAATGAAACCATTGGGCCTCCCCATTGGTTACTGGGCTGCGGCCCATTATTAGGCTAAGCCGCTGGCCATAGGTTAGAAAAAAAATAAAAAAAAAAGTTAAAAAAAAAAAAAAAGTTAAAAAAAAAAAATAGGAAATTAAACCAATGGGCCTCCCCATTGGTTACTAGGCAGCGGCCCATTATTAGGCTGAGCCGCTGCCCATAGGTTAAAAAAAAAATATAGGAAATTAAACTAATGGGCCTCCCCATTTGTTACTAGGCAGCGGCCCATTATTAGGCAGAGCCGCCGCCCATAGGTTTAAAAAAAAAAAAAAAAACAGGAAATTAAACCAATGGGCCTTCCCATTTGTTACTGGGCAGCGTCCGAGTATTAAGCCGAGCCCGTGCCCATAGGTTAAAAAAAAAAAAAAACAGGAAATTAAACCAATGGGCCTCTCCATTAGTTACTAGGCAGCGGCCCATTATTAGGCTGAGCCACTACCCATAGGTTTAAAAAAAAAAAAAAAAAAAAGGGGAAATTAAACCAATGGGCCTCCCCATTGGTTACTGGGCAGCGGCCCAGTATTAGGCTGAGCCGCTGACCATAGGTTAAAAAAAAAAAAAAAAAAAAGGGAAATGAAACCAATGGGCCTCCCCATTGGTTACTGGGCAGCGGCCCATTATTAGGCTGAGCCGCTACCCATAGGTTAAAAAAAAAAAAAAAAAAAACTGGAAATTAAACCAATGGGCCTCCCCATTGGTTACTGGGCTGCGGCCAAGTATTAGGCTGATTCGCTGCCCATAGGTTAAAAAAAAAACTGGAAATTAAACTAATGGGTCTCCCCATTGGTTACTGAGCAGCGTCCCAGTATTACGCTGAGCTGCTGCCCATAGGTAAAAAAAAAAAAAAAAACAGGAAATTAAACCAATGGGCCTCCTCATTAGTTACTTGGCAGTGGCCCAGTATTAGGCTTAGCCGCCGCCCATAGCTTAAAAAAAAAAAAGGAAATTAAACCAATGGGTCTCCCCATTGGTTACTGGGCAGCGGCCCATTATTAGGCTGAGCCGCTGGCCTTAGGTTAAAAAAAAAAAAAAAAAAAAAGGAAATTAAAACAATGGGCCTCCCCATTGGTTACTGGGCAGCGGCCCAGTATTAGGCTGAGCCGCTGCCCATAGGTTAAAAAAAAAAAAAAATAGGAAATTAAACCAATGGGTCTCCCCATTGGTTACTGGGCAGCGGCCCATTATTAGGCTGAGCCGCTGCCCATAGGTTAAAAAAAAAAAAAAAAAAAAGGAAATTAAACCAATGGGCCTCGCCATTGGTTACTGGGCAACGGCCCATTATTAGGTTGAGCCTCTGCCCGTAGGTTAAAAAAAAAAAACATGAAATTAAACCAATGGGCCTCCACATTGGTTACTGGGCAGCGGCCCAGTATTAGGCTGAGCCGCTGCCCATAGGTTAAAAAAATAATAATAAGTAGAAATTAAACAAATGGGCCTCCCCATTGGTTACTGGGCAGCGGCCCTTTATTAGGCTGAGCCGCTGCCCATAGTTTAAAAAAAAAAAAGGAAATTAAACCAATGGGCCTCCCCATTGGTTACTGGGCAGCGGCCCAGTATTATGCTGAGCCGCTGCCCATAGGTTAAAAAAAAAAAAGAAGGAAAATAAACCAATGGGTCTCCCCATTTGTTACTGGGCAGGGTCCCAGTATTAGGCTAAGCCGCTGCCCATAGGTTAAACAAAAAAAAAAAAAAACAGGAAATTAAACCAATGGGCCTCCCCATTGGTTACTAGGCAGCGGCCCATTATTTGGCTGAGCCGCTGCCATAGGTTAAAAAAAAAAAACAGGAAATTAAACCCATGGGCCTCCCCATTGGTTACTGGGCAGCGGCCCAGTATTAGGCTGGGCTGATGCCCATAGGTTAAAAAAAATAAAAAAATAAAAAAAAATAAAATAAAACAGGAAATTAAACCAATGGGCTTCCCCATTGGTTACTGGGCAGCGGCCCAGTATTAGGTTGAGCCGCTGCCCACAGGTTAAAAAAAAAAAAAATGAAATTAAACCAATGGACCTCCCCATTGGTTACTGGGCAGCGGCCCAGTATTAGGCTGAGCCGCTGGCCATAGGTTAAAAAATAAAATAAAATAAACAGGAAATTAAACCAATGGGTCTCCCCATTGGTTACTGGGCAGCGTCCCAGTATTAGGCTGAGCCGCTGCACATAGGTTAAAAAAAAAATAGGAAATTAAACTAATGGGCCTCCCTATTGGTTACTGGGCAGCGGCCCATTATTAGGCTGAGCCGCTGCCCATAGGTTAAAAAAAAAAAAAAAATAGAAAATTAAACCAATGGGCCTCCCCATTGGTTACTGTGCAGCGGCCCAGTATTAGGCTGAGCCGCTGCCCATAGGTTTAAAAACAAAAAAAAAGGAAATTAAACCAATGTGCCACACCATTGGTTCCTGGGCAGCGGACCAGTATTAGTTTTAGCCGCTGCCCATAGGTTAAAAAAAAAAAAATAGGAAATTAAACCAATGGGTCTCCCCATTGGTTATTGGGCAGCGTCCCAGAATTAGGTTGAGCCGCTGCCCATAGGCAAAAAAAAAAAAAAAAAGGAAATTAAACCAATGGGCCTCCCCATTGGTTACTGGGCAGCGGCCCATTATTAGGTTGAGCCGCTGCCCATAGGTTAAAAAAATAATAAAAAATAATATAAAAAAAAATGAAATTAAACCAATGGGCCTCCCTATTGTTTACTGGGCAGCGGCCCAGTATTACGCTGAGCCGCTGCCTATAGGTTAAAAAAAAAAAAAACAAACCGGAAATTAAACCAATGGGCCTCCCCATTGGTTACTAGGCAGCGGCCCATTATTAGGCTGAGCCACTGCCCATAGGTTAAAAAAAAAAAAGGAAATTAAACCAATAGGCATCCCCATTGGTTGCTGGGCAGCGGCCCATTATTAGGCTGAGCCGCTGCCCTAAGGTTAACAAAAAAAAAATGCAGGAAATTAAACCAATGGGCCTCCCAATTGGTTACTGGGCGGCGTCCCAGTATTAGGCTGAGCCGCTGCCCATAGGTTAAAAAAAAAAAAAAGGAAATTAAACCAATGGGTCTCCCCATTGGTTACTGGGCAGCGTCCCAGTATTAGGCTGAGCCGCTGCCCGTAGGTCAAAAAAAAAAAAAAACAGGAAATTAAACCAATGGGCCTCACCATTGGTTACTGGGCAGTGGCCCAGTATTAGGCTGAGCCGGTGCCCATAGGTTAAAAAAAAAAAAAACATGAAATTAAACCAATGGGCCTCCCCATTGGTTACTGGGCTGCGGCCCCGTATTAGGCTGAGCCGCTGCCCATAGGTTAAAAAAAAAAAAAAAAAAAAAAAACAGGAAATTAAACCAATGGGTCTCCCCATTGGTTACTGGGCAGCGTCCCAGTATTAGGCTGAGCCGCTGCCCATAGGTTAAAAAAAAAAAAAAACAGGAAATTAAACCAATGGGACTCTCCATTGGTTACTGGGTAGCGGCCCAGGATTAGGCTGAGCCGCTGCCCATAGATTAAAAAAAAATAATAATAAGAAATTAAACCAATGGGCCTCCCCATTGGTTATTGGGCAGCAGCCCATTATTAGGTTGAGCCGCTGCCCATAGGTTAAAAAAAAAAGAAGAGGAAATTAAACCAATGGGCCTCCCCATTGGTTACTGGGCAGCGGCCCAGTATTAGGCTGAGCCGCTGATCATAGGTTAAAAAAAAAAAAGGAAATTAAACCAATGGGCCTCCCCATTGGTTACTGGGCAGCGGCCCATTATTAGGCTGAGCCGCTGCCCATAGGTTAAAAAAAAAAAAAAAATAGGAAATTAAACCAATGGGCCTCCCCATTGGTTACTGGGCAGCGGCCAAGTATTAGGCTGAGTCGTTGCCCATAGGTTATGAAAAAAAAAAAAAAACTGGAAATTAAACTAATGGGTCTCCCCATTGGTTACTGAGCAGCGTCCCAGTATTAGGCTGAGCCGCTGCCCATAGGTTAAAAAAAAAAAAAAACAGGAAATTAAACCAATGGGCCTCCTCATTAGTTACTTGGCAGCGACCCAGTATTAGGCTGAGCCGCCGCCCATAGGTTAAAAAAAAAAAAAAAAAGGAAATTAAACCAATAGGTCTACCCATTGGTTACTGGGCAGCGGCCCATTATTAGGCTGAGCCGCTGCCCATAAGTTAAAAAAAAAAAAAGGAAATTAAACCAATGGGCCTCCCCATTGGTTACTGGGTAGAGGCCCAGTATTAGGCTGAGCCGCTGCCCATTGGTTAAAAAAAAAAAAAAAGGAAATTAAACCAATGGGTCTCCCCATTGGTTACTGGGCAGCAGCCCATTATTAGGCTGAGCCGCTGCCCATAGGTTAAAAAAAAAAAAAAAAAGGAAATTAAATGAATGGGCCTCCCAATTGGTTACTGGGCTGCGGCCCAGTATTAGGCTGAGCCGCTGCCCATAGGTTAAGAAAAAAAAATTAAAAACAGGAAATTAAACCAATGGGCCTCTCCATTGGTTACTAGGCAGCGGCCCATTATTAGGCTGAACCGCTGCCCATAGGTTAAAAAAAAAAAAAAAGGAAATTAAACCAATGGGCCTCCCCATTGGTTACTGGGCAACGGCACATTAGTAGGTTGAGCCGCTGCCCGTAGGTTAAAAAAAAAAAAACAGGAAATTAAACCAATGGGCCTCCCCATTGGTTACTGGGCAGCGGCCCAGTATTAGGCTGAGCCGCTGCCCATAGGTTAAAAAAATAATAATAATAAGAAATTAAACAAATGGGCCTCCCCATTGGTTACTAGGCAGCGGCCCTTTATTAGGCTGGGCCGTTGCCCATAGGTTAAAAAAAAAAAAGGAAATTAAACCAATGGGTCTCCCCATTGGTTACTGGGCAGCGTTCCAATATTAGGCTGAGCAGCTACCCATAGGTTAAACAAAAAAAAAAAAAATGGAAATTAAACCAAAGGGCCTCCCCAATGGTTACTAGGCAGCGGCCCATTATTTGGCTGAGCTGCTGCCATAGGTTAAAAAAAAAAAAAAAAAGGAAATTAAACTCATGGGCCACCACATTGGTTACTGGGCAGCGGCCCATTATTAGACTGAGCCGCTGCCCATAGGTTAAAAAAAATAAAAAAATAAAAAATAAAAAATAAAACAGGAAATTAAACCAATGGGCTTCCCCGTTGGTTACTGGGCAGCGGCGCAGTATTAGGCTGAGCCGCTGCCCACAGGTTAAAAAAAAAAAATGAAATTAAACCAATGGGCCTCCCCATTGGTTACTGGGCAGCGGCCCAGTATTAGGCTGAGCCGCTGCCCATAGGTTAAAAAATAAAATAAAATAAACAGGAAATTAAACCAATGGGTCTCCCCATTGGTTACTGGGCAGCGTCCCAGTATTAGGCTGAACCGCTGCACATAGGTTAAAAAAAAATAGGAAATTAAACTAATGGGCCTCCCTATTGGTTACTGGGCAGCGGCCCATTATTAGGCTGAGCCGCTGCCCATAGGTTAAAAAAAAAAAGAAAGGAAATTAAACCAATGGGCCTCCCCATTGGTTACTGGGCAGCGGCCCAGTATTGGGCTGAGCCGCTACCCATAGGTTAAAAAAAAAAAAAAAAAAAAGAAAATAAACCAACATCCCACACCATTGGTTCCTGGGCAGCGGCCCAGTATTAGGTTGAGCCGCTGTCCATAGGTTCAAAAAAAAAAAAACAGGAAATTAAACCAATGGGTCTCCCCATTGGTTACTGGGCAGCGTCCCAGAATTAGGTTGAGCCGCTGCCCATAGACTAAAAAAAAAAAAAAAAACAGGAAATTAAACCAATGGGCCTCCCCATTGGTTACTGGGCAGCGGCCCATTATTAGGCTGAGCAGCTGCCCATAGGTTAAAAAAATAATAAAAAATAATATAAAAAAAAGGAAATTAAACAAATGGGCCTCCCCATTGGTTACTGGTCAGCGGCCCAGTATAACGCTGAGCCGCAGCCCATAGGTTAAAAAAAAAAAAAAACAAACCGGAAATTAAACCAATGGGCCTCCCCATTGGATACTAGGCAGCGGCCCATTATTAGGCTGAGCCGCTGCACATAGGTTAAAAAAAAAAGGAAATGAATCCAATAGGCATCCCCATTGGTTGCTGGGCAGCGGCCCATTATTAGGCTGAGCCGCTGCCCTAAGCTTAAAAAAACAAAATGCAGGAAATTAAACCAATGGGCCTCCCAATTGGTTACTGGGCAGCGTCCCAGTATTAGGCTGAGCCGCTGCCCATAGGTTAAAAAAAAAAATGGAAATTAAACCAATGGGTCTCCCCATTGGTTACTGGGCAGCGTCCCAGTATTAGGCTGAGCCGCTGCCCGTAGGTCAAAAAAAAAAAAAAACAGGAAATTAAACCAATGGGCCTCCCCATTGGTTACTGGGCAGTGGCCTAGTATTAGGCTGAGCCGCTGCCCATAGGTTAAAAAAAAAAAAAAAACAGGAAATTAAACCAATGGGCCCCCCCATTGGTTACTGGGCAGCGGCCTAGGATTAGGCCGGGGCGCTGCCCCTAGGTTAAAAAAAAAAAAATGGAAATTAAACCAATGGGCCCCCCCATTGGTTACTGGGCAGCGTCCCAGTATTAGGCTGAGCCGCTGCCCGTAGGTCAAAAAAAAAAAAAAACAGGAAATTAAACCAATGGGCCTCCCCATTGGTTACTCGGCAGTGGCCTAGTATTAGGCTGAGCCGCTGCCCATAGGTTAAAAAAAATAAAAAAACAGGAAATTAAACCAATGGGTCTCCCCATTGGTTACTGGGCAGCGTCCCAGTATTAGGCTGAGCCGCTGCCCATAGGTTAAAAAAAACAAATACAGGAAATTAAACCAATGGGTCTCTCCATTGGTTACTGGGTAGCGGCCCAGTATTAGGCTGAGCCGCTGCCCATAGGTTAAAAAAAAATAATAATAAGAAATTAAACCAATGGGCCTCCCCATTGGTTATTGGGCAGCGGCCCATTATTAGGCTGAGCCGCTGCCCATAGGTTAAAAAAAAAAAAAGAGAAAATTAAACCAATGGGCCCCCCCACTGGTTACTGGGCAGCGGCCCAGTATTAGGCTGAGCCGCTGCCCATAGGTTAAAAAAAAAAAAAAAAAGGAAATTAAACCAATGGGTCTTTCCATTGGTTACTGGGCAGCGTCCCAGTATTAGGCTGAGCCGCTGCCCATAGGTTAAAAAAAAAAATAGGAAATTAAACCCCTGGGCCTCCCAATTGGTTACCGGGCAGCGGCCCATTATTAGGCTGAGCCGCTGCCCACAGGTTAAAAAAAAAATAAAAAAATAAAAAATAAAAAAAAATAGGAAATTAAACCAATGGGCCTCCCCGTTGGTTACTGGGCAGCGGCCCAGTATGAGGCTGAGCCGCTGCCCATAGGTTAAAAAAAAAAAAAAAAGAAATTAAACCAATGGGCCTCCGCATTGGTTACTGGGCAGCGGCCCAGTATTAGGCTGAGCCGCTGCCCATAGGTTAAAAAAAAAAAAAAAAATAGGAAATTAAACCAATGGGCCTCCCCATTGGTTACTAGGCAGCGGCCCATTATTTGGCTGAGCCGCTGCCCGTAGGTTAAAAAAAAAAAAAGGAAATTAAACTAATGGGCCTCCACATTGGTTACTGGGCAGCGGCCCAGAATTAGGCTGAGCCGCTGCCCATAGGTTAAAAGAAACAAAAAACAAACCGGAAATTAAACCAATGGGCCTCCCCATTGGTTACTAGGCAGCGGCCCATTATTAGGCTGAGCCGCTGCCCATAGGTCAAAAATAAAAAAAAAAGGAAATTAAACCAATGGGCCTCCCCATTGGTTGCTGGGCAGCGGCCCATTATTAGGCTGAGCCGCTGCCCAAAGGTTAAAAAAAAAAAAAGCAGGAAATTAAACCAATGGGCCTCCCAATTGGTTGCTGGGCAGCGGCCCAGTATTAGGCTGAGCCGCTGCCCATAGGATAAAAAAAAAAAAAAAAAAAAACAGGAAATTAAACCAATGGGTCTCCCCGTTGGTTACTGGGCAGCGTCCCAGTATTAGGCTGACCTGCTGCTCGTAGGTTAAAAAAAAAAAAAAAACAGGTAATTAAACCAATGGGCCTCCCCATTGGTTACTGGGCAGCGGCCCAGTATTAGGCTCAGCCGCTGCCCATAGGTTAAAAAAAAAAAAAAAAAAGGAAATTAAACCAATGGGCATCCCCATTGGTTACTGGGCAGCGTCCCAGTATTAGGCTGAGCTGCTGCCCATAGGTTAAAAAAAAAAGAAAACAGGAAATTAAACCAATGGGCCTCCCTATTGGTTACTGGGCAGCGGCCCATTATTAGGCTGAGCCGCTACACATAGGTCAAAAAAAAAAAAAAAAGGACGAAATTAAACCAATGGGCCTCACCATTGGTTACTGGGCAGCGTCCCAGTATTAGGTTGAGCCGCTGTCCATAGGTTTAAAAAAAAAGAAAAAAGGAAATTAAACCAATGGGCCTTCCCATTGGTTACTGGGCAGCGGCTCAGTATTAGGCTGAGCTGCTGCCCATAGGTTAAAAAATAGAAAATAAAAAACAGGAAATTAAACCAATGGGCCTCCCCATTGCTTACTGGGCAGCGTCCCAGTATTAGGCTGAGCCGCTGCCCATAGGTTTAAAAAAAAAAAAAAACAGGAAATTAAACCAATGGGCCTCCCCATTGGTTAATGGGCAGCTGCTCAGTATTAGGCTGAGCTGCTGCCCATAGGTTAAAAAATAAAAAATAAAAAATAGGAAATTAAACCAATGGGTCTCCCCATTGGTTACTGGGTAGCGTCCTAGTATTAGGCTGAGCCGCTGCCCATAGGTTAAAAAAAAAAAAAAGGAAATTAAACAAATGGGCCTCCCCATTGGTTACTGGGCAGCGGCCCAGTATTAGGCTGAGCCGCTGCCCATAGGGTAAAAAAAAAATATAGGAAATTAAACCAATGAGTATGTCCATTGGTTACTGGGCAGCGTCCCAGTATTAGGCTGAGCCGCTGCCCATAGGCTAAAAAAAAAAAAAAACAGGAAATTAAACCCCTGGGCCTCCCAATTGGTTACTGGGCAGCGGCCCATTATTAGGCTGAGCCGCTGCCCATAGGTTAAAAAAAAATTAAAAAATAAAAATAAAATAAAAATAGGAAATTAAACCAATGGGCCTCCCCGTTGGTTACTGGGCAGCGGCCCAGTATGAGGCTGAGCCGCTGCCCATAGGTTATAAAAAAAAAAAAAAAAGAAATTAAACCAATGGGCCTTCGCATTGGTTACTGGGCAGCGGCACAGTATTAGGCTGAGCCTCTGCCCATAGGTTAAAAAAAAAAAAAAAAAAAAAAAACAGGAAATTAAACCAATGAGCCTCCCCATTGGTTACTAGGCAGCGGCCCATTATTTGGCTGAGCCGCTGCCCGTAGGTTAAAAAAAAAAAAAGAAATTAAAACAATGGGCCTCCACATTGGTTACTGGGCAGCGGCCCAGAATTAGGCTGAGCCGCTGCGCATAGGTTAAAAAAAACAAAAAACAAACCGGAAATTAAACCAATGGGCCTCCCCATTGGTTACTAGGCAGGGGCCCAGTATTAGGCTAAGCCGCTGCCCATAGGTCAAAAAAAAAAAAAAGGAAATTAAACAAATGGGCCTCCCCATTGGTTGCTGGGCAGCGGCCCATTATTAGGCTGAGCCGCTGCCCAAAGGTTAAAAAAAAAAAAGCAGGAAATTAAACCAATGGGCCTCCCAATTGGTTACTGGGCAGCGGCCCAGTATTAGGCTGAGCTGCTGCCCATAGGTTAAAAAAAAAAAAAACAGGAAATTAAACCAATGGGTCTCCCCATTGGTTACTGGGCAGCGTCCCATTATTAGGCTGAGCTGCTGCCCGTAGGTTAAAAAAAAAATAAAAACAGGAAATTAAACCAATGGGCCTCCCCATTGGTTACTGGGCAGCGGCCCAGTATTAGGCTCAGCCGCTGCCCATAGGTTAAAAAAAAAAAAAAAAAAAAGCAAATTAAACCAATGGGCATCCCCATTGGTTACTGGGCAGCGTCCCAGTATTAGGCTGAGCTTCTGCCCATAGGTTAAAAAAAAAAAAAAAACAGGAAATTAAACCAATGGGCCTCCCTATTGGTTACTGGGCAGCGGCCCATTATTAGGCTGAGCCGCTACACATAGGTCAAAAAAAAAAAAAAAAAAAGGACGAAATTAAACCAATGGGCCTCACCATTGGTTACTGGGCAGCGTCCCAGTATTAGGTTGAGCCGCTGCCCATAGGTTTAAAAAAAAAGAAAAAAGGAAATTAAACCAATGGGCCTTCCCACTGGTTACTGGGCAGCGGCTCAGTATTCGGCTGAGCTGCTGCCCATAGGTTAAAAAATAAAAAATAAAAAACAGGAAATTAAACCAATGGGTATTTCCATTGGTTACTGGGCAGCGTCCCAGTATTAGGCTGAGCCGCTGCCCATAGGTTAAAAAAAAAAAAACAGGAAATTAAAACCCTGGGCCTCCCAATTGGTTACTGGGCAACGGCCCATTATTAGGCTGAGCCGCTGCCCATAGGTTAAAAAAAAATAAAAAAATAAAAAATAAAAAAAATAGGAAATTAAACCAATGGGCCTCCCCGTTGGTTACTGGGCAGCGGCCCAGTATGAGGCTGAGCCGCTGCCCATAGGTTATAAAAAAAAAAAAAAAGAAATTAAACCAATGGGCCTTCGCATTGGTTACTGGGCAGCGGCCCAGTATTAGGCTGAGCCGCTGCCCATAGGTTAAAAAAAAAAAAAAAAAAAAAAACAGGAAATTAAACCAATGGGCCTCCCCATTGGTTACTGGGCAGCGGCTCAGTATTAGGCTGAGCTGCTGCCCATAGGTTAAAAAATAAAAAATAAAAAACAGGAAATTAAACCAATGGGCCTCCCCATTGCTTACTGGGCAGCATCCCAGTATTAGGCTGAACCGCTGCCCATTTGTTTAAAAAAAAAAAACAGGAAATTAAACCAATGGGCCTCCCCATTGGTTACTGGGCAGCTGCTCAGTATTAGGCTGAGCTGCTGCCCATAGGTTAAAAAATAAAAAATAAAAAACAGGAAATTAAACCAATGGGTCTCCCCATTGGTTACAGGGTAGCGTCCCAGTATTAGGCTGAGCGGCTACCCATAGGTTAAAAAAAAAAAATAGAAAATTAAACCAATGGGCCTCCCCATTGGTTACTGGGCGGCGGCCCATTATTAGGCTGAGCAGCTGCCCATAGGTTAAAAAAAATAATAAAACAGGAAATTAAACCAATGGGCCTCCCCATTGGTTACTAGGCAGCGGCTCAGTATTAGGCTGAGCTGCTGCCCATAGGTTAAAAAATAAAAAATAAAAAACAGGAAATTAAACCAATGGGCCTCCCCATTACTTACTGGGCAGCGTCCCAGTATTAGAATGAGCCGCTGCCCATATGTTTAAAAAAAAAAAACATGAAATTAAACCAATGGGCCTCCCCATTGGTTACTGGGCAGCTGCTCAGTATTAGGCTGAGCTGCTGCCCATAGGTTAAAAAATAAAAAATAAAAAACAGGAAATTAAACCAATGGGTCTCCCCATTGGTTACTGGGTAGCGTCCCAGTATTAGGCTGAGCGGCTGCCCATAGGTTAAAAAAAAAATAGGAAATTAAACCAATGGGCCTCCCCATTGGTTACTGGGCGGCGGCCCATTATTAGGCTGAGCCGCTGCCCATAGGTTAAAAAAAATAATAAAAAATAATAATAAAACAGGAAATTAAACCAATGGACCTCCCCATTGGTTACTGGGCAGCGTCCCAGTATTAGGCTGAGCCGCTGCCCATAGGTTAAAAAAAAAAAGAACAGGAAATTAAACCAATGGGCCTCCCATTGGTTACAGGGCAGCAGCCCATTATTAGGCTGAGCCGCTGCCTATAGGTTAAAAAAAAGGAAATTAAACCAATTGGCCTTCCCATTGGTTATTGGGCAGCGGCCCATTATTAGGCTGAGTCGCTGCCCATAGGTTAGAAAAAAAAAAAAAGGAAATTAAACCAATGGGCCTCCCCATTGGTTACTGGGCAGCGGCCCAGTATTAGGCTGAGCCGCTGCCCATTGGTTAAAAAAAAAAAAAAAAAAAAAAACAGGAAATTAAACCAATGGGTCTCTCCATTGGTTACTGGGCAGCGTCCCAGTATTAGGCTGAGCCGCTGCCCAGAGGTTAAAAAAAAAAAAACAGGAAATTAAACCAATGGGCCTCGCCATTGGTTACTGGGCAGCGGCCCATTATTATGGTGAGCCGCTGCCCATAGGTTAAAAAAAAAAAAAAACAAAACGGCAAATTAAACCAATGGGCCTCCCCATTGGTTACTGGGCAGCGGCCCAGTATTAGGCTGAGCCGCTGCCCATAGGTTTTAAAAAAAAAAAAAAAAAAGGAGGAAATTAAACCAATAGGCCTCCCCATTGGTTACTGCGTAGCGGCCCAGTATTAGGCTGAGCCGCTGCCCATAGGTTAAAAAAAAAAAAAAAAGGAAATTAAATCAATGGGACTCCCCATTGGTTACTGGGCAGCGGCACATTATTAGGCTGAGCCGCTGCCCATAGGTTAAAAAATAAATAAAACAGGAAATTAAACCAATGGGCCTCCCCATTGGTTACGGGGCAGCGGCCCAGTATTAGACAGAGCCGCTGCCCATAGGTTAAAAAATAAAAAATAAAAACAGGAAATTAAACCAATGGGTCTCCCCATTGGTTACTGGGCATCGTCCCAGTATTAGGCAGAGCCGCTGCCCATAGGTTAAAAAAAAAAAATAGGAAATTAAACCAATGGGCCTCCCCATTGGTTACAGGGCAGCGGCCCATTATTAGGCTGAGCCGCTGCCCATAGGTTAAAAAAAAAAAAGAAATTAAACCAATGGGCCTTCCCATTTGTTACTGGGCAGCGACCCATTATTAGGCTGAGCCACTGTCCATATGTTAAAAAAAAAAAAAAAAAAACAGGATATTAAACCAATGGGCATCTCCATTGGTTACTGGGCAGCGCCTCAATATTAGGCTGAGCCGCTGCCCATAGGTTAAAAAATAAAAAATAAAAAACAGGAAATTAAACCAATGGGTCTCCCCATTGGTTACTGGGCAGCGTCCCAGTATTAGGCTGAGCCGCTGACCATAGGTTAAAAAAAAAAAAAATAGGAAATTAAACCAATGGGCCTACCCATTGGTTACTCGGCAGCGGCTCAGTACTAGGCTGAGCTGCTGCCCATAGGTTAAAAAATAAAAAATAAAAAACAGGAAATTAAACCAATGGGTCTCCCCATTGGTTACTGGGCAGCGTCCTAGTATTTGGCTGAGCCGCTGCCCATAGGTTAAAAAAAAAAAAAAAGGAAATTAAACCAATGGGCCTCCCCATTGGTTACTGGGCAGCGGCCCATTATTAGGCTGAGCCGCTGCCCATAGGTTAAAAAAAATAATAAAACAGGAAATTAAACCAATGGGCCTCCCCATCGGTTACTGGGCAGCGTCCCAGTATTAGGCTGAGCCGCTGCCCATAGGTTAAAAATAAAAAATAAAACAGGAAATTAAACCAATGGGTCTCCCATTGGTTACTGGGCAGCAGCCCATTATTAGGCTGAGCCGCTGCCCATAGGTTAAAAAAAAAAGAAAATTAAACCAATGGGCATCCCCATTGGTTACTGGGCAGCGGCCCATTATTAGGCTGAGCCGCTGCCCATAGGTTAAAAAAAAAAAAAAAAAAAGAAATTAAACCAATGGGTCTCCCCATTGGTTACTGGGCAGCGTCCCAGTATTAGGCTGAGCCGCTGCCCATAGGTTAAAAAAAAAAAAAAAAACAGGAAATTAAACCAATGGGCCTCGCCATTGGTTACTGGGCAGCGGTCCATTATTAGGCTGAGCCGCTGCGCATAGGTTAAAAAAAAAAAAAAAAAAAAAACAGGAAATTAAACCAATGGGCCTCCCCATTGGTTACTGGGCAGCGGCCCAGTATTAGGCTGAGCCGCTGCCCATAGGTTAAAAAAAAAAAAAAAAAAAAAAAGGAGGAAATTAAACCAATGGGCCTCCCCATTGGTTACTGGGCAGCGGCCCAGTATTAGGCTGAGCCGCTGCCCCTAGGTTAAAAAAAAAAATAGGAAATTAAATCAATGGGCCTCCCCATTGGTTACTGGGTAGCGGCCCATTATTAGGCTGAGCCGCTGCCCATTGGTTAAAAAAAAATTTAAAAAAAAAAAAAAACAGAAAATTAAACCAATGGGCCTTCCCATTGGTTACTGGGCAGCGACCCAGTATTAGGCAGAGCCGCTGCCCATACGTTAAAAAATAAAATAAAAAAACAGGAAATTAAACCCATGGGTCTCCCCATTGGTTACTGGGCATCGTCCCTGTATTAGGCAAAGCCGCTGCCCATAGGTAAAAAAAAAAAAAAACAGGAAATTACACCAATGGGCCTCTCCATTGGTTACTGGACAGCGGCTCAATATTAGGCTGAGCCGCTGCCCATAGGTTAAAAAATAAAAAATAAAAAACAGGAAATTAAACCAATGGGTCTCCCCATTGGTTACTGGGCTGCGTCCTAGTATTAGGCTGAGCCGCTGGCCATAGGTTAAAAAAAAAGAAGAAAAAGAAAATTAAACCAATGGGCCTCCCCATTGGTTACTGGGCAGCGGCCCAGTATTAGGCTGAGCCGCTGCCCATACGTTAAAAAAAAAAAAAAAAAAAAAAAAAAAAAAAAAAAAAACTGGAAATTAAACCTATGTGCCTCGCCATTGGTTATTGGGCAGCGGCCCATTATTAGGCTGAACCGCTGCCCATAGGTTAAAAACAAAAAAAAAAACAAAACAGGAAATTAAACCAATGGGCCTACCCTTTGGTTATTGGGCAGCGGCCAAGTATTAGGCTGAGCCGCTGCCCATAGGTTAAAAAAAAAAAAAAAAAAAAACAGGAAATTAAACCAATGGGCCTCCCCATTGTTTACTGGGCTGCGGCCCAGTATTAGGCTGGGCCGGTGCCAATAGGATAAAAAAAAAAAAAAAAAAAGAAATTAAACCAATGGGCCTCCGTATTGGTTACTGGGCTGCGGCCCAGTATTAGGCTGGGCCGCTGCCAATAGGATAAAAAAAAAAAAAAAAAAAAAGGAAATTAAACCAATGGTCCTCCCCATTGGTTACAGGGCAGCGGCCCAGTATTACGTTGAACCGCTGCCCATAGGTTAAAAAAAATATATATAGGAAATTAAACCAATGGGCCTCCCCATTGGTTACTGGGCAGCGACCCATTATTTGGCTGAGCCGCTGCCTATAGGTTAAAAAAAAAAAAAATTAAACCAATGCGCCTCCCCATTGGTTACTGGGCAGCGGCCCAGTATTAGGCTGAGCCGCTGCACATAGGTTAAAAAAAAAAAAAAAAACAGGAAATTAAACCAATGGGCCTCCCCATTGGTTACTGGGCAGCGGCCCAGTATTACGTTGAGCCGCTGCACATAAGTTAAAAAAAATATATATAGGAAATTAAACCAATGGGCCTCCCCATTGGTTACTGGGCAGCGACCCATTATTTGGCTGAGCCGCTGCCCATAGGTTAAAAAAAAAAAGAAAAATTAAACCAATGCGCCTCCCCATTGGTTACTGGGCAGCGGCCGAGTATTAGGCTGAACCGCTGCCCATACGTTAAAAAAAAAAAAAAAACAGGAAATTAAACCGATGGACCTCCCCATTGGTTACTAAGCAGCGGCCCATTATTAGGCTTAGCCGCTACCCATAGGTTAAAAAAAAAAAAAAAGGAAATTAAACCAATGACCCTCCCCATTGGTTACTGGACAACGGCTGATTATTAGGCTGAGCCGCTGCCCATAGGTTAAAAAAAAAAAAAAAAAAAAAACTGGAAATTAAACCTATGGGCCTCCCCATTGGTTACTGGGCAGCGGCCCAGTATTAGGCTGAGCCGCTGCCCATAGGTTAAAAAATAAAAATAAAAAAAACAGGAAATCAAATCAATGGGTCTCCCCATTGGTTACTGGGCAGCGTCCCAGTATTAGGCTGAGCCGCTGCCCATAGGTTAAAAAAAAAAAATAGGAAATCAAACCAATGGGCCTCGCCATTGGTTACTGGGCAGCGGCCCATTATTAGGCTGAACCGCTGCCCATAGGTTAAAAAAAAAAAAAAAAACAAAACAAGAAATTAAACCAATGGGCTTCCCCATTGGTTACTGCGCAGCGGCCCAGTATTAGGCAGAGCCGCTGCCCATAGGTTAAAAATATATATATATAGGAAATTATACCAATGGGCCTCCCCATTGGTTACTGGGCAGCGACCCATTATTTGGCTGAGCCGCTGCCCATAGGTTAAAAAAAAAAAAAATTAAACCAATGGGATTCCCCATTGGTTATTGGGCTACGGCCGAGTATTAGGCTGAGCCGCTGCCCATAGGTTAAAAAAAAAACAGGAAATTAAACCAATGGGCCTCGCCATTGGTTACTGGGCAGCGGCCCATTATTAGGCTGAACCGCTGCCCATAGGTTAAAAACAAAAAAAAAAACAAAACAGGAAATTAAACCAATGGGCCTCCCCATTGGTTACTGGGCTGCGGCCCAGTATTAGGCTAAGCCGCTGCCCATAGGTTTAAAAAAAAAAAAAGGAGAAAATTAAATCAATGGGCCTCCCCTTTGGTTATTGGGCAGCGGCCCAGTATTATGCTGAGCCGCTGCCCATAGGTTAAAAAAAAAATAGGAAATTAAATCAATGGGCCTCCCCATTAGTTACTGGGCAGCGGCCCAATATTAGGCTGAGCCGCTGCCCATAGGTTAAAAAAAAAAAAAACGGAAATTAAACCAATGGGCCTTCCCATTGGTTACTGGGCAACGGCCCATTATTAGGTTGAGCCGCTGCCCGTAGGTTAAAAAAAAAAAGGAAATTAAACCAATGGGCCTCCCCATTGGTTATTGGGCAGCGGCCCATTATTAGGCTGAGCCGCTGCCCATAGGTTAAAAAAAAAAAAAAGAAAAAGTAATTAAACCAATGGGCCTCCCCATTGGTTAATGGGCAGCGGCCCAATATTAGGCTGAGCCGCTGCCCATAGGTTAAAAAAATAATAATAATAAGAAATTAAACAAATGGGCCTCCCCATTGGTTACTGGGCAGCGGCCCATTATTAGGCTGAGCCGCTGCCCATAGGTTAAAAAAAAAAGAAAATTAAACCAAAGGGCCTCCCCATTGGTTACTGGGCAGGGGCCCAGGAGTAGGCTGAGCCGCTGCCCATAGCTTAAAAAAAAAAAAGGAAATTAAACCAATGGGTCTCCCCAATGGTTACTGAGCAGCGTTCCAGTATTAGGCTGAGCCGCTGCCCAAAGGTTAAAAAAAAAAAAAAAACAGGAAATTAAACCAATGGGCCTCCCCATTGGTTACTGGGCAGCAGCCCAGTATTAGGCTGAACCGCTGCCCATAGGTTAAAAAAAAAAAAAAAAAAAACAGGAAATTAAACCAATGGACCTCCGCATTGGTTACTAGGCAGCGGCCCATTATTATGCTTAGCCGCTGCCCATAGGTTTTAAAAAAAAAAAAAAAGGAAATTAAACCAATGACCCTCCCCATTGGTTACTGGGCAGCGGCCGATTATTAGGCTGAGCCGTTGCCCATAGGTTAAAAAAAAAAAAACTGGAAATTAAACCTATGGGCCTCCCCATTGGTTACTGGGCAGCGGCCCAGTATTAGGCTGAGCCGCTGCCCATAGGTTAAAAAATAAAAATAAAAAAAATAGGAAATTAAACCAATGGGTCTCCCCATTGGTTACTGGGCAGCGTCCCAGTATTAGGCTGAGCCGCTGCCCATAGGTTAAAAAAAAAAAAAAAAAAGGAAATTAAACTAATGGGCCTCCCATTGGTTACTGGGCAGCAGCCCATTATTAGGCTGAACCGCTGCCCATAGGTTAAAAAAAAAAAGGAAATTAAACCAATGGGCCTCCCCATTGGTTACCGGGCAGCGGCCCATTATTAGGCTGAGCCGCAGCACATAGGTTAAAAAAAAAAAAAAAGGAGGAAATTAAACCAATGGGCGTCCCCATTGGTTACTGGGCAGCGGCCCATTATTAAGCTGAGCCGATGCCCATAGGTTAAAAAAAAAAAAAAAACGGAAATTAAACCAATGGGCCTCCCCATTGGTTACTGGGCAGCGTCCCAGTATTAGGCTGAGCCGCTGCCCATAGGTTAAAAAAAAAAAAAAAAACAAGAAATTAAACCAATGGGCTCGCCATTGGGTTCTGGGCTGCGTGCCATTATTAGGCTGAACCGCTGCCCATAGGTTAAAAAAAAAACAAAAAACAAAACAGGAAATTAAACCAA
Source organism: Ehretia macrophylla (assembly GCA_037974665.1). Lineage (NCBI taxonomy): Eukaryota > Viridiplantae > Streptophyta > Magnoliopsida > Boraginales > Ehretiaceae > Ehretia > Ehretia macrophylla. The sequence goes on from CM075766.1 coordinate 28,384,268, forward strand.
TGGGCCTCCCCATTGGTTACTGGGCAGCGGCCGAGTATTAGGCTGAGCCGCTGCCCATAGGTTAGAAAAAAAAAAGGAGGAAATTAAACCAAATGGCCTCCCCTTTGGTTATTGGGCAGCGGCCCAGTATTAGGCTGAGCCGCTCCCCATATGTTAAAAAAAAGGAAATTAAATCAATGGGCCTCCTCATTGGTTACTGGGCAGCGGCCCATTATTAGGCTGAGTCGCTGCCCATAGGTTAAAAAAAAATTAAAAAAAAAATAAATAAAACAGGAAATTAAACCAATGGGCCTCCCCATTGGTTACTGTGCAGCGGCCCATTATTAGGCTGAGCCGCAGCCCATAGGTTAAAAAAAAAAAAAAAAAACAAGAAATTAAACCAATGGGCTTACCCATTGGTTATTGGGCAGCGGGACATTATTAGGCTGAGCCGCTGCCCATAGGTTAAAAAAAATAAAATAAAATAAAAAATAAGAAATTAAACCAATGGGCCTCCCCATTGGTTACTGGGCAGCGGCCCAGTAATAGGCTGAGCCGCTGCCCATAGGTTAAAAAATAAAAACAAATAGGAAATTAAACCAATGGGCCTCCCCATTGGTTACTGGGCAGCGGCCCATTATTAGGCTGAGCCGCTGCCCATAGGTTAAAAAAAAAAAAATTAAAAAAATAAAAAATTAAACCAATGGGCCTCCCCATTGGTTACTGGGCAGCGGCCCAGTAATAGGCTGAGCCGCTGCCCATAGGTTAAAAAATAAATTAAAAAAAATAAAAAATTAAACCAATGGGCCTCCCCATTGGTTACTGGGCAGCGGCCCAGTATTAGCCTGAGTCACTGCCCATAGGTTAAAAAAAAAAAAGAAACAGGAAATTAAACCAATGGGACTCCCCATTGGTTACTGGGCAGCGGCCCATTATTAGGCTGAGCCGCTGCCCATAGGGTAAAAAAAAAAAAACAGGAAAATAAACCAATGGGCCTCCCCATTGGTTACTAGGCAGCGGCCCATTATTAGGCTGAGCCGCTGCCCATAGGTTAAAAAAAAAAAAAGGAAATTAAACCAATGGGCCACCCCATTGGTTACTGGGCAGCGGCCCATTATTAGGCTGAGACGCTGCCCATAGGTTAAAAAAAAAAAAAGGAAATTAAACCAATAGGTCTCCCCATTGGTTACTGGGCAGCGCCCCAGTATTAGGCTGAGCAGCGGCCCATTATTAGGCTGAGCCGCTGCCCATAGGTTAGAAAAAAAAAAAATAGGAAATTAAACCAATGGGTCTCCCCATTGGTTACTGGGCAGCGGCCTAGTATTAGGCTGAGCCCCTGCCCATAGGTAAAAAAAAAAAAAAAAAAAAAGAAACAGGAAATTAAACAAATGGGCCTCGCCATTGGTTACTAGGCAGCGGCCCATTATTAGGCTGAGCCGCTGCCCATAGGTTAAAAAAAAAAAAAAAAAGGAAATTAAACCAATGGACCTCCCCATTGGTTACTGGGCAGCGGCCCCTTATTAGGCTGAGCCGCGGCCCACAGGTTAAAAAAAAAAAAAAAAAAAATTAAACCAATGGGCCTCCCCATTGGTTACTGGGCAGCGGCCCAGTATTAGGCTGAGCAGCGGCCCTTTATTAGGCTGAGCCGCTGCCCATAGGTTAAAAAAAAAAAAAATAGGAAATTAAACCAATGGTTCTCCCCATTGGTTACTGGGCAGCGTCCCAGTATTAGGCTGAGTCGCTGCCAATAGGTTAAAAAAAAAAAAAAGGAAATTAAACTAATGGGCCTCCCCATTGGTTACTGGGCAGCGGCCTATTATTAGGCTGAGCCGCTGCCCATAGGTTAAAAAAAAAAATAGGAAATTAAACCAATGGGTCTCCCCATTGGTTACTGGGCAGCGTCCCAGTATTAGGCTGAGCCACTGCCCATAGGTTAAAAAATAAATAAATAAAAATTAAAAATACAGGAAATTAAACCAATGGGCCTCCCCATTGGTTACTGGGCAGCGGCCCATTATTAGGCTGAGCCGCTGCCCATAGGGTAAAAAAAAAAAAAAAAAAAGAAAAAAAAAACAGGAAATTAAACCATTGGGCCTCCCCATTGGTTACTGGGCAACGGCCCTGTATTAGGCTGAGCCGCTGCCCATCGCTTAAAAAAAAACAGGAAATTAAACCAATAGGCCTCCCCATTAGTCACTGGGCAGCGGCCCAGTATTAGGCTGAGCCACTGCCCATAGGTTAAAAAAAAAAAAAAGGAAATTGAACCAATTGGCCTCCCCATTGGTTACTGGGCAGCGGTCTAGTATTAGGCTGGGCCGTTGCCCATAGGTTAAAAAAATAATAATAATAAACAGGAAATTAAACCAATGGGCCTCCCCATTGGTTACTGGGCAGTGGCCCAGTATTAGGCTGAGCAGCGGCCCATTATTAGGCTGAGACGCTACACATAGGTTAAAAAAAAAAAAGAAAAAAAGAAATTAAACCAATGGGCCTGCCCATTGGTTACTGGGCAGCGACCCAGTATTAGGCTGAGCCGCTGCCGATAGGTTAAAAAAAAAAAAAGGGAAATTAAACCAATGGGCCTCCCCATTGGTTACTGGGCAGCGGCCCATTATTAGGCTGAGCCGCTGCCCATAGGTTAAAAAAAAAAAAAACAGGAAATTAAACCAATGGGCCTCCCCATTGGTTACTGGGCAGCGGCCCAGTATTAGGCTGAGCCGCTGCCCATAGCTTAAACAAAAAAAAAAAAAAAGGAAATTAAACCAATGGGTCTCCCCATTGGTTACTGGGCAGCGTCCCAGTATTAGGCTGAGCCGCTGCCCATAGTTTAAAAAAAAAAAAAACAGGAAAATATACTAATGGGCCTCCCCATTGGTTACTGGGCAGCAGCCCATTATTAGGCTGAGCCGCTGCCCATAGGTTAAAAAAAAAAAAAACAGGAAATTAAACCAATGGGCCTCCCCATTGGTTATTGGGCAGTGGCCCAGTATTAGGCTGAGACCCTGCCCATAGGTTAAAAAAAAAAAACAGGAAATTAAACCAATGGGACTCCCCATTGGTTACTGGGCAGCGGCCCATTATTAGGCTGAGCCGCTGCCCATAGGTTAAAAAATAAAAAAACAGGAAATTAATCCAATAGGCCTCCCCATTGGTTACTGGGCAGTGGCCCAGTATTAAGCTGAGACCCTGCCCATAGGTTAAAAAAAAAAAAACAGGAAATTAAACCAATGGGACTCCCCATTGGTTACTGGGCAGCGGCCCATTATTAGGCTGAGCCGCTGCCCATAGGTTAAAAAAAAAAAAGGAAATTAAACCAATGGGCCACCCCATTGGTTACTGGGCAGCGGCCCATTATTAGGCTGAGCCGCTGCCCATAGGTTAAAAAAAAAAAAAGGAAATTAAACCAATAGGTCTCCCCATTGGTTACTGGGCACCGGCCCAGTTTTAGGCTGAGGAGCGGCCCATTATTAGGCTGAGCCACTGCCCATAGGTTAGAAAAAAAAAAATAGGAAATTAAACCAATGGGTCTCGCCATTGGTTACTGGGCAGCGGCCTAGTATTAGGCTGAGCCCCTCCCCATAGGTAAAAAAAAAAAAAAAAAAAGAAACAGGAAATTAAACAAATGGGCCTCGCCATTGGTTACTAGGCAGCGGCCCATTATTAGGCTGAGCCGCTGCCCATAGGTTAAAAAAAAAAAAAAGGAAATTAAACCAATGGGCCTCCCCATTGGTTACTAGGCAGCGGCCCATTATTAGGATGAGCCGCTGCCCATAGGTTAAAAAAAAAAAAAAGGAAAATAAACCAATGGGCCTCCCCATTGTTTACTGGGCAGCGGCCCAGTATTAGGCTGAGCAGCGGCCCTTCATTAGGCTGAGCCGCTGCCCATAGGGTAAAAAAAAAAAAAAAAGGAAATTAAACCTATGGTTCTCCCCATTGGTTACTGGGCAGCGTCCCAGTATTAGGCTGAGTCGCTGCCAATAGGTTAAAAAAAAAAAAAATAGGAAATTAAACTAATGGGCCTCCCCATTGGTTACTGGGCAGCGGCCTATTATTAGGCTGAGCCGCTGCCCATAGGTTAAAAAAAAAAAAAAACAGGAAATTAAACCAATGGGCCTACCCATTGGATACTGGTCAGCGGCACAGTATTAGGCTGAGCCGCTGCCCATAGGTTAAAAAAAAAAAAAAAAAAAAAACAGGAAATTAAACCAATGGGCCTCCTCATTGGTTACTAGGCAGCGGCCCATTATTAGGCTGAGCCGCTGCCCATAGGTTAAAAAAAAAAAAAAGGAAATTAAACCAATGGGCCTCCCCATTGGTTACTGGGCAGCGGCCCATTATTAGGCTGTGCCGCTGCCCATAGGTTAAAAAAAATAAAATAAAATAAAATAAAATAGGAAATTAAACCAATGGGCCTCCCCATTGGTTACTGGGCAGCGGCCCAGTAATAGGCTGAGCCGCTGCCCATAGGTTAAAAAATAAAATAAAAAAAATAAAAAAACAGGAAATTAAACCAATAGGCCTCCCCATTGGTTACTGGGCAGCGGCCCATTATTAGGCTGAGCCGCTGCCCATAGGTTAAAAAAAAAAAAAAAAAAAAAAAAAAAACAAGAAAATAAACCAACGGGCCTCCCCATTGGTTACTGGGCAACGGCCCAGTATTAGGCTGAGCCCCTGCCTATAGGTTAAAAAAAAAAAATAGGAAATTAAACCAATGGGTCTCCGCATTGGTTACTGGGTAGCGTCCCAGTATTAGGCTGAGCCGCTGCCCATAGGTTAAAAAAAAAAAAAGGAAATTAAACTAATGGGCCTCCCCATTGGTTACTGGGCAGCGACCCAATATTAGCCTGAGCCACTGCCCATAGGTTAAAAAAAAAAAAAAAAGGAAATTAAACCAATGGGCCTCCCCATTGGTTACTGGGCAGCGGCCCATTATAAGGCTAAGCTGCTGGCCATAGGTTACAAAAAAAATAAAAAAAATAGAAAAAAGAGGAAATTAAACCAATGGGCCTCCCCATTGGTTACTGGGCAGCGGCCCAATATTAGGCTGAGCCGCTGCCCATAGGTTAAAAAAAAATAAAAAATAAATAGGAAATTAAACCAAAGGGCCTCCCCATTGGTTACTGGGCAGCGGCCCAGTATATGGCTGAGCCGCTGCCCATAGGTTAAAAAAAAAAAAAAAGGAAATTAAACCAATGGGCCTCCCCATTGGTTACTAGGCAGCGGCCCATTATTAGGCTGAGCCGCTGCCCATAGGCTTAAAAAAAAAAAGGAAATTAAACCAATGGGCCTCCCCATTGGTTACTGGGCAGCGACCCATTATTAGGCTGAGCCGCTGCCCATATGTAAAATATAAATAAATAAATAAATAAATAAATAAAACAGGAAATTAAACCAATGGGCCTCCCCATTGGTTACTGGGCAGCGGCTTAGTATTAGGATGAGCCCCCGCCTATAGGTTAAAAAAAAAAAAAAAAAAAACAGGAAATTAAACAAATGGGCCTCGCCATTGGTTACTAGGCAGCGGCCCATTATTAGGCTGAGCCGCTGCCCATAGGTTAAAAAAAAAAAAAAGGAAATTAAACCAATGGGCCTCCCCATTGGTTACTGTGCAGCGGCCTAGTATTAGGCTGAGCCCCTGCCCATAGGTAAAAAAAAAAAAAAAACAGGAAAGTAAACAAATGGGCCTCGCCATTTGTTAGTATCCGCTGCCCATAGGTTAAAAAAAAAAAAAGGAAATTAAAACAATGGACCTCCCCATTGGTTACTGGGCAGCGACCCGTTATTAGGCTGAGCCGCAGCCCATAGGTTAAAAAAAAAAAAAAAAAAAATAGGAAATTAAACCAATGGGCCTCCCCATTAGTTACTGGGCAGCGGCCCAGTATTAGGCTGAGCAGCGGCCCATTATTAGGCTGAGCCGCTGCACATAGGTTAAAAAAAAAAAAGGAAATTAAACCAATGGGCCTCCCCATTCGTTACTGGGCAGCGGCCCAGTATTAGGCTGAGCCGCTGCCCATAGGTTAAAAAAAAAAAAAAGGAAATTAAACCAATGGACCTCCCCTTTGGTTACTGGGCAGCGGCCCATTATTAGGCTGAGCCGCTGCCCATAGGTTAAAAAAAAAAAAAAAAAAAACAGGAAATTAAACCAATGGGCCTCCTCATTGGTTACTAGGCAGCGGCCTATTATTAGGCTGAGCCGCTGCCCATAGTATAAAAAAAAATATGAAATTAAACCAAAGGGCCTCCCCTTTGGTTACTGGGCAGCGGCCCATTATTAGGCTGAGCCGCTGCCCATAGGTTAAAAAAAAAAAAAAAAAAAAAGGAAATTAAACCAATGGGCCTCCCCATTGGTTACTGGGCAGCGGCACAGTAATAGGCTGAGCCGCTGCCCATAGGTTAAAAAATAAAAAAAAAAACAGGAAATTAAACCAATGGGTCTCCCCATTGGTTACTGGGCAGCGTCCCAGTATTAGGCTGAGCTGCTGCCCATAGGTTAAAAAAAAAAAACAGGAAAATAAACTATTGGGCCTCCCCATTGGTTACTAGGCAGCGGCCCATTATTAGGCTGAGCCGCTGCCCATAGGTTAAAAAAAAAACAGGAAATTAAACCAATGGGCCTCCCCATTGGTTACTGGGCAACGGCCCAGTATTAGGATGAGCCCCTGGCCATAGGTTAAAAAAAAAAAAAAAAAAAAAAAAAAAAAAAAAAAAAAACAGGAAATTAAACCAATGGGACTCCCCATTGGTTACTGGGCAGCGGCCCATTATTAGTCTGAGCCGCTGCCCATAGGTTAAAAAAAAAAACAGGAAACTAAACCAAAGGGCCTCCCCATTGGCTACTATGCAGTGGCCCATTATTAGGGTGACCCGCTGCCCATAGGTTTAAAAAAAAAAAAAAGGAAATTAAACCAATGGGCCATCCCATTGGTTACTCGGCAGCGGCCCATTATTAGGCTGAGCCGCTGCCCATAGGTTAAAAAAAATAAAAAATAAAAAAAATAGGAAATTAAACCAATGGGCCTCCCCATTGGTTACTAGGCAGCGGCCCATTATTAGGCTGAGCCGCTGCCCATAGGTTAAAAAAAAAAAAAAGGAAATTAAAGCAATGGGTCTCCCCATTGGTTACTGGGCAGCGTCCCAGTATTAGGCTGACCCGCTGCACATAGGTTAAAAAAAAAAAACAGGAAATTAAACTAATGGGTCTCCCCATTGGTTACTGGGCAGCGGCCCATTATTAGGCTGAGCCGTTGCCCATAGGTTAAAAAAAATATATAAAAAAAAATTGGAAATTAAACCAATGGGCCTCCCCATTGGTTACTGGGCAGCGGCCCAGTATTAGCATGAGCCACTGCCCATAGGTTAAAAAAAAAAAAAAAACAGGAAATTAAACAAATGGGCCTCCCATTGGTTACTGGGCAGCGGCCCAGTATCAGGCTGAGCCGCTGCCCATAGGTTAAAAAAAAAAAAAAAAACAGGAAATTAAACCAATGGGTCTCCACATTGGTTACTGGGCAGCGGCCCATTATTAGGCTGAGCCGCTGCCCATAGGTTAAAAAATAAAATAAAATAAATAGGAAATTAAACCAATGGGCCTCCCCATTGGTTATTGGGCAGCGGCCCAGTATTAGGCTGAGCCGCTGCCCATTGGTTAAAAAAAAAAAAAAAAAAACAGGAAAGTAAACCAATGGGCCTCCCCATTGGTTACTATGCAGCGGCCCATTATTAGGCTGAGCCGCTGTCCATAGGCTAAAAAAAAAAAAAAAAAAAAAGAAATTAAACCAATGGGCCTCCCCATTGGTTACTGGGCAGCGACCCATTATTAGGCTGAGCCACTGCCCATAGGTTAAAAATAAATAAATAAATAAATAAATAAATAAAACAGGAAATTATACCAATGGGCCTCCCCATTGGTTACTGGGCAGCGGCACATTATTAGGCTGAGCCACTGTCCATAGGTTAAAAAAAAAAAAAAAAACAGGAAATTAAACCAATGGGCCTCCTCATTGGTTACTAGGCAGCGGCCCATTATTAGGCTGAGCCGCTGCCCATAGGTTAAAAAAAAAAAAAAAAAAAAGGTAATTAAACCAATGGGCCTCCCCATTGGTTACTGGGCAGCGGCCTAGTATTAGGCTGAGCCCCTGCCCATAGGTTAAAAAAAAAAAAAAAAAACAAGAAATTAAACAAATGGGGCTCGCCAATGGTTACTAGGCAGCGGCCCATTATTAGGCTGAGCCGCTGCCCATAGGTTAAAAAAAAAAAAGGAAATTAAACCAATGGACCTCCCCATTGGTTACTGGGCAACAGCCCATTATTAGGCTGAGCCGCTGCCCATAGGTTAAAAAAAAAAAAAAAAAGGAAATTAAACCAATGGGCCTCCTCATTGGTTACTAGGCAACGGCCCATTATTAGGCTGAGCCGCTGCCCATAGGTTAAAAAAAAAAAAATAGGAAATTAAACCAATGGGCCTCCCCATTGGTTACTGGGCAGCTGCCCATTATTAGGCTGAGCCGCTGCCCAAAGGTTAAAAAAAAAAAAATAGGAAATTAAACCAATGGGCCTCCCCATTGGTTACTGGGCGACGGCACAGTAATAGGCAGAGCCGTTGCCCATAGGTTAAAAAATAAAATAAAAAACAGGAAATTAAACCAATGGGCCTCCCCATTGGTTACTAGGCAGCGGCACATTATTAGGCTGAGCCGCTGCCCATAGGTTCAAAAAAAAAAAAAAAAAAAAAAAAACAGAAAATTAAACCAATGGGCCTCCCCATTGGTTAATGGGCAGCGGTCTAGTATTAGGCTGGGCCGTTGCCCAAAGGTTAAAAAAAAAAAAAAAGGAAATTAAACCAATGGGTCTCCCCATTGGTTATTGGGCAGCGGCCCATTAATAGGCTGAGCCGCTGCCCATAGGTTAAAAAAAAAAAAAAAATACAAGAAATTAGAACAATGGGCCTCCCCATTGGTTACTAGGCAGCGGCCTATTATTAGGCTGAGCCGCTGCCCATAGGTTAAAAAAAAAAAAAAGGAAATTAAACCAATGGGCCTCCCCATTGGTTACTGGGCAGCGGCCCATTAATAGGCTGAGCCGCTGCCCATAGGTTAAAAAATAAAAATAAAAACAGGAAATTAAACCAATGGGCCTCCCCATTGGTTACTAGGCAGCGGCCTATTATTAGGCTGAGCCGCTGCCCATAGGTTAAAAAAAAAAAAAGGAAATTAAACCAATGGGCCACCCCATTGGTTACTGGGCAGGGGCCCATTATTAGGCTGAGCCGCTGCCCATAGGTTAAAAAACAAAAAAAAGGAAATTAAACCAATGGGTCTCCCCATTGGTTACTGGGCAGCGTCCCAGTATTAGGCTGAGCCGCTGCCCATAGGTTAAAAAAAAAAAAAAACAGGAAATTAAACTAATGGGCCTCCCCATTGGTTACTGGGCAGCGGCCTATTATTAGGCTGAGCCGCTGCCCATAGGTTAAAAAAAATATAAAAAAAAAAACAGGAATTAAACCAATGGGCCTCCCCATTGGTTACTGGGCATCGGCCCAGTATTAGCCTGAGCCACTGCCCATAGGTTAAAAAAAAAAAAAACAAGAAATTAAACCAATGGGCCTCCCATTGGTTACTGGGCAGCGGCCCAGTATTAGGCTGAGCCGCTGCCCATAGGTTAAAAAAAAAAAAAAAGGAAATTAAACCAATGGGTCTCCCTATTGGTTACTGGGCAGCGGCCCATTATTAGGCTAAGCCGCTGGCCATAGGTTAGAAAAAAAATAAAAAAAATAAAAAAAGAGGAAATTAAACCAATGGGCCTCCCCATTGGTTACTGGGCAGCGGCCCATTATTAGGCTGAGCCGCTGCCCATAGGTTAAAAAAAAATAAAAAATAAATAGGTAATTAAACCAATGGGCCTCCCCATTGGTTATTGGGCCGCGGCCCAGTATTAAGCTGAGCCGCTGCCCATAGGTTAAACAAAAAAAAAAAAAAACAGGAAAGTAAACCAATACGCCTCCCCATTGGTTACTATGCAGCGGCCCATTATTAGGCTGAGCCGCTGCCCATAGGCTAAAAAAAAAAAAAAAAAAAAAAATTAAACCATTGGGCCTCCCCATTGGTTAATGGGCAGCAACCCATTATTAGACTAAGCCGCTGCCCATAGGTTAAAAATAAATAAATAAATAAATTAAAAAGGAAATTTAACCAATGGGCCTCCCCTTTGGTTACTGGGCAGCAGCCCAGTATTAGGCTGAGCCGCAGCCCATAGGTTAAAAAAAAAAAAAAAAAAAAACAGGAAATTAAACCAATGGGCCTCCTCATTGGTTACTAGGCAACAGCCCATTATTAGGCTGAGCCGCTGCCCATAGGTTAAAAAAAAAAAAAGGAAATTAAAGCAATGGGCCTCCCCATTGGTTACTGAGCAGCGGCCCATTATTAGGCTGAGCCGTTGCCTATAGGTTAAAAAAAAAATATAGGAAATTAAACCAATGGGTCTCCCCATTGGTTACTGGGCAGCGGCCCATTATTAGGCTGAGCCGCTGCCCATAGGTTAAAAAAAAAAACAGGAAATTAAACCAATGGGCTCCTCATTGGTTACTAGGCAGCGGCCCATTATTAGGCTGAGCCGCTGCCCATAGGTTAAAAAAAAAAAAGAAAATTAAACCAATGGGCCTCCCCATTGGTTACTGGGCTGCGGCCCATTATTAGGCTGAGCCTTTGCCCATAGGTAAAAAAAAAAAAAGGAAATTAAACCAATGGGCCTCCCCATTGGTTACTGGGCAGCAGCCCAGTAATAGGCTGAGCCGCTGCCCATAGGTTAAAAAAAAAAAAACAGGAAATTAAACCAATGGGCCTCCCCTTTGGTTACTAGGCAGCGGCCCATTATTAGGCTGAGCCGCTGCCCATAGGTTAAAAAAAAAAAAAAAAAAAAAAAAAAAAAAAAAAAAAAAAACAGGAAATTAAACCAATGGGCCTCCCCATTGGTTACTGGGCAGCGACCCAGTATTAGGCTGAGTCGCTGCCCATAGGTTAAAAAAAAAAAAATAGGAAATTAAACCAATGGGTCTCCCCATTGGTTACTGGGCAGCGTCCCAGTATTAGGCTGAGCCGCTGCCCATAGGTTAAAAAAAAAAAAAAATGAAATTAAACTATTGGGCCTCCCCATTAGTTATTGGGCAGCGGCCCATTATTAGGCTGAGCCGCTGCCCATAGGTTAAAAAATATATAAAAAAAAAACAGGAAATTAAACCAATGGGCCTCCCCATTGGTTACTGGGCAACGGCCCAGTATTAGCCTGAGCCACTGCCCATAGGTTAAAAAAAAAAAAAAAAAAAAAAGGAAATTAAACCAATGGGCCTCCCCATTGGTTACTGGGCAGCGGCCCAGTATTAGGCTGAGCCGCTGCCCATAGGTTAAAAAATAAAAATAAAAACAGGAAATTAAACCAATGGGTCTCCCCATTGGTTACTTGGCAGCGGCCCATTATTAGGCTAAGCCGCTGGCCATAGGTTAGAAAAAAAATAAAAAAAATAAAAAAAAAAGGAAATTAAACAAATGGGCCTCCCCATTAGTTACTTGGCAGCGGCCCAATATTAGGCTGAGCCGCCGCCCATAGGTTAAAAAAAAAAACAGGAAATTAAACCAATGGGCCTCCCCATTGGTTACTAGGCAGCGGCCCATTATTAGGCTGAGCCGCTGCCCATAGGTTAAAAAAAAAAAAGGAAATTAAACCAATGGGTCTCCCCATTGGTTACTGGGCAGCGTCCCAGTATTAGGCTGAGCCGCTGCACATAGGTTAAAAAAAAATATATATGAAATTAAACTAATGGGCCTCCCCATTTGTTACTGGGCAGCGGCCCATTATTAGGCTGAGCCGCTGCCCATAGGTTAAAAAAAAAAAAGGAAATTAAACCAATGGGCCTCCCAATTGGTTACTGGGAAGCGGCCCATTATTAGGCTGAGCCGCTGCCCATAGGTTAAAAAAAAAAAAAAAAACAGGAAATTAAACCAATGGGTCTCCCCCTTGGTTACTAGGCAGCTGCCCATTATTAGGCTGGGCCGCTGGCCATACGTTAAAAAAAAAAAAAAAAAAAAGGAAATTTAACAAATGGGCCTCTCTATTAGTTACTAGGCAGCGGCCAATTATTAGGCTGAGCCACTGCACATAGGTTAAAAAAAAAAAAGAAGAGGAAATTAAACCAATGGGCCTCCCAATTGGTTACTGGGCAGCGGCTCAGTATTAGGCTGAGCCGCTGACCATAGGTTAAAAAAAAAAAAAAAAAGGAAATTAAACCAATTGGCCTCCCCATTGGTTACTGGGCAGCGGCCCATTATTAGGCTGAGCCGCTGCCCATAGGTTAAAAAAAAAAAAAAACAGGAAATTAAACCAATGGGCCTCCCCATTGGTTACTGGGCAGCGGCCAAGTATTAGGCTCAGTCGCTGCCCATAGGTTAAAAAAAAAAAAAAAAACTGGAAATTAAACTAATGGGTCTCCCCATTGGTTACTGAGCAGCGTCCCAGTATTAGGCTTTGCCGCTGCCCATAGGTTAAAAAAAAAAAAAAAAAACAGGAAATTAAACCAATGGGTCTCCCCATTAGTTCCTTGGCAGCGGCCCAGTATTAGGCTGACCCGCCGCCCATAGGTTAAAAAAAAAAAAAAAACAGGAAATTAAACCAATGGGCTTCCCCATTGGTTACTAGGCAGCGGCCCATTATTAGGCTGAGCCGCTGCCCATAGGTTAAAAAAAAAAAAACAGGAAATTAAACCAATGGGCCTCCCCTTTGGTTACTAGGCAGCGGCCCAGTATTAGGCTGAGCCCCTGCCCATAGGTTAAAAAAAAAAAAAAAGGAAATTAAACAAATGGGCCTCCCCATTGGTTACTGGGTAGCGACCCATTATTAGGCTGAGCCGCTGTCCATATGTTAAAAAAAAAAAAAAGGAAATTAAACCAATGGTCCTCCCCATTGGTTACTGGGCAGCGGCCCAGTATTAGGCTGAACCCCAACCCATAGGTTAAAAAAAAAAAAAAAACAGGAAATTAAACCAATGGGCCTCCCCATTAGTTACTGGGCAGCGGCCCAATATTAGGCTGAGCCGCTGCCCGTAGGTTAAAAAAAAAGAAGAGGAAACTAAACCAAAGGGTCACCCCAATGGTTACTGGGCAGCGTCCCAGTCTTAGGCTGAGCCGCTGCCCATAGGTTAAAAAAAAAAAAAAAAAAAGGAAATTAAACTAATGGGCCTCCCCATTGGTTACTGGGCAGCGGCCCATTATTAGGCTGACCCGCTGCCCATAGGTTAAAAAAAAATAAAAAAAAGGAAATTAAACAAATGGGCCTCCCCATTGGTTACTGGGCAGCGTCCCAGTATTAGGCTGAGCCGCTGCCCATAGGTTAAAAAAAAAAAAAAGGAAATTAAACCAATGGGCCTCCCGATTGGTTTTTAGGCAGCGGCCCATTATTAGGCTGAGCCGCTACACATAGGTTAAAAAAAAAAAGGAAATTAAACCAATGGGTCTCCCCATTGGTTACTGGGCAGCGTCCCAGTATTAGGCTGAGCCACTGCCCATAGGTTAAAAAAAAAAAAAAAGGAAATTAAACTAATGGGCCTCCCCATTGGTTACTGGGCAGCGGCCCATTATTAGGCTGAGCCGCTGCCCATAGGTTAAAAAAAATATATAAAAAAAAATAGGAAATTAAACCAATGGGCCTCCCCATTGGTTACTGGGCAGCGGCCCAGTATTAGGCTGAGCCGCTGACCACAGGTTAAAAAAAAAAAAAAGGAAATTAAACCAATCGCCCTCCCCATTGGTTACTGGGCGGCGACCCATTGTTAGGTTTAGTCGCTGCCCAAAAAAAAAAAAAAAAAAAGGAAATTAAACCAATGGGCCTCCCCATTGGTTACTGGGCAGCGGCCCAGTATTAGGCTGAGCCGCAGCCCATAGGTTAAAAAGAAAAAAAAAAAAAATTAAACCAATGGGTCTCCACATTGGTTACTGGGCAGCGGCCCATTATTAGGCTGAGCCGCTGCCCATAGGTTAAAAAAAAAAAAAAAAGGAAATTAAACCAATGGGCCTCCCCATTGGTTACTGGGCAACGGCCAATTATTAGGCTGAGCCGCTGCCCATAGGTTAAAAAAAAAATAAAAATAAATAAATAAATAAAACAGGAAATTAAACCAATGGGCCTCCCCATTGGTTACTGGGCAGCGACCCAGTATTAGGCTGAGCCGCTGACCATAGGTTAAAAAAAAAAATAGGAAATTAAACCAATGGGCCTCCCCATTGGTTACTGGACAGCGGCCTATTATTAGGCTGAGCCGCTGCCCAAAAAAAAAAAAAAACTTGAAATTAAACCAATGGGCCTCCCCATTGGTAACTGGGCAGCGGCCCATTATTTGGCTGAGCCGCTGCCCATAGGTGAAAAAAAATAAAAAAAAAAACAAAAAAAAATAGGAAATTAAACCGATGGGCCTCCCCATTGGATATTGGGCAGCGGCACAGTATCATGCTGGGCCGCTACCCATAGGTAAAAAATAAAAAAAAAATAAATAAATAAAACATGAAATTAAACCAATGGGCCTCCTCATTAGTTACTGGGCAGCGGGCTAGTATTAGGCTGGGAGGTTACCCATAGGTTAAAAAAAAAAAACAGGAAATTAAACCAATGGGCCTCACCATTGGTTACTAGGCAGCGGCCCATTATTAGGCTGAGCCGCTGCCAATAGGTTAAAAAAAAAAAAAGAAGGAAATTAAACCAATGGGCCTCCCCATTAGTTACTGGGCAGCGGCCCATTATTAGGCTGAGCCGCTGCTCATAGGTTAAAAAATAAAATAAAAAAACAGGAAATTAAACCACTGGGTCTCCCCATTGGTTACTGGGCAGCGTCCCAGTATTAGGCTGAGCCGCTGCCCATAGGTTAAATAAAAAAAAATAGGAAAATAAACTAATGGGCCTCCCCATTGGTTACTAGGCAGCGGCCCATTATTAGGCTGAGCCGCTGCCCATTGGTTAAAAAAAAAAAAAAAAAAACAGGAAATTAAACCAATGGGCCTCCCCATTGGTTACTGGGCAGCGGCCCAGTATTAGGCTGAGCCGCTGCCCATAGGTTAAAAAAAAAAAAAAAAAAAAAACAGGATATTAAACCAATGGGCCTCCCCATTGGTTACTAGGCAGCGGCCCATTATTAGGCTGAGCCGCTGGCCATAGGTTAAAAAAAAAGAAATAGGAAATTAAACAAATGGGCCACCCCATTGGTTATTGGGCAGCGGCCCATTATTAGGCTGAGCCGCTGCCCATAGGTCAAAAAAAAAAAAAAAAAAAAAACAGGAAATTAAACCAATGGGCCTCCCCATTGGTTACTGGGCAGCGGCCCAGTATTAGGCTGAGCCGCGGCCCATTGGTTAAAAAAAAAAAACCGGAAATTAAACCAATGGGCCCCCCCATTGGTTACTAGGCAGCGGCCCATTATTAGGCTGAGCCGCTGCCCATAGGTTAAAAAAAAAAAAAATGAAATTAAACCAATGGGCCTCCCCATTGGTTACTGGCAGCGGCCCAGTAAGAGGCTGAGCCGCTGCCCATAGGTTAAAAAAAAAAAAAAAACAGGAAATTAAACCAATGGGCCTCCCCATTGGTTACTAGGCAGCGGCCCATTATTAGGCTGAGCAGCTGCCCTTAGGCTAAAAAAAAAAAAAAAAGGAAATTAAACCAATGGGCCTCCCCATTGGTTACTGGGCAGCGGCCCAGTATTAGGCTGAGCCGCGGTCCATAGGTTAAAAAGAAAAAAAAAAAGGAAATTAAACCAATGGGTCTCCCCATTGGTTACTGGGCAGCGTCCCAGTATTAGGCTGAGCCGCTGCCCATAGGTTATAAAAAAAAAACCGGAAATTAAACTAATGGGCCTCCTCATTGGTCACTGGGCAGCGGCCCATTATTAGGCTGAGCCGCTGCCCATAGTTTAAAAAATATATATAAAAAAAAAAATAGAAAATTAAACCAATGGACCTCTCCATTGGTTACTGGGCAGTGGCCCATTATTAGGCTGAGCCGCTAACCATAGGTTAAAAAAAAAAAAAAACAGGAAATTAAACCAATGGGTCTCCCCATTGGTTACTGGGCAGCGTCCCAGTATTAGGCTAAGTCGCTGCCCATAGGTAAAAAAAAAAAAAAAAAAAATAGGAAATTAAACCAATGGGCCTCCCCATTGGTTACTGGGCAGCGGCCCATTATTAGGCTGAGCAGCTGCCCATAGGTTATAAAAAAATAAAAATAAATAAAAAAAAAACAGGAAATTAAACCAATGGGCCTCCCCATTGGTTACTGGGCAGCGGCTAAGTATTAGGCAGAGCCGCTGCCCATAGGATAAAAAAAAAAAAAAAAAAATAAGAAATTAAACCAATGGGCCTCCCCATTGGTTACTAGGCAGCGGCCCATTATTAGGCTGAGCCACTGCCCATAGGTTAAAAAAAAAAAAAAAGCAAAGTAAACCAATGGACCTCCCCAGTGGTTACGGGGCAGGGGCCCATTATTAGGCTGAGCCTCTCCACATAGGTTAAAAAAAAAAAAAACAGGAAATTAAACTAATGGGCCTCCCCATTGGTTACTAGGCAGCGGCCCATTATTAGGCTGAGCCCCTGCCCCTAGGTTAAAAAAAAAAAAAAAAAAAAATAGGAAATTAAACCAATGGGCCTCCCCATTGGTTACTGGGCAGCGGCCCATTGTTAGGCTGAGCAGCTGCCCATAGGTTATAAAAAAATAAAAATAAATAAAAAAAAAACAGGAAATTAAACCAATGGGCCTCCCCATTGGTTACTGGGCAGCGGCTAAGTATTAGGCAGAGCCGCTGCCCATAGGATAAAAAAAAAAAAAAAAAAAAAATAGGAAATTAAACCAATGGGCCTCCCCATTGGTTACTAGGCAGCGGCCCATTATTAGGCTGAGCCACTGCCCATAGGTTAAAAAAAAAAAAAAAAGGAAATTAAACCAATGGGCCTCCCCATTGGTTACTGGGCAGCGGCCCATTATTAGGCTGAGCCGCTGCCCCTAGGTTAAAAAAAAAAAAAACAGGAAATTAAACTAATGGGCCTCCCCATTGGTTACTAGGCAGCGGCCCATTATTAGGCTGAGCCGCTGCCCATAGGTTAAAAAAAAAAAAAAAAAAAAAAACAGGAAATTAAACCAATGGGCCTCCCCATTGGTTACTGGGCAGCGGCCCATTGTTAGGCTGAGCAGCTGCCCATAGGTTATAAAAAAATAAAAATAAATAAAAAAAAAACAGGAAATTAAACCAATGGGCCTCCCCATTTGTTTCTTGGCAGCGGCTCAGTATTAGGCTGAGCCGCTGCCTATAGGATATAAAAAAAAAAAAAAAAAAAAAAACAGGAAATTAAACCAATGGGCCTCCCCATTGGTTACTAGGCAGCGGCCCATTATTAGGCTGAGCCGCTGCCCATAGGTTAAAAAAAAAAAAAGGAAATTAAACCAATGGGCCCCCCCATTGGTTACTGTGCAGCGGCCCCTTGTTAGGCTGGGCCGCTGCCCATAGGTTAAAAAAAAAAAAAAAACAGGAAATTAAACTAATGGGCCTCCCCATTGGTTACTAGGCAGCGGCCCATTATTAGGCTGAGCCGCTGCCCATAGATTAAAAAAAATAAAAATTAAAAAAAAAACAGGAAATTAAACCAATCGGCCTCCCCATTGGTTACTGGGCAGCGGCCCAGTATTAGGCTGATTCGTTGTCCATTGGTTAAAAAAAAAAAAATAGGAAATTAAACCAAAGGGCTCCCAATTGGTTACTGGGCAGCGTCCCAGTATTAGGCTGAGCCGCAGCCAATAGGTTAAAAAAAAAAAAAAACAAGAAATTAAACTAATGGGCCTCCCCATTGGTTACTGGGCAGCGGCCCATTATTAGGCTGAGCCGCTGCCCATAGGTTAAAAAAAAAATTAAAATAAAAAAAAAACAGGAAATTAAACCAATGGGCCTCCCCATTGGTTACTGGGCAGCGGCCCAGTATTAGGCTGATCCGCTGTCCATTGGTTAAAAAAAAAAAAAAAAAACAGGAAATTAAACTAATGGGCCTCCCCATTGGTTACTGGGCAAAGGCCCATTATTAGGCTGAGCAGCTGCCCATAGGTTAAAAAAAAAAAAAAACAGAAATGAAACCAATGGGCCTCCCCTTTAGTTACAGGGCAGCGGCCCAGTATTAGGCTGATCCGCTGTCCATTGGTTAAAAAAAAAAAAAACAGGAAATTAAACTAATGGGCCTCCCCATTGGTTACTGGGCAAAGGCCCATTATTAGGCTGAGCAGCTGCCCATAGGTTAAAAAAAAAAAAAAACAGGAAATTAAACCAATGCGCCTCCCCATTGGTTACTAGGCAGCGGCCCATTATTAGGATGCGCCGCTGCCCATAGGTTAAAAAAAAAAAAAAAGGAAATTAAACCAATGGTCCTCCCCATTGGTTACTGGGCAGCGTCCTTGTATTAGGCTGAGCCGCTGCCCATAGGTTAAAAAAAAAATAGGAAATTAAACTAATGGGCCTCCCCATTTGTTACTGGGCAGCGGCCCATTATTAGGCTGAGCCGCTGCCCATAGGTTTAAAAAAAAAAAAAAAAAAGGAAATTAAACCAAAGGGCCTCCCCATTGGTTACTAGACAGCGGCCGAGTGTTAAGCAGAGCCGCTGCCCATAGGTTAAAAAAAAAAAAAAAAAAATAGGAAATTAAACCAATGGGCCTCCCGATTAGTTACTAGGCAGCGGCCCATTATTAGGCTGAGCCGCTGCCCATAGCTTAAAAATAAAAATAAAAATAAAAATAAAATAGGAAATTAAACCAATGGGCCTCCTCGTTGGTTACTGGGCAGCGGCCCAGTATTAGGCTGAGCCGATGACCATAGATTAATAAAAAAAAAAAAAAAAAGGAAATTAAACCGATGGTCCTCCCCATTGGTTACTGGGCAGCGGCCCATTATTAGGCTGAGCCGCTGCCTATAGGTTAAAAAAAAAAAAAAAAAAAGGAAATTAAACCAATGGGCCTCCCCATTGGTTACTGGGCAGCGACCAAGTATTAGGCTGAGTCGCTGCCCATAGGTTAAAAAAAAAAAAAAAAAAGGAAATTAAACCAATGGGTCTCCCCATTGGTTACTAGGCAGCGTCCCAGTATTAGGCTGAGCCGCTGCCCATAGGTTAAAAAAAAAAAAGGAAATTAAACCAATGGGCCTCCCCATTGGTTACTGGGCAGCGGCCCATTATTAGGCTGAGCAGTTGCCCATAGGTTATAAAAAAATAAAAATAAATAAATAAAAAACAGGAAATTAAACCAATGGGCCTCCCCATTGGTTACTGGGCAGCGGCTCAGTATTAGACTGAGCCGCTGCCCATAGGTTAAAAAAAAAAAAAAACAGGAAATTAAACCAATGGGCCTCCCCATTGGTTACTAGGCAGCGGCCCATTATTAGGTTGAGCCGCTGCCCATAGGTTAAAAAAAAAAAAAAAGGAAATTAAACCAATGGGTCTCCCCATTGGTTACTGGGCAGCGGCCCAATATTAGGCTGAGCCACTGCCCATAGGGTAAAAAAAAAAAAAAAGGAAAATAAAATAATAGGCCTCCCCATTGGCTACTGGGCAGCGGCCCATTATTAGGCTGAGTCGCTGCCCATAGGTTATAAAAAAACAAAAAAAAAATTGAAAATTCAACCAATGGGCCACCCCATTGGTTACTAGGCAGCGGCCCATTATTAGGCTGAGCCGCTGCCCATAGGTTAAAAAAAAATGAAATTAAACCAATAGGCCTCCCAATTGGTTACTGGGCAGCGTCCCAGTATTAGGCTGAGCCGCTGCCCATAGGTTAAAAAAAATATATAGGAAATTAAACTAATGGGCCTCCCCATTTGTTATTGGGCAGCGGCCCATTATTAGGCTGAGCCGCTGCCCATAGGTTTAAAAAAAAAAAAAAAGGAAATTAAACCAATGGGCCTCCCCATCGGTTAGTGGGGAGCTGCCGAGTATTAGGGTGACCCGCTGCCCATAGGTTAAAAAAAAAAAAAAAAAACAGGAAATTAAACCAATGGGCCTTCACATTGGTTACTGGGCAGCGGCCCAGTATTAGGCGGAGCCGCTGCCCATAGGTTAAAAAAAAAAAAAAAAAAGGAAATTAAACCAATGGGTCTCCCCATTGGTTACTGGGCAGCGTCCCAGTATTAGGCTGAGCCGCTGCCCATAGGTTAAAAAAAAAAAACATGAAATTAAACCAATGGGCCTCCCCAGTGGTTACTGGGCAGCGACCCAGTATTAGGCTGAGCCGCTGCCCAAAGGTTAAAAAAAAAAAAAACAGGAAATTAAACTAATGGGCCTCCCCATTGGTTACCGAGCAGCGGCCCATTATTAGGCTGAGCCGCTGCCCACAGGTCAAAAAAACAAAAAGGAAATTAAACCAATGCGCCTCCCCATTGGTTACTGGGCAGCGGCCCAGTATTAGGCTGAGACCCTGCCCATAGGTTTAAAAGAAAAAAAAAAGAGAAAATTAAACAAATGTGCCTCGCCATTGGTTACTGGGCAGCGGCCCAGTATTAGGCTGAGCCGCTGCCCATAGGTTAAAAAAAAAAATAGGAAATTAAACCGATGGGCCTCCCCATTGGTTACTGGGCAGCGGCCCAGTATTAGGCTGAGCCGCTGCCCAAAGTTTAAAAAAAAAAAAACACGAAATTAAACCAAAGGGCCTACCCATTGGTTACTAGGCAGTGGCCCATTATTAGGCTGAGCCGCTGCTTATAGGTTTAAAAAAAATAATAATAAGAAATTAAACCAATGGGCCTCCCCATTGGTTACTGGGCAGCGGCCCATTATTAGGCTGAGCCGCTGTCCATCGATTAAAAAAAAAAAAAAACAGGAAATGAAACCAATGGACCTCCCCATTGGTTACTGGGCAGGGGCCCAGTATTAGGCTGAGCCGCGGCCCATAGGTTACAAAAAAAAAAAAAAAAAGAAATTAAACCAATAGGCCTCCCCATTGGTTACTAGGCAGCGGCCCATTATTAGGCTGAGCCGCTGTCCATAGGTTAAAAAAAAAAAGAAAATTAAACCAATGGGCCTTCCCAATGGTTACTGGGCAACGGCCCAATATTAGGCTGTGCCGCTGCCCATAGGTTAAAAAAGAATTATAAAAAAAAAAAAAACCAATGGGCCTCCCCATTGGTTACTGGGCAGCGGCCCATTACTAGGCTGAGCCGCTGGCCATAGGTTAAAAAAATATATATATAGGAAATTAAACTAATGGGCGTCCCCATTTGTTACTGGGCAGCGGCCCATTATTAGGCTGAGGCGCTGCCCATAGGTTAAAAAAAAAAAAAACAGGAAATTAAACCAATGGGCCACCCCATTGGTTACTGGGGAGCGGCCCATTATTAGGCTGAGCCGCATGCCATAGGTTATAAAAAAACAAAAAAAAAATTGGAAATTCAACCAATGGGCCTCCCCATTGGTTACTGGGCAGCGGCCCAGTATTAGGCTGAGCCGCTGCCCATAGGTTAAAAAAAAAAAAACAGGAAATTAAACCAATGGGCCTCCCCATTGGTTACTAGGCAGCGGCCCATTATTAGGCTGAGCCGCTGCCCATAGGTTAAAAAAAAAAATAGGAAATTAAACCAATGGGCCTCCCCATTGGTTACTGGGCAGCGGCCCATTATTAGGCTGAGCCACTGCCCAGAGGTTAAAATATATAAAAAAAACAGGAAAATAAACCGATGGGTCTCCCCATTGGTTACTGGGTAGCGTCCCAGTATTAGGCTGAGCCGCTGCCCATAGGTTAAAAAAAAAAAAAACAGGAAATTATAGTAATGGGCCTCCCCATTGGTTACTGGGCAGCGGCCCATTATTAGGCTGAGCCGCTGCCCATAGGTTAATAAAAAAAAAAAAAAAAAAAAAACAGGAAATTAAACCAATCCGCCTCCCCATTGGTTACTGGGCAGCGGCCCAGTATTAGGCTGAGACCCTACCCATAGGTTAAAAAAAAAAAAAAAAAAAAGAGGAAATTAAACCAATGTGCCTCCCCATTGGTTACTGGGCAGCGGCCCAGTATTAGGCTGAGCCGCTGCCCATAGGTTAAAAAAAAAAAAAAAAATAGAAAATTAAACCTATGGGCCTCCCCTTTGGTTACTAGGCAGCGGCCCATTATTAGGCTGAGCCGCTGCCCATAGGTTAAAAAAAAAGAAATTAAACCAATGGGCCTCCCCATTGGTTACTGGGCAGCGGACCATTATTAGGCTGAGCCGCTGCCCATAGGTTAAAAAAAAAGAAATTAAACCAATGGGCCTCCCCATTGGTTACTGGTCAGCGGCCCAGTATTAGGCTGAGCCGCTGCCCATAGGTTAAAAAAAAAAAAAAAAACACGAAATTAAACCAATGGGCCTCCCCATTAGTTACTGGGCAGCGGCCCAGTATTAGGCTGAGCCGCTGCCGATAGGTTAAAAAACAAAAAAAAAAAAAAAAAGGAAATTAAACCAATGGGCCTCCCCATCTGTTACTGGGCAGCTGCCCAGTATTAGGCTGAGCCGCTGCCCATAGGTTAAAAAAAAAAAAAACAAAAAAAAAAAAAACAAAAAAAACAGGAAATTAAACCAATGGGCGTCCCCATTGGTTACTGGGCAGCGGCCCAGTATTAGGCTGTGCCGCTACCCATAGGTTAAAAAAAAAAAAAAAAAAAAAACAGGAAATTAAACCAATGGGTCTCCCCATTGGTTACTGGGCAGCGTCCCAGTATTAGGCTGAGCCGCTGCCGATAGGTTAAAAAACAAAAAAAAAACAAAAAAAAAGGAAATTAAACCAATGGGCGTCCCCATTGGTTACTGGGCAGCGGCCCATTATTAGGCTGAGCCGCTGCCCATAGGTTAAGAAAAAAAAAAAAAAAAACAAAACAAAAAAAACAGGAAATTAAACCAATGGGCGTCCCCATTGGTTACTGGGCAGCGGCCCATTATTAGGCTGTGCCGCTGCCCATAGGTTAAAAAAAAAAAAAAAAAAAAAAAAGGAAATTAAACCAATGGGTCTCCCCATTGGTTACTGGGCAGCGTCCCAGTATTAGGCTGAGCCGATGCCCATAGGTTAAAAAATAAAAAAAAAAAGGAAATTAAACCAATGGGCCTCCCCATTGTTTATTGGGCAGCGGCCCAGTATCATGCTGGGCCGTTGGCCATAGGGTAAAAAAAAAAAAAAAAGAAATTTAACCAATGGGCCTCCCCATTGGTTACTGGGCAGCGGCCCATTATTAGGCTGAGCCGCTGCCCATAGGCTATAAAAAAAAAAAAAAAAAAAAAAAAAAAAAAAAAAAAAACATGAAATTAAACCAATGGGCCTCCGCATTAGTTACTGGGCAGCGGCCCATTATTAAGCTGAGCCGCTGTCCATAGAAAAAAAAAAAAAAAAAAAAAAAAAAAAAAAAAAACAGGAAATTAAACCAATGGGCCTCCGCATTAGTTACTGGGCAGCGGCCCATTATTAAGCTGAGCCGCTGTCCATAGGTTAAAAAAAAAAAAAAAAGGAAATTAAACCAATGGGCCTCCCCATTGGTTACTGGGCAGCGGCCCATTATTAGGCTGAGCCGCTGCCCATAGGTTAAAAAAAAAAAAAAAAAAAAACAGGAAATTAAACTAATGGGCCTCTCCATTGGTTACTGGGCAGCGGCCCAGTATTAGGCTGAGCCGCTGCCCATTGGTTAAAAAAAAAAAAAAGAGGAAATTAAGCCAATGGGCCTCCCCATTGGTTTCTGGGCAGCGGCCCAGTATTAGGCTGAGCCGCTGCCCATATGTTAAAAAAAAAAAAAAAAAAACAGGAAATTAACCCAATGGGCCTCCCCATTGGTTACTAGGCAGCGGCCCGTTATTAGGCAGAGCCGCTGCCGATAGTTTAAAAAAAAAAAAAAAGGAAATTAAACCAATGGGCCTCCCCATTGGTTACTGGGCAGCGGCCCATTATTAGGCTGAGCCGCTGCCCATAGGTTAAAAAAAAAAAAACAAAAAAAAGAGGAAATTAAACCAATGGGCCTCCCCATTGGTTACTGGGCAGCGGCCTAGTATTAGGCTGAGCCGCTGCCCATAGGTTGAAAAAGAAAAAAAAAAATACAGGAAATTAAACCAATGGGCCTACCCATTGGTTACGGGGCAGCGGCCCAATATTAGGCTGAGCCGCTGCCCATAGGTTAAAAAAAAAAAAAAAAAAGGAATTTAAACCAATGGGCCTCCCCATTTGTTACTGGGCAGCGGCCCAGTATTAGGTTGGGCCGCTGCCCATAGGTTTAAAAAAAAAAAAAACAGGAAATTAAACCAATCCACTTCCCCATTGTTTACTAGGCAGCGGCCCATTATTTGGCTGAACCCCTGCCCATAGGTTAAAAAAAAAAAAAAGAAGAAAAAATAGGAAATTCAACCAATGGGCCTCCCCATTGGTTACTGGGCAGCGGCCCAGTATTAGGCTGAGCCGCTGCCCATAGGTTAAAAAAAAAAAAAAACAGTAAATTAAACCAATGAACTTCCCCATTGTTTACTAGGCAGCGGCCCATTATTTGGCTGAGCCGCTGCCCATAGCTTAAAAAAAAATAAAGAAAGAAAAAACAGGAAATTAAACCAATGGGCCTCCCCATTGGTTACTGGGCAGCGGCCCAGTATTAGGCTGAGCCGCTGCCCATATGTTAAAAAAAAAAAAAAAAAACAGGAAATTAAACCAATGGGCCTCCCCATTGGTTACTGGGCAGCGGCCTTGTATTTGGCTGAGCCGCTGCACAGAGGTTAAAAAAAAAAAAAAAAAAAAAAACAGGAAATTAAACCAATGGGCCTCCCCATTGGTTACTAGGCAGCGGCCCAGTATTAGGCTGACACGCTGCCCATAGCTTAAAAAAATAATAATAAAAACAAAACAGGAAATTAAACCAATGGGCCTCCCCATTGGTTACTGGGCAGCGGCCCAGTATTAGGCTGAGCCGCTGCCAATAGGTTAAAAAAAAAAAAAAAAAAAAAAAACAGGAAATTAAACCAATGGGCCTCCCCATTGGTTACTAGGCAGCGGCCCATTATTAGGCTGAGCCGCTGCCCATAGGTTAAAAAAAAAAACCAGGAAATTAAACCAATGGGCCTCCCCATTGGTTACTAGGCAGCAGCCCAGTATTTGGCTGAGCCGCTGCACATAGGTTAAAAAAAAAAAGAAAGAAAAAAACAGGAAATTAAACCAATGGGCCTCCCCATTGGTTACTGGGCAGCGGCCCAGTATTCGGCTGAGCTGCTGCACGTAGGATAAAAAAAAAAAAAAAAAAACAAAAACAAAAAAATAGGAAATTAAACCAATGGGCCTCCCCATTGGTTACTGCGCAGCGGCCCAGTATTAGGCTGAGCCGCTGCCCATATGTTAAAAAAAAAAAAAAAACAGGAAATTAAACCAATGGGCCTCCCCATTGGTTACTAGGCAGCGGCCCAGTATTTGGCTGAGCCGCTGCACATAGGTTAAAAAAAAAAAAGAAAGAAAAAAACAGGAAATTAAACCAATGGGCCTCCCCATTGGTTACTGGGCAGCGGCCCAGTATTCGGCTGAGCTGCTGCACGTAGGATAAAAAAAAAAAAAAAAAACAAAAACTAAAAAATAGGAAATTAAACCAATGGGCCTCCCCATTGGTTACTGCGCAGCGGCCCAGTATTAGGCTGAGCCGCTGCCCATATGTTAAAAAAAAAAAAAAAAACAGGAAATTAAACCAATGGGCCTCCCCATTGGTTACTGGGCAGCGGCCCAGTATTAGGCTGAGCCGCTGCCCATAGGTTAAAAAAAAAAAAGGAAATTAAACCAATTGTCCTCCCCATTGGTTACTGGGCAGCGGCCCAGTATTAGGCTGAACCGCTGCTCATAGGTTAAAAAAATAATAATAATAATAAAAAAAGAAAATTAAACCAATGGGCCTCCCCATTGGTTACTGGGCAGCGGCCCAGTATTAGGCTGAGCCGCTGCCAATAGGATAAAAAAAAAAAAAAAAAAAAAAAAGGAAATTAAACCAATGGACCTCCCCATTGGTTACTAGCCAGCGGCCCATTATTAGGCTGAGCCACTGCCCATAGGTTAAAAAAAAAAAAAAAAGCAAATTAAACCAATGGGCCTCCCAATTTGTTACTGGACAGCGGCCCAGTATTAGGCTGAGCCGCTACCCATAGGTTAAAAAAAAACAGGAAATTAAACCAATGGGCCTCCCCATTGGTTACTGGGCAGCGGCCCAGTATTCGGCTGAGCCGCTGCCCATAGGATTAAAAAAAAAAAAACAAAAACATAAAAAATAGGAAATTAAACCAATGGGCCACCCCATTGGTTACTGGGCAGCGGCCCAGTATTAGGCTGAGCCGCTGCACATAGGTTAAAAAAAAAAAGGAAATTAAGCCAATGGACATCCCCATTGGTTACTGGGCAGCGGCCCAGTATTAGGCTGAGCCGCCGCCCAGACGTTAAAAAAAAAAAAAAGGAAATTAAGCCAATGGCCCTCCCCATTGGTTACTGGGCAGCGGCCCAGTATTCGGCTGAGCCGCTGCGCATAGGATAAAAAAAACAAAAAACAAAAACATAAAAAACAGGAAATTAAGTCGATGGGCCTCCCCATTGGTTACTGGGCAGCGGCCCAGTATTAGGCTGAGTAGCTGCTCATAGGTTAAAAAAAATGAAATTAAACCAATGGGCCTCCCCATTGGTTACTGGGCAGCGGCCCAGTATTATGCTGAGCCGCTGCCCACAGCTTAAAAAAAAACAAAACAAAACAAAAAAACAAAAAAAATAGGAAATTAAACCAATTGACCTCCCCATTGGTTACTGGGCAGCGGCCGAGTATTAGGCTGAGCCGCTGCCCATAGGTTAAAAAAAAAAAAAAAGGAAATTAAGCCAATGGGCCTCCCCATTGGTTACTGGGCAGCGGCCCAGTTTTTGGCTGAGCCGCTACACATAGTTGAAAAAAAAAATAAAAAATAAATAAAAAAAAACAGGAAATTAAACCAATGGGCCTCCCCATTGGTTACTGGGCAGCGGCCCATTATTAGGCTGAGCCGCTGCCCATAGGTTAAAAAAAATAAATAAATAAACAGGAAATTAAACCAATGGGCCTCCCCATTGGTTACTGGGCAGGGGCCCAGTATTAGGCTGAGACGCTGCCCCTAGGTTAAAAAAAAAAAAAAGAGGAAATTAAACCAATGGGCCTCCCCATTAGTTACTGGGCAGCGGCCCAGTATTAGGCTGAGCCGCTGCCCATAGGTTAAAAAAAAAAAAAAGGCAATTAAACCAATAGGCCTCCCCATTGGTTACTGGGCAGCGGCCCAGTATTAGGCTGAGCCGCTGCCCATAGGTTAAAAAGAAAAAACAGGAAATCAAACCAATGGGCCTCCCCATAGGTTACTAGGCAGCGGCCCATTATTAGGCTGAGCCGCTGCCCATCGGTTTTAAAAAAAAAAAAAGAAATTAAACCAATGGGCCTCCCCATTGGTTACTTGGCAGTGGCCCAGTATTAGGCTGAACCGCTGCCCATAGGTTAAAAAAAAAAAAAAAAAGAAAAAAAACAGGAAATTAAACCAATGGGCCTCCCCATTGTTTACTGGGCAGCGGCCCATTATTAGGCTGAGCCGCTGCCCATAGGTTTAAAAAAAAAAAAAAAAAGGAAATCAAACCAATAGGCCTCCCCATTGGTTACTGGGCAGCAGCCCAGTATTAGGCTGAGCCGCTGCCCATAGGTTAAAAAATAAAATAAAAAAACAGGAAATTAAACCAATGTTTCTCCCAATTGGTTACTGGGCAGCGTCCTAGTATTAGGCTGAGCCGCTGCCCATAGGTTAAAAAAAAAAAGGAAATTAAACTAATGGGCCTCCCATTGGTTACTGAGCGGCTGCCCATAGGTTAAAAAAAAAAAAAAAAAACAGGAAATTAAACCAATGGGCCTCCCCATTGGTTACTGGGCAGCGGCCCAGTATTAGGCTGAGCCGCTGCCCATTGGTTAAAAAAAAAAAAAAAAGTGGAAATTAAACCAATGGGCCTCCCCATTGGTTACTAGGCAGCGACCCATTATTAGGCTGAGCCGCTGCCCATAGGTTAAAAAAAAAATAAAAGGAAATTAAACCAATGGGCCTCCTCATTGGGTACTGGGCAGCGGCCCATTATTAGGCTGAGCCGCTGCCCATAGGTTAAAAAAAAAAAAAGGAAATTAAACAAATGGGCCTCCCCATTGGTTACTTGGCAGTGGCCCAGTATTAGGCTGAACCGCTGCCCATAGGTTAAAAAAAAAAAAAAAAAAAAAAAACAGGAAATTAAACCAATGGGCCTCCCCATTGTTTACTGGGCAGCGGCCCAGTATTAGGCTGAGCCGCTGCCCACAGGTTAAAAAAAAAAAAAAAAAAGGAAATTAAACCAATGGGCCTCCCCATTGGTTACTAGGCATCGACCCATTATTAGGCTGAGCCGCTGCCCATAGGTTAAAAAAAAAATAAAAGGAAATTAAACCAATGGGCCTCCTCATTGGGTACTGGGCAGCGGCCAATTATTAGGCTGAGCCGCTGCCCATAGGTTAAAAAAAAAAAAGGAAATTAAACAAATGGGCCTCCCCATTGGTTACTAGGCAGCGACCCATTATTAGGCTGAGCCGCTGCCCATAGGTTAAAAAAAAAAAAAAAAAAAAAAAACAGGTAATTAAACCAATGGGCCTCCCCATTGGTTACTGGGCAGCGGCCCAGTATTCGGCTGAGCCACTGCCCATAGGATAAAAAAAAAAAAAAAAAACATAAAAAACAGGAAATTAAACCAATGGGCCTCCCCATTGGTTACTGGCCAGCGGCCCAGTATTAGGCTGAGTCGCTGCCCATAGGCTAAAAAAAAAAAAGGAAATTAAACCAATGGGCATCCCCATTTGTTACTAGACAGCGGCCCAGTATTAGGCTGAGCCGCTGCCCATAGGTTTAAAAAAAAAAAAAAAAACAGGAAATTAAACAAATGGGCCTCCCCATTGGTTACTGGGCAGCGGCCCAGTATTAGGCTGAGCCGCTGCCCATAGGTTAAAAAAATAAAAAAATAAAAAAGGAAATTAAACCAATGGGCCTCCCCATTGATTACTGGGCAGCGGCCCATTATTAGGTTGAGCCGCTGCCCATAGGCTAAAAAATAAAAAAAGGAAATTAAACCAATGGGCCTCCCCATTTGTTACTGGGCAGCGGCCCAGTATTAGGCTGACCCGCTGCCCATAGGTTAAAAAAAAAACAGGAAATTAAACCAATGGGCCACCCCATTGGTTACTAGGCAGCGACCCATTATTAGGCTGAGCCGCTGCCCATAGGTTAAAAAAAAAAAAAAAGGAAATTAAACCAATGGGCCTCCCCATTGGGTACTGGGCAGCGGCCCATTATTAGGCTGAGCCGCTGCCCATAGGTTAAAAAAAAAAAAAGGAAATTAAACCAATGGGCCTCCCCATTGGTTACTGGGCAGCGGCCCATTATTAGGCTGAGCCGCTGCCCCTAGGTTAAAAAAAAAAAAAAAAAAAAGGAGGAAATTAAACCAATGGGCCTCCCCATTGGTTACGGGGCAGCGGCCCAGTATTCGGCTGAGCCGCTGCCCATAGGTTAAAAAAAAAAACAAAACAAAACAAAAAAACAAAAAAAATAGGAAATTAAACCAATGGGCCTCCCCATTGGTTACTGGGCAGCGACCGAGTATTAGGCTGAGCCGCTGCCCATAGGTTAAAAAAAAAAAAAGGAAATTAAGCCAATGGGCCACCCCATTGGTTACTGGGCAGCGGCCCAGTATTGGGCTGAGCCGCTACACATAGGTGAAAAAAAAACAAAAAAAAACAAAAAAAAAACAGGAAATTAAACCAATGGGCCTCCCCATTGGTTACTGGGCAGCAGCCCAGTATTAGGCTGAGCTGCTGTCCATAGGTCAAAAAAAAAAAAAAAGGAAATTAAACCAATGGGCCTCCCCATTGGTTACTGGGCAGCGGCCCATTATTAGGCTGAGCCGCTACCCATAGGTTAAAAAATAAAATAAAAAAACAGGAAATTAAACCAATGTTTCTCCCAATTGGTTACTGGGCAGCGTCCTAGTATTAGGCTGAGCCGCTGCCCATAGGTTAAAAAAAAAAAAAGGAAATTAAACTAATGGGCCTCCTCATTGGGTACTGGGCAGCGGCCCATTATTAGGTTGAGCCGCTGCCCATAGGTTAAAAAAAAAAAAGGAAATTAAACAAATGGGCCTCCCCATTGGTTACTAGGCAGCGACCCATTATTAGGCTGAGCCGCTGCCCATAGGTTAAAAAAAAAATAAAAGGAAATTAAACCAATGGGCCTCCGCATTGGTTACTAAGCAGCGGCCCATTATTAGGCAGAGCCGCGACCCATAGGTTAAAAAAAAAAAAAAAAAGGAAATTAAACCAATGGGCCTCCCCATTGGTTACTGGGCAGCGGCCCATTATTAGGCTGAGCCGCTGCCCACAGGTTAAAAAAAAAAGAGGAAATTAAACCAATGGGCCTCCCCATTGGTTACTGGGCAGCGGCCCAGTATTAGGCTGAGCCGCTGCCCATAGCTTAAAAAAAAAAAGAAAAAAAACAGGAAATTAAACCAATGGGCCTCCCCATTGGTTACTGGGCAGCGGCCCAGTAATAGGCTGAGCCGCTGCCCATAGGTTAAAAAATAAAATAAAATAAACAAGAAATTAAACCTATGGTTCTCCCAATTGGTTACTGGGCAGCGTCCTAGTATTAGGCTGAGCCGCTGCCCATAGGTTAAAAAAAAAAAAAAAAAAAAATAGGAAATTAAAACAATGGGCCTCCCCATTTGTTACTGGGCAGCGGCCCAGTATTAGGTTGACCCGCTGCCCATAGGTTAAAAAAAAAAAAACAGGAAATTAACCCAATGGGCCTCCCAATTGGTTACTGGGCAGCGGCCCAGTATTTGGCTGAGCCGCTGCACATAGGTTAAAAAAAAAAAAAAAAGAAAAAAACAGGAAATTAAACCAATGGGCCTCCCCATTGGTTACTGGGCAGCGGCCTAGTATTCGGCTGAGCTGCTGCCCATAGGATAAAAAAAAAAAAAAACAAAACAAAAACAAAAAAAATAGGAAATTAAACCAATGGGCCTCCCCATTGGTTACTGGGCAGCGGCCCAGTATTAGGCTGAGCCGCTGCGCATATGTTAAAAAAAAAAAAAAACTAAAAATTAAACCAATGGGCCTCCCCATTGGTTACTGGGCAGCAGCCCAGTATTTGGCTGAGCTGCTGCACAGAGGTTAAAATAAAAAATAAAAATAAAAAAAAGGAAATTAAACCAATGGGCCTCCCCATTGGTTACTGGGCAGCGGCCCAGTATTAGGCTGAGCCGCTGCCCATAGGTTAAAAAAATAATAATAATAAAAAAATATGAAATTAAACCAATGGGCCTCCCTATTGGTTACTGGGCAGCGGCCCAGTATTAGGCTGAGCAGCTGCCAATAGGTTACAAAAAAAAAAAAAAAAACAGGAAATTAAACCAATGGGCCTCCCCATTGGTTACTAGGCAGCAGCCCATTATTAGGCTGAGCCGCTGCCCATAGGTTAAAAAAAAAAAAAAAAAGGAAATTAAACCAATGGGCCTCCCCATTGGTTACTGGGCAGCGGCCCATTATTTGGCTGAGCCGCTGCACATAGGTTAAAAAAAAAAAGAAGGAAATTAAACCAATGGGCCTCCCCATTGGTTACTGGGCAGCGGCCTTCTATTAGGTTGGGACGTTGCCCGTAGGTTAAAAAAAAAAAAAAAAAACAGGAAATTAAACCAATGGGCCTACCCATTGGATACTGGGCAGCGGCCCATTATTAGGCTGAGCCGCTGCCCATTGGTTAAAAAAAAAAAAACGAAATTAAACCAATGGGCCTCCCCATTGGTTACTGGGCAGCGGCCCAGGATTAGGCTGTGCCGCTGCCAATAGGATAAAAAAAAAAAAAAAAAAAAAAAAAAAAAACAGGAAATTAAACCAATGGGCCTCCCCATTGGTTCCTGGGCACGGGGCCATCATTAGACTGAGCCCCTGCCCAAAAGATAAAAAAAAAAAAAAAAAAACAGGAAATTAAACCAATGCCCCTCCCCATTGGTTACTGGGCAGCGGCCCAGTATTCGGCTGAACCGCTGCCCATAGGATTAAAAAAAAAAAACAAAAACAAAAACAAAAAAAACCGGAAATTAAACCAATGGGCCTCCCCATTGGTTACTGGGTAGCGGCCCAGTATTAGGCTGAGCCGCTGCCCATAGGTTAAAAAAAAAAAACAGGAAATTAAACCAATGGGCCTCCCCATTTGTTACTGGACAGCGGCCCAGTATTAGGCTGAGCCGCTGCCCATAGGTTAAAAAAAAAAAGGAAATTATACCAATGGCCCTCCCCATTGGTTACGGGGCAGCGGCCCAGTATTAGGCTGAGCCGCTGACCATAGGTTAAAAAAAAAAAAAAAAAGGAAATTAAACCAATGGGCCTCCCCATTTGTTACTGGACAGCGGCCCAGTATTAGGCTGAGCCGCTACCCATAGGTTAAAAAAAAAAAAAAAAAAACAGGAAATTAAACCAATGGGCCTCCCCATTGGTTACTGGGCAGCGGCCCAGTATTCGGCTGAACCGCTGCCCATAGGATAAAAAAAAAAAAACAAAAACAAAAACAAAAAAAACCGGAAATTAAACCAATAGGCCACCCCATTGGTTACTGGGTAGCGGCCCAGTATTAGGCTGAGCCGCTGCCCATAGGTTAAAAAAAAAAAAAAACAGGAAATTAAACCAATGGGCCTCCCCATTGGTTACTGGGCAGCGGCCCAGTATTTGGCTGAGCCGCTGCACATAGGTTAAAAAAAAAAAAAAAAAAAAAAAACCGGAAATTAAACCAATAGGCCACCCCATTGGTTACTGGGTAGCGGCCCAGTATTAGGCTGAGCCGCTGCCCATAGGTTAAAAAAAAAAAAACAGGAAATTAAACCAATGGGCCTCCCCATTGGTTACTGGGCAACGGCCCAGTATTTGGCTGAGCCGCTGCCCATAGGTTAAAAAAAAAAAAAAAAAAAAAAAAAAAAAAAAAACAAGAAATTAAACCAATGGGCCTCCCCATTGGTTACTGGGCAGCGGCCCAGTATTAGGCTGAGTCGCTGCCCATAGGTTAAAAAAAAAAAAGGAAATTAAACCAACGGGCCTCCCCATTGTTTACTGGGCAGCGGCCCATTATTAGGCTGGGCCGCTGCCCATTGGTTAAAAAAAAAAAAACAGGAAATTAAACCAATGGTCCTCCCCATTGGTTACTGGGCAGCGGCCCAGTATTAGGCTGAGCCGCTGCTCATAGTTTAAAAAAATAATAATAATAATAAATAAAAAAAAAGGAAATTAAACCAATGGGCCTCCCCATTGGTTACTGGGCAGCGGCCCAGTATTAGGCTGAGCCGCTGCCAATAGGATAAAAAAAAAAATGAAATTAAACCAATGGACCTCCCCATTGGTTACTAGGCAGCGGCCCCTTATTAGGCTGAGCCGCTGCCCATGGGTTAAAAAAAAAAAAAAAGCAAATTAAACCAATGGGCCTCCCCATTTGTTACTGGACAGCGGCCCAGTATTAGGCTGAGCCGCTACCCATAGGTTAAAAAAAAAAAAAAAAAAAAAACAGGAAATTAAACCAATGGGCCTCCCCATTGGTTACTGGGCAGCGGCCCAGTATTCGGCTGAGCCACTGCCCATAGGATAAAAAAAAAAAAAAAAAAAACATAAAAAACAGGAAATTAAACCAATGGGTCTCCCCATTGGTTACTGGCCAGCGGCCCAGTATTAGGCTGAGTCGCTGCCCATAGGTTAAAAAAAAAAAGGAAATTAAACCAATGGGCCTCCCCATTGGTTACTGGGCAGCGGCCCATTATTAGGCTGAGCCGCTGCCCATTGGTTAAAAAAAAAAAAACGAAATTAAACCAATGGGCCTCCCCATTGGTTACTGGGCAGCGGCCCAGTATTAGTCTGAGCCGCTGACAATAGGATAAAAAAAAAAAAAAAAAAAAAAAAAACAGGAAATTAAACCAATGGGCCTCCCATTGGTTACTAGGCAGCGGCCCATTATTAGGCTGAGCCGCTGCCCATAGGTTAAAAAAAAAAAGAAAAGGAAATTAAACCAATTTGCCTCCCCATTGGTTACAGGGCAGCGGCCCATTATTAGGCTGAGCCGCTGCACATAGGTTAAAAAAAAAAAAAAAACAGGAAATTAAACCAATGGTCCTCCCCATTGGTTACTGGGCAGCGGCCCATTATTAGGCTGAGCCGCTGCCCATAGGTTAAAAAAAAACAAAAAAAACAAAAAAACAAAAAAAATAGGAAATTAAACCAATGGGCCTCCCCATTGGTTACTGGGCAGCGGCCCAGTATTAAGCTGAGCCGCTGCCCATAGGTTAAAAAAAAAAAAAAAAAAAGGAAAATAAGCCAATGGGCCTCCCCATTGGTTACTGGGCAGCGGCCCAGTATTTTGCTGAGCCGCTGCACATAGGTTAAAAAAAAAAAAAAAAAAAAAAAAAAAAAACAGGAAATCAAACCAATGGGCCTCCCCATTGGTTACTTGTGAGTGGCCCAGTAGTAGGCTGGGCCGCTGCCCATAGGGTAAGAAAAAAAAGGAAAATAAACCAATGGGCCTCCACATTGGTTACTGGGCAGCGGCCCAGTATTAGGCTAGGTCGCTGCCCATAGGTTAAAAAATAAAAAATAAAAATAAAAATAAAATAAACAGGAAATTAAACCAATGGGCCTCCCCATTGGTTACTAGGCAGCGGCCCAGTATTAGGCTGAGCCGCTGCCCATAGGTTAAAAAAAAAAAAAAAGGAAATTACACCAATGGGCCTCCCCATTGGTTACTGGGCAGCGGCCCATTATTAGGCTGAGCCGCTGCCCAGAGGTTAAAAAATAAAAAATAAAAATAAAAATAAAATAAACAGAAATTAAACCAATCGGCCTCCCCATTGGTTACTGGGCAGCGGCCCAGTATTAGGCTGAGCCGCTGCCCATAGGTTAAAAAAAAAAAAAAAAAAAAAAAAACAGGAAATCAAACCAATGGGCCTCCCCATTGGTTACTAGGCAGCGGCCCATTATTAGGCTGAGCCGATGCCCATAGGTTTAAAAAAAAAAAAGGAAATTAAACCAATGGGCCTCCCCATTGGTTACTGGGCAGCGGCCCATTATTAGGCTGAGCCGCTGCCCATAGGTTAAAAATAAAAAATAAAAAAAAACAGGAAATTAAACCAATGGGCCTCCCGATTGGTTACTGGGCAGCGAGCCATTATTAGGCTGAGCCGCTGCCCATAGGTTAAAAAAAAAAAAAAAAAAAAAAACAGGAAATTAAACCAATGGGTCTCCCCATTGGTTACTGGGCAGCCGCCCTGTAGTAGGCTGAGGCGCTGCCCATAAGTTAAAAAAAAAGAAAAAACAGGAAATTAGACCAAGGGGCCCCCCCATTGGTTACTGGGCAGTGGCCCAGTATTAGGCTGAGGCGCTGCCCATAGGTTAAAAAAAAAAAAAAAAAACAGGAAATTAAACCAATGGGCCTTCCCATTGTTTACTGGGCAGCGGCCCAGTATTAGGCTGAGCCGCTGCCCGTAGGTTAAAAAACCAAAAAAAAAATAGGAAATTAAACCAATGGGCCTCCCCATTGGTTACTAGGCAGCGACCCATTATTAGGCTTAGCCGCTGCCCATAGGTTAAAAAAAAAATAAAAGGAAATTAAACCAATGGGCCTCCCCATTGCGTACTGGGCAGCGGCCCATTATTAGGCTGAGCCGCAGCCCATAGGTTAAAAAAAAAAAAAAAAAAAAAAATTAAACCAATGGGCCTCTCCATTGGTTACTGGGCAGCGGCCCATTATTAGGTTGAGCCGCTGCCCATAGGCTAAAAAAAAAAAAAAAAAAAAAGTGAAAATTAAACCAATGGGCCTCCCCATTGGTTACTGGGCAGCGGCCCAGTATTAGGCTGAGCCGCTGCCCATAGGTTTAAAAAAAAAAAAAAAAACAGGAAATTAAACCAAAGGGCCTCCCCATTGGTTACTAGGCAGCGGCCCATTATTAGGTTGAGCCGCTGCCCATAGGCTAAAAAAAAAAAAAGGAAATTAGACCAATGGGCCTCCCCATTGGTTACTGGGCAGTGGCCCAGTATTAGGCTGAGGCGCGGGCCATAGGTTAAAAAAAAAAAAAAAAAACAGGAAATTAAACCAATGGGCCTTCCCATTGTTTACTGGGCAGCGGCCCAGTATTAGGCTGAGCCGCTGCCCGTAGGTTAAAAAACCAAAAAAAAAATAGGAAATTAAACCAATGGGCCTCCCCATTGGTTACTAGGCAGCGACCCATTATTAGGCTTAGCCGCTGCCCATAGGTTAAAAAAAAAATAAAAGGAAATTAAACCAATGGGCCTCCCCATTGCGTACTGGGCAGCGGCCCATTATTAGGCTGAGCCGCAGCCCATAGGTTAAAAAAAAAAAAAAAAAAAAAAATTAAACCAATGGGCCTCTCCATTGGTTACTGGGCAGCGGCCCATTATTAGGTTGAGCCGCTGCCCATAGGCTAAAAAAAAAAAAAAAAAAAAAAGAAAAGTAAACCAAAGGGCCTCCCCATTGGTTACTGGGCAGCGGCCCAGTATTAAGCTGAGCCGCTGCCCATAGGTTTAAAAAAAAAAAAAAAAACAGGAAATTAAACCAATGGGCCTCCCCATTGGTTACTAGGCAGCGGCCCATTATTAGGTTGAGCCGCTGCCCATAGGCTAAAAAAAAAAAAAGGAAATTAGACCAATGGGCCTCCCCATTGGTTACTGGGGAGCGGCCCAGTATTAGGCTGAGCCGCTGCCCATAGGTTAAAAATAATAAAAAAAAAAACAGGAAATCCAACCAATGGGCCTCCCCATTGGTTACTAGGCAGCGACCCATTATTAGGCTGAGCCGTTGCCCATAGGTTAAAAAAAAAAAAAAAAATTAAACCAATGGGCCTCCCCATTGGTTACTGGGCAGCGGCGCATTATTAGGCTGAGCCGCTGCCCATAGGTTAAAAAAAAAAAAAAAAAATAGGAAATTAAACAATGGGCCTCCCCATTGGTTACTGGGCAGCGGCCCATTATTAGGCTGAGCCGCTACCCATAGGTTAAAAAAAAAAAAAAAAAAAAAAAAAAAAAAAAAAAAAAAAAAAAAACAGGAAATTAAACCAATGGGCCTCCCCATTGGTTACTGGGCAGCGGCTCAGTATTAGGCTGAGCCGCTGCCCATAGGTTAAAAAATAAAATAAAAAAAACAGGAAATTAAACCAATGGGTCTCCCAATTGGTTACTGGGCAGCGTCCTAGTATTAGGCTGAGCCGCTGCCCACAGGTAAAAAAAAAAAAAAAGGAAATTAAACTAATGGGCCTCCCCATTGGTTACTGGGCAGCGGCCCAGTATAAGGCTGAGCCGCTGCCCATAGGTTAAAAAAAAAAAAAAAAAAAAAAAAAAAAAAAAAAAAAAGGAAATTAAACCAATGGGTCTCACCATTGGTTACTGGGCAGCGGCCCATTATTAGGTTGAGCCGCTGCCCATAGGCTAAAAAAAAAAAAGGAAATTAAACCAATGGGCATCCCCATTTGTTACTAGAAAGCGGCCCAGTATTAGGCTGAGCCGCTGCCCATAGGTTTAAAAAAAAAAAAAAAAACAGGAAATTAAACCAATGGGCCTCCACATTGGTTACTGGGCAGTGGCTCAGTATTAGAATAGGCCGCTGCCCATAGGTTAAAAAAATAAATAAATAAATAAAGAAATGAAACCAATGGGCCTCCCCATTGGTTACTGGGCAGCGGCCCATTATTAGGTTGAGCCGCTGCCCATAGGCTAAAAAATAAAAAAAGGAAATTAAACCAATGGGCCTCCCCATTTGTTACTGGGCAGCGGCCCAGTATTAGGCTGACCCGCTGCCCATAGGTTAAAAAAAAAACAGGAAATTAAACCAATGGGCCACCCCATTGGTTACTAGGCAGCGACCCATTATTAGGCTGAGCCGCTGCCAATAGGTTAAAAAAAAAAAAAAAAGGAAATTAAACCAATGGGCGTCCCCATTGGGTACTGGGCAGCGGCCCATTTTTAGGCTGAGCCGCTGCCCATAGGTAAAAAAAAAAAAAGGAAATTAAACCAATGGGCCTCCCCATTGGTTACTGGGCAGCGGCCCATTATTAGGCTGGGGCGCTGCCCATAGGTTAAAAAAAAAAAAAAAAAAGGAGGAAATTAAACCAATGGGCCTCCCCATTGGTTACGGGGCAGCGGCCCAGTATTCGGCTGAGCCGCTGCCCATAGGTTAAAAAAAAAAACAAAACAAAACAAAAAAACAAAAAAAATAGGAAATTAAACCAATGGGCCTCCCCATTGGTTACTGGGCAGCGACCGAGTATTAGGCTGAGCCGCTGCCCATAGGTTAAAAAAAAAAAATAGGAAATTAAGCCAATGGGCCTCCCCATTGGTTACTGGGCACCGGCACAGTATTGGGCTGAGCCGCTACACATAGGTGAAAAAAAAACAAAAAAAAACAAAAAAAAAACAGGAAATTAAACCAATGGGCCTCCCCATTGGTTACTGGGCAGCGGCCCAGTATTAGGCTGAGCTGCTGTCCATAGGTCAAAAAAAAAAAAAAAGGAAATTAAACCAATGGGCCCCCCCATTGGTTACTGGGCAGCGGCCTAATATCATGCTGGGGCACTGCCAATAGGTTAAAAAAATAAATAAATAAACGGGAAATTAAACCAATGGGCCTCCCCATTAGTTACTGGGCAGCGGCGCAGTATTAGGCTGAGTCGCTGCCCATAGGTAAAAAAAAAAAAAAAAAAGAGGAAATTAAACCAATGGGCCTCCCCATTAGTTACTGGGCAGCGGCCCAGTATTAGGCTGAGCCGCTGCCCATAGGTTAAAAAAAAAAAAAAGGCAATTAAACCAATGGGCCTCCCAATTGGTTACTGGGCAGCGGCCCAGTATTAGGCTGAGCCGCTGCCCATAGGTTAAAAAAAAAAAAACAGGAAATCAAACCAATGGGCCTCCCCATTGGTTACTAGGCAGCGGCCCATTATTAGGCTGAGCCGCTGCCCATCGGTTTAAATAAAAAAAAAAAAAATTAAACCAATGGGCCTCCCCATTGGGTACTGGGCAGTGGCCCATTATTAGGCTGAGCCGCTGCCCATAGGTTAAAAAAAAAAAAAAAAAGGAAATTAAACCAATGGGCCTCCCCATTGGTTACTAGGCAGCGACCCATTATTAGGCTGAGCCGCTGCCCATAGGTTAAAAAAAAAATAAAAGGAAATTAAACCAATGGGCCTCCCCATTGGTTACTAGGCAGCGGCCCATTATTAGGCTGAGCCGCGGCCCATAGGTTAAAAAAAAAAAAAAAAAAGGAAATTAAACCAATGGGCCTCCCCATTGGTTACTGGGCAGCGGCCCATTATTAGGCTGAGCCGCTGCCCATAGGTTAAAAAAAAAAGAGGAAATTAAACCAATGGGCCTCCCCATTGGTTAATGGGCAGCGGCCCAGCATTAGGCAGAGCCGCTGCCCATAGGTTAAAAAAAAAAAAAAAAAAAAAAACACGAAATTAAACCAATGGACCTCCCCATTGGTTACTGGGCTGCGGCCCAGTATTAGGCTGAGCCGCTGCCCATAGGTTAAAAAAAAAAAAAAAAAAACAGGAAATTAAACCAATGGGCCTCCCCATTGGTTACTAGGCAGCGGCCCATTATTAGGCTGAGCCGCTGCCCATAGGTTAAAAAAAAAAAAAAAAAAAACAAAAAAACAAAAGAAACAGGAAATTAATCCAATGGGCCTCCCCATTTGTTACTGGGCAGCGGCCCAGTATTAGGCTGAGCCGCTGCCCATAGGTTAAAAAAAAAAAAAAAAAAAGGAAATTAAGCCAATGGGCCTCCCCATTGGTTACTGGGCAGCGACCCAGTATTTGGCTGAGCCGCTGCAGATAGGTTAAAATAAAAATAAAAAATAAAAAATAAAAAAACAGAAAATTAAACCAATGGGCCTCCCCATTGGTTACTAGGCAGCGGCCCAGTATTAGGCTGAGCCGCTGCCCATATGTTTAAAAAAAAAAAAAAGGAAATTAAACCAATGGGCCTCCCCATTGGTTACTGGGTAGCGGCCCATTATTAGGCTGAGCCGCTGCCCATAGGTTAAAAAATAAAAAATAAAAATAAAAATAAAATAAACAGGAAATTAACCCAATGGGCCTCCCCATTGGTTACTGGGCAGCGGCCCAGTATTAGGCTAAGCCGCTGCCCATAGGTTAAAAAAAAAAAAAAAACAGGAAATTAAACCAATGGGCCTCCCCATTAGTTACTGGGCAGCGGCCCATTATTAGGCTGAGCCGCTGCCCATAGGTTAAAAAAAAAAAAAAACAAAACAAAAAAACAAAAAAAACAGGAAATTAATCCAATGGGCCTCCCCATTGGTTACTGGGCAGCGGCCCAGTATTAGGCTGAGCCGCTGCCGATAGGTTAAAAAAAAAAAAAAAAAAAGGAAATTAAGCCAATGGGCCTCCCCATTGGTTACTGGGCAGCGACCCAGTATTTGGCTGAGCCGCTGCAGATAGGTTAAAATAAAAAAAAAATAAAAAAAAATAGAAAATTAAACCAATGGGCCTCCCCATTGGTTACTAGGCAGCGGCCCAGTATTAGGCTGAGCCGCTGCCCATAGGTTAAAAAAAAAAAAAAGGAAATTTAACCAATGGGCCTCCCCATTGGTTACTGGGTAGCGGCCCATTATTAGGCTGAGCCGCTGCCCATAGGTTAAAAAATAAAAAATAAAAATAAAAATAAAATAAACAGGAAATTAAACCAATGGGCCTCCCCATTGGTTACTGGGCAGCGGCCCAGTATTAGGCTAAGCTGCTGCCCATAGGTTAAAAAAAAAAAAAAAAACAGGAAATTAAAATAATGGGCCTCCCCATTAGTTACTGGGCAGCGGCCCAGTATTAGGCTGAGCCGCTGCCCATAGGTTAAAAAAAAATAATAATAATAAGAAATTAAACCAATGGGCCTCCCCATTGGTTACTGGGCAGCGGCCCAGTATTAGGCTGAGCCGCTGCCCATAGGTTAAAAAAAAAAACAGGAAATCAAACCAATGGGCCTCCCCATTGGTTACTAGGCACCGGCCCATTATTAGGCTGAGCCGCTGCCCATAGGTTAAAAAAAAAAAAAGGAAATTAAACCAATTGGCCTCCCCATTGGTTACTGGGCAGCAGCCCATTATTAGGCTGAGCAGCTGCACATAGGTTAAAAATAAAAAATAAAAAAAAATAGGAAATTAAACCAATGGGCCTCCCCAATGGTTACTGGGCAGTGGGCCATTTTTAGGCTGTGCCGCTGCCCATAGGTTAAAAAAAAAAAAAAAAAAAAAATAGGAAATTAACCCAATGGGCCTCCCCATTGGTTACTGGGCAGCGGCCTAGTTTTAGGCTGAGCCGCTGCCCATAGGTTAAAAAATAAAATTAAAAAAAACAAGAAATTAAACCAATGGTTCTCCCAATTGGTTACTGGGCAACGTCCTAGTATTAGGCTGAGCCGCTGCCCATAGGTTAAAAAAAAAAAAAAAGCGGAAATTAAACCAATTGGCCTCCCCATTGGTTACTGCGCAGCGCCCCTGTATTAGGCTGAGCCGCTGCCCATAAGTTAGAAAAAAAAAAACCGGAAATTAAACCAATGGGCCTCCCCATTGGATACTGGCAGTGGCCCATTATTAGGCTGAGGCGCTGCCCATAGGTTAAAAAAAAAAAAAAAAAAAAAAA
Source organism: Ehretia macrophylla (assembly GCA_037974665.1). Classification (NCBI taxonomy): domain Eukaryota; kingdom Viridiplantae; phylum Streptophyta; class Magnoliopsida; order Boraginales; family Ehretiaceae; genus Ehretia; species Ehretia macrophylla. The sequence goes on from CM075766.1 coordinate 28,426,006, forward strand.
GAAAAAAAATAGGAAATTAAACCAATGGGCCTGCCCATTGTTTACTGGGCAGCGGCCCAGTATTAGGCTGAGCCCCTGCCCATAGGTTTAAAAAAAAAAAAAAACAGGAAATTAAACCAATGGGCCTCCCCATTCGTTACTAGGCAGCGTCCCATTATTTGGCTGAGGCGCTGCCCATAGGATAAAAAAAAAATAAAAGGAAATTAAACCAATGGGCCTCCCCATTGCGTACTGGGCAGCGGCCCATTATTAGGCTGAGCCGCTGCCCATAGGTTAAAAAAAAAAAAAAAAAAGGAAATTAAACCAATGGGCCTCTCCATTGGTTACTGGGCAGCGGCCCATTATTAGGTTGAGCCGCTGCCCATAGGCTAAAAAAAAAAAGAGAAAATTAAACCAATGGGCCTCCCCATTGGTTACTAGGCAGCGGCCCAGTATTAGGCTGAGCCGCTGCCCATAGGTTAAAAAAAAAAAAAAAAAAAAACAGTAAATTAAACCAATGGGCCTCCCCATTGGTTACTGGGCAGCGGCCCATTATTAGGCTGAGCCGTTGCCCATAGGTTAAAAAAAAAAAGGAAATTAAACCAATGGGTCTCCCCATTGGTTACTGGGCAACGGCCCAGTATTAGGCTGAGCCGCTGCCCATAGGTTAAAAAAAAAAAACAGGAAATCAAACCAACGGGCCTCCCCATTGGTTACTAGGCAGCGCCCCATTATTTGGCTGAGCCTCTGCCCATAGGTTAAAAAAAAAAAAAAAAGGAAATTAAACCAATGGGCCTCCCCATTGGTTACTAGGCAGCGGCCCATTATTAGGCTGAGCCGTTGCCCATAGGTTTAAAAAAAAAAAAAAGAAATTAAACCAATGGGCCTCCCCATTGGTTACTGGGCAGCGGCCCATTATTAGGCTGAGCCGCTGCCCATAGGTTAAAAGAAAAAAAAAAAAAAAAAAAAAAAAAAAAAAAAAACAGGCAATTAAACCAATGGGCCTCCCGATTGGTTACTGGGCAGCGGCTCATTAATAGGCTGAGCCGCTGCCCATAGGTTAAAAAATAAAATAAAAAAATAGGAAATTAAACCAATGGGTCTCCCAATTGGTTACTGGGCAGCGGCCCAGTATTTGGCTGAGCCGCTGCCCATGGGTTAAAAAAAAAAAAAAAGGAAATTAAACCATTGTGCTTCCCTTTTGGTTACTAGGCAGCGGCCCATTATTAGGCTGAGCCGCTGCCCATAGGTTTAAAAAAAAAAAAAAAGGAAATTAAACCAATGGGCCTACCCCTTGGTTACTGGGCAGCGGCCCAGTATTAGGCTGAGCCGCTGCCCATAGGTTAAAAAAAAAAAAAAATAGGAAATTAAACCAATGGGCCTCCCCATTGGTTACTAGGCAGCGACCCATTATTAGGCTGAGCCGCTGCCCATAGGTTAAAAAAAAAAAAAAGGAAATTAATCCAATGGGCCTCCCCATTAGGTACTGGGCAGCGGCCCATTATTAGGCTGAGCCGCTGCCCATAGGTTAAAAAAAAATAAAAAATAAAAAAAGGAAATTAAACCAATGGGCCTCCCCATTGGTTACTGGGCACCGGCCCATTATTAGGCTGAGCCGCTGCCCAAAGGTTAAAAAAAAAAAAAAAAAACACGAAATTAAACCAATGGGCCTCCCCATTGGTTACTGGGCAGCGGTCCAGTATTCGGCTGAGCCGCTGCCCATAGGTTAAAAAAAAAACAAAAAAACAAAAAAAATAGGAAATTAAACCAATGGGCCTCCTCATTGTTTACTGTGCAGCGGCCGAGTATTAGGCTGAGCCGCTGCCCATAGGTTAAAAAAAAAAAAAAAAAAAAAGAGGAAATTAAGCCAATGGGCCTCCCCATTGGTTACTGGGCAGCGGCCCAGTATTTGGCTGAGCCGCTGCACATAGGTTAAAAAAAAAATAAAAAAAATAGGAAATTAAACCAATGGGCCTCCCCATTGGTTACTAGGCAGCGGCCCAGTATTAGGCTGAGCCGCTGCCCATAGGTTAAAAAAAAAAAAAGGAAATTAAACCAATGGGCCTCCCCATTGGTTACTGGGCAGCGGCCCAGTATTAGGCTGAGCCGCTGCCCATAGGTTAAAAAAAAAAAAAAAAGGAAATTAAACCAATGGGCCTCCCCATTGGTTACTGGGCAGCGGCCCATTATTAGGCTGAGCCGCTGCCCATAGGTTAAAAAAAATAAATAAATAAACAGGAAATTAAACCAATGGGCCTCCCCATTGGTTACTGGGCAGCGGCCCAGTATTAGGCTGAGCCGCAGCCCATAGGTTAAAAAAAAAAAAGAGGAAATTAAACCAATGGGCCTCCCCATTAGTTACTGGGCAGCGGCCCAGTATTAGGCTGAGCCGCTGCCCATAGGTTAAAAAAAAAAAAAAGGCAATTAAACCAATGGGCCTCCCCATTGGTTACTGGGCAGCGGCCCAGTATTAGGTTGAGCCGCTGCCCATAGGTTAAAAAAAAAAAAGGAAATTAAACCAATGCGCCTCCCCATTGGTTACTGGGCAGCGGCCCAGTATTAGGCTGACCCGCTCCCCATAGGTTAAAAAAAAAAAAAAGGAAATCAAACCAATGGGCCTCCCTATTGGTTACTAGGCAGCGGCCCATTATTAGGCTGAGCCGCTGCACATAGGTTTAAAAAAAAAAAAGAAATTAAACCAATGGGCCTCCCCATTGGTTACTGGGCAGCGGCCCATTATTAGGCTGAGCCGCTGCCCATAGGTTAAAAAAAAAAAAAAAAAAAAAAAAAAAAAAAAAAAAAAACAGGAAATTAAACCAATGGGCCTCCCCATTGGTTACTGGGCAGCAGCCCAGTATTAGGCTGAGCCGCTGCCCATAGGTTAAAAAATAAAATAAAAAAATATGAAATTAAACCAATGGGCCTCCCCATTGGTTACTGGGCAGCGGCCCAGTATTAGGCTGAGCCGCTGCCCATAGGTTAAAAAAAAAAAAAAAAGGAAATTAAACCAATGGGCCTCCCCATTGGTTACTGGGCAGCAGCCCAGTATTAGGCTGAGCCGCTGCCCATAGGTTAAAAAATAAAATAAAAAAATAGGAAATTAAACCAATGGGTCTCCCAATTGGTTACTGGGCAGCGGCCCATTATTAGGCTGATCCGCTGCCCATAGGTTAAAAAAAAAAGGAAATTAAACCAATGGGCCTCCCAATTGGTTACTGGGCAGCGACCCATTATTAGGCTGAGCCGCTGCCCATAGGTTAAAAAAAAAAAAAAAATGGAAATTAAACCAATGGGTCTTCCCATTGGTTACTGGGCAGCGGCCCAGTATTAGGCTGAGCCGTTGCCCCTAGGTTAAAAAAAAAAAAAAAAAGAGAAAATTAAACCAATGGGCCTCCCCAATGGTTACTAGGCTGCGACCCATTATTAGGCTGAGCCGCTGCCCATAGGTTAAAAAATAAAAATAAAAGGAAATTAAACCAATGGGCCTCCCCATTGGTTACTAGGCAGCGGCCCATTATTAGGCTGAGCCGCGGCCCATAGGTTAAAAAAAAAAAAAAAAGGAAATTAAACCAATGGGCCTCCCCATTGGTTACTGGGCAGCGGCCCAGTATTAGGCTGAGCCGCTGCCCATAGGTTAAAAAAAATAATAAAATAAATTAAACCAATGGGCCTCCCCATTGGTTACTGGGCAGCGGCCCATTATTAGGCTGAGCCGCTATCCATAGGTTAAAAAAAAAAAGGAAAAAAAAAGGAAATTAAACCAAAGAGCCTCCCCAATGGTTACTGGGCAGCGGCCCAGTATTAGGCTGAGCCGCTGCCCATAGGTTAAAAAAAAAAAAAAAAAAAACAGGAAAGTAAACCCATGGGCCTCCCCATTGGTTCCAAGGCAGCCGCCCATTCTTAGGCTGAGCCGCTGCCCATAGGTTAAAGAAAAAAGGCAATTAAACCAATGGGCCTCCCCATTGGTTACTGGGCAGCGGCCCATTATTAGGCTGAGCCGCTGCCCATAGGTTAAAAAAAAATATAAAATATAAAATATAAAAAAAAAATAGGAAATTAAACCAATGGTCCTCCCCATTGGTTACTGGGCACCGGCCCAGTATTAGGCTGAGCCGCTGCCCATAGGTTAAAAAAAAAAAAAGTAGAAATTAAACCAATGGACCTCCCCATTGGTTACTGGGCAGCGGCCCAGTATTAGGCTGAGCCGCTGCCCATAGGTTAAAAAAAAAAAAACAGGAAATTAAACCAATGGGCTTCCCCATTGTTTACTAGACAGCGGCCCATTATTTGGCTGAGCCGCTGCCCATAGGTTAAAAAAAAAAAAAAAAGAAATTAAACCAATGGGCCTCCCCATTGGTTACTGCGCAGCGGCCCAGTATTAGGCTGAGCCGCTGCCCCTAGGTTAAAAAAAAAAAAAAAAAAAAGAGGAAATTAAACCAATGGGCCTCCCCATTGGTTACTAGGCAACGACCCATTATTAGGCTGAGCCGCTGCCCATAGGTTAAAAAAAAAATTAAAAGGAAATTAAACCAATGGGCCTCCCCATTGGTTACTAGGCAGCGGCCCATTATTTAGCTGAGCCGCGGCCCATAGGTTTAAAAAAAAAAAAAAAAAGGAAATTAAACCAATGGGTCTCCACATTGGTTACTGGGCAGCGGCCCATTATTAGGCTGAGCCGCTGCCCATAGGTTAAAAAAAAAGAGGAAATTAAACCAATGGGCCTCCCCATTGGTTACTGGGCAGCGGCCCAGTATTAGGCTGAGCCGCTGCCCATAGGTTAAAAAATAATAATAATAATAAATTAAACCAATGGGCCTCCCCATTGGTTACTGGGCACCGGCCCATTATTAGGCTTAGCCGCTGCCCATAGGTTAAAAAAAATAATAATAAATAAATAAAGGAAATTAAACCAATGGGCCTCCCCATTGGTTACTGGGCAGCGGCCCAGTATTAGGCTGAGCCGCTGCACATAGGTTAAAAAAAAAAAAAAAAAAAACCGGAAATTAAACCAATGGGCCTCCCCATTGGTTACAAGGCAGCGGCCCATTATTAGGCTGAGCCGCTGCCCATAGGTTAAAAAAAATGAAAATTAAACCAATGGACCTCCCCATTGGTTACAGTGCAGCGGCCCATTATTAGGCTGAGCCGCTGCCCATAGGTTAAAAAAAATATAAAATATAAAATATAAAAAAAAAACAGGAAATTAAACCAATGGGCCTCCCATTGGTTACTGGGCAGCGGCCCAGTATCATGCTGAGCCGCTGCCCATAGGTTAAAAAAAAAAAACAGGAAATTAAACAAATGGGCCTCCCCATTGGTTACTGGGCAGCGGCCCAGTATTAGGCTGAGCCGTTGCCCATAGGTTAAAAAAAAAAAAAAAAGAGGAAATTAAACCAATGGGCTTCCCCATTTTTTTCTCGGCAGCGGCCCATTATTTGGCTGCGCCTCTGCCCATAGGTTAAAAAAAAAAAAAAAAAGGAAATTAAAACAATGGGCCTCCTCATTGGTTACTGGGCAACGGCCCAGTATTCGGCTGACCCGCTGCCCATAGGTTAAAAAAAAAAAAAGGAAATTGAACCAATGGGCCCCCCCATTGGTTACTGGGCAACGGCCCAGTATTAGGCTGAGACGCTGCCCTTAGGTTAAAAAAAAAAAAAAAAAAAAAAAAAAGGAAATTAAACCAAGGCGCCTCCCATTGGTTACTGGGCAACGGCCCTGTATAAGGCTGAGCCGCTGCCCATAGGTTAAAAAAAAAAAGGAAATTAAACCAACGGGCCTCCCCATTGGTTACTGGGCAGCGGCCCATTATTCGGCTGACCCGCTGCCCATAGGTTAAAAAAATAAAAAATAAAAAATAAAAAGGAAATTAAACCAATGGGCCTCCCCATTTGTTACTGGGCAGCGACCCATTATTAGGCTGAGCCGCTGCTCATAGGTTAAAAAAAAAAAAAAAAAAAAAAACAGGAAATTAAACCAATGGGCCTCCCCATTGGTTATTGGGCAGCGGCCTAGTATTAGGCTGAGCCGCAGCACATGGGTTAAAAAAAAAATAATAAAAAAAAAAAAAATAACCTGAAATTAAACCAATGGGCCTCCCAATTGGTTAATGGGCAACGGCCCAGTATTAGGCTGAGCCGCTGCCCATAGGTTAAAAAAAAAAAAAAAAAAATACAGAAAAAATACAGGAAATAAAACCAATGGGCCTCCCCATTGGTTACTGGGCAGCTGCCCATTATTAGGCTGAGCTGTGACGCCCGAGAATTTGCCATGCATTTAATTACTGTTGCATCTCTTGTTTGCGCATTTACTTCTATGCCTTATTAAATGACTTTGTGACTACTATTCACTCCGTTTTTAAACTACTTTCTATTAGTTAATTAGCATTTTTATTAAATCATATTAATTGTAAAAGTAGTGGGAAAAATGTGCTTTTGAGCTTAAGGCGTTAGGAAGGCTCGTTTAGAAAATAATTTTAGAAGTCAAGTGAATAGTGTTACGTAATAACTTTATAGATTTAATTAGTTAACCAATGTGTCACCCCTTAGACTCGCTTTTAAAGCTTACTACGCGTATTATATTATACCATTCAAGCGCCCAAAGGACCCCACCTCAACTTAGCCTTTTATATATCACTTAACCTCTCAAAATGCAAAAGAAAAAAAAAATAAAAAGCTGAAACAGAACAGTGGGAAGGCCGACAGCAGCATAGAGAGAAAAGAGGAAAATTTTGCCTTTCAATCCTTCAAACCAAGCCCTCCCAAGCCTTGAGCAAGTGGATTAGGGTGTCTTCAAGCCTCCTAGGTGTTCCTACGCGTAGTGGTGAGGGATTTCATAGCTTGTTTTTGCATTTCTAAATAGTTGTCAATTTCTTGATTTGTTGAAAATGTGATCAAATGCCATTGTAATTGTTATCTATGCTAATATACCATCTATATGAATGCTAGAGAACACATTTGAGCCGTTGTTTCGCTTTTTAAACAGTTAGAATCGTTAGTTTGATTTTTAGGGTGAATAGTGACGTTTTTTCTAGGGTTTTGCGTAATTGCTCGAATTGGATTGAATTAATGCTTCTAAATGATGCCTTAGGTACTAGTGAAGATAATTAAATAACCCCGTGCACTTGCATTGCCCTTAAATCGCCTAAAAATGGAAAATAGCCGACTTTAAGTTGGGGCTTTCGGGGTTAATGAAATTCCGGGTGGATTCGGGCTTCAATTCTAGTTTCCTTAGGCTACCTAGGTGCTATAGATGCCTTGATATCCCTTGTTTGAAGCCCGGACAATGTAGGTGTGGTTTAAAGCCAAAAGAGGGAAATTGGGGCTTTCGGGGTAAACGCAGGCATTTGATTGAGTTCGAGGGTTGGAAGGGTACCTTGGGGGTTAGTTAGAAGGTTGGGAGAGTTTCTTTTGAAAACGAAATCATTAACTTGGGTTTGGAAGAGAAATAATATGTAAAATAAAGGGGTTTAAGTGCAAATTCGTTTGTCTCACATTTCTAAACCCACGGCATGACTTCATGAGTGTTTATATGTGGTATTAAGTTGGTTTGGAGCTTTTGGTGTAATCCTATGCTTATTTTGTATATGTTCACTTGTAAACTGCTTATTAACTTCTATATTTGCTTCTATCCTAATTGCAACGAGGTCAACCTACTTTGTTGATCCTCATATGTGTTAATGCTTATATTGTTGTTGTTAACTTGCCATCGTTGAGTGCATTGCATAGTGGTTGCGCAACCATAGTGTCGGGGCGGATGTGTTGAATATCGGCTGGGCGGCAGAGGGCTTGCCGGTGGATATTCAAACTCCGTACCCTATTCCCTCATTCGCCTGGTCCGGAGATTGCCAGGGGATGTTGGGTCGTAGGACTCGGGGTACATCCGGAGTACACCCACTGGAGTGATTGGGGTTATGCCGGCTTATCGTGATCGTGCTCGTGGTTCGTGGATCGTGATTGAAGACCAGTGAAGATTGGTGTATAGGGGATTGTTGAAATGTATCCTTTTAATTGTGTGGTTATTTAAGTTTTATTGATTCTTAATTGTTAAAGTGTAATTGTATTATCTGTTGCATTGCACGCCCCGGGACTATATCCCTCACTGGGCAACAGTGGTTGCTCATACCTCGATATCTGTTTCAGGAGACGCTGAGGGTGATCCCCAGCTGGTTGATTTAGTTGAGGAAGAAGAAGTCCAGATCGAGCCTTTACCTTAGTTGCCGTACTTGATAACTTGAGGTGGTCATTGAATTTGCTGCTATGTGGAATGCTCAACTAATTGCTTTATGTACTATTTTGTAGCCAAGGGCTATGTATATGCTTGTTGTATAAGTCAAAGATTAGATAGTTGGGTTGTAGCTTTGAAAGTCTATGAACTGTAATAACTTTTATTCCTGTCTTATTTCCTTGCATGCTTGGGAGTGGTTAGTTGTTGTAGAATGCTTTATCCCTTAAGTTGTTTTATTGATTTCCTAGAATGTTATAAATATAAGACTATGCTGTCAACTAGTTCTCGCATGCTTGTGTGTTTTGGCATTATTGTGCACTATAAGGCTCGGATGGCCTTATAGCTTTATTGTTTAATTAAATTAAGCTTGTATGTATTGTAGAGACCTTGTTTAAGTGTTTACAGGTTTTTAGAATGTCCACGGTACAGAGGAGACTCTGTCCGTGTGTCAGGTCCGGACTTAACCTTTAGCTTGGGGGTTGGGTCGGGGCGTGACATTTAAGTGGTATCAGAGCTATAGATTGCATGAAGCCGGGTTAAATTTCTCGGTCTGTGGGTAGAGATTTGTTATGTGACTTTGTGAATACATGAGTCCTTGATTTTGATTGATCTAAGTGAAATTTGAATAAGGAATGAACATGCTAGCATGGAAATAGAATATCAAGAGTCTAGAATATCAAGTATGAACTAGTGATTTATGTTTACTTCAAGAATGTGGAATATTTATTTGAATTCCTATGTACTCGACTTTATGTGAATCTAATTGGACTTTTCTTTATATGTTTACTTATAAATTGCATGTATACATATATACCTGTCATAACACTTTGCATTCTAGCTATTCGTGATGGGGCCTCGTCGTCGTGCTGATAATCCGAATGTTGGTGGAGAACCCGAGGGGGTTCGTGGGCAAGAAGCTGAGGTAGCCGAAAATGCACCGCAGGTTCAAGAGCCGAGCACTGCACAGATCTTGGCCACGATGGCTACAGCTATGAACACTATTGCCCAGTTTGTTACACAACAGGGTCAACCAGGGGTCGTTGCAGGTAATCAGGCTGCGAGAGCCGGAGGTAGTGGCCCTACCGGAGGGAATCTGTATGATCGGTTTATACATCATGGGGCCTATACTTTCTTTGGGGAGCCGGACGATATGAAAGCTGAGATGTGGCTAAGAAAGTTCGAGAGAGTGGCAGCAATACTGGAGTGCCATGATGACAGGAAGATTACTTATGCTACTTTCCTTCTCGAGGGTGATGCTGAAGATTGGTGGAATACCATCAGTGAGAAATGGGTAGCTGAGGGAGGTCATCATTCGTGGGCCGACTTTGTCCGAGAATTTCGAGACAAGTATATATCGGTAGTTGCCCGCGAGAGGCGACAAACTGAGTTCATAAACTTGAGGCAGGGAAGTATGACGGTAGATCAATACGAGGCTACTTTTACCCGGCTTTCCCGTTATGCACCAGCTTTAATTCAGCCGGAGGACATGAAGATTCAGAGGTTCATCATGGGTTTGAGGAGAGATATTATGCTGAACTTGTCTTCAAATGATTTTCCTAACTATGCTGCAGTAGTCCGAGCTGCCTCGAGATATGAGAAACGGAAAGCCGATGTATTAGCCGAGACCAGTCAATCGAGTAAACGGTTTCAGTCTCAGAGTCAAGGGTACCAGGGGCAGGCTGTATCAGTTGGGCAGAGTTCGCAGCCGAGACAGACTCAGAGTTACACAGGGCCTACTCAGACTCAGGCACGACCAGTTCAGAGTCAGACTCAGAGTCAGTTCCGTCCAGCAGTTTCCCGTTCGCAGCAGGGTAGTTCAGCTACCTCTACTTACAGAGCTCCTTCGGGAGGCACTGTTGCAAGACGTCACCAGTAGTGCAGCTTCTGTCAGCGTCAGGGTCACACTGAGGATGTTTGTTGGAAGAAACATAACAAGTGTACAGGTTGCGGCAGTGATCAGCACAGGGTTAAAGACTGTCAGAAATTTAAGAACCCTAGGGGTCAGACATCAGCTCAGAACTCTCAGACCAGGGCACCAGCTGCAGCACCACCACCACGAGGCCAGGCCCGTGTATTTGCTTTGGATGCCGAGGAGCTTCCGGACACTACCGCTGTGGTAGAAGGTATTTTTCTTCTTAATGATCAATCAGTTAAGGTTTTAATTGATTCCGGGGCTTCGCATTCTTTTATTACTCCTACTTGTGCACAAAATGCTAAATTGAAACATGATAAACTGTTGCATGAGATTGTGGTTTATACTCCTATGGGTCCGAAGTTTGTTACTAGATCTATTTGCAGAGCATGTAGCATATTTATTGAAGGTCGTGTTTTTCCTGCTGATTTGATTATCCTACCCTTCAATGACTTTGAAATTATATTGGGGATGGACTGGTTAAGTAAATATTATGCCCAGCTTGATTGTAGAAAGAAGATTGTGTATCTAGAGATGCCTGACCAGCCTGTACTTAAAATAGTTGGTAGTAGAAAATCTACGGGAACTCCTATTATTTCTTCTATTAGGGCATCTAAATTATTGAGCAAGGGTTGTGAGGCTTATCTTGCTTATTTGATTAATCAACCTGGGGATCAACTGAAATTGACTGATGTACCTATCGTGAGGGAGTTTCCGGGGGTCTTTCCTAAGGAATTACCTGGGTTACCGCCTGATAGAGAGATAGAGTTCATGATTGATTTATTGCCGGGGACTTCACCTATCTCTAGGACTCCGTACAGAATGGCCCCACCTGAGTTGCAGGAATTGAAAGTTCAATTGCAGGGCTTGCTTGAGAAGGGATTCATTCAGCCGAGTTCTTCACCGTGGGGTGCGCCAGTTCTCTTCGTTAAAAAGAAAGACGGATCTCTTCGCCTATGCATCGATTACCGGGGTCTTAATCAGGTAACCGTCAAAAATAAATATCCTTTGCCTTTAATCGAAGAGTTGTTTGATCAGTTGCAAGGCGCCAGGGTATTCTCTAAATTTGATCTGAGGCAGGGTTATTATCAGCTGAGGATTAAGAAAGATGATGTTCCTAAAACTGCCTTCAGAACTCGATATGGCCATTATGAGTTTGTTGTCTTGCCGTTTGGTCTTACTAATGCTCCCGCCGCATTCATGGATTTAATGCAGAGGGTATTCCGTCCTTATCTAGATCAATTTGTAGTCATATTTATTGATGATATCCTTGTTTATTCTAAATCTGAGGCGGAACATGAACAACATCTCAGAATTGTGTTGCAAACTCTTCAGGAGCATCGGTTATTTGCAAAGTTTAGCAAGTGTGAATTCTGGCTTAAGCAAGTTGCTTTTCTTGGCCATATTATCTCGCAGGATGGTATTTCTGTTGATCCAGCGAAGATTGAAGTTGTGTTATCTTGGAAACGACCTGAAACTGTCACGGAAATTCGTAGCTTCCTTGGTTTAGCTGGGTATTATCGGAGGTTTGTAAAGGATTTCTCTAAGATTGCAGGGCCTTTAACTCAGCTTACTCAGAAGAAAACCGTATTTGACTGGAATGATAAATGTGAGGCCAGCTTCCAGGAATTGAAGAAGAGATTGACTACAGCTCCTATTCTTGCTTTACCTGAGGGTTATGATAATCTGGTGATCTACAGTGATGCTTCGAAGGAAGGCCTGGGTTGTGTATTGATGCAGAATGGCAGGGTTATTGCTTATGCTTCCAGGAAACTAAAGCCTTATGAACTCAACTATCCGACTCATGATCTTGAGCTTGCAGCTATCATTCTAGCATTAAAGAAATGGCGTCATTATCTCTGGGGTAACAAATTTGAAATCTTTACAGACCATAAGAGCTTGAAATATCTGTTTTCCCAGAAAGAGTTGAACATGAGGCAGAGGCGTTGGCTGGAATTACTTGAGGACTATAACTGCACTATTAACTATCTCCCAGGTAAGGCCAATATTGTTGCTGATGCTTTGAGCCGAAAGGCTACTGTTGCTAGCTTGATTATCAAGAATTGGGAATTCATGGAAGAATTGTGCTTATGGAAGCCTAGTACTTCAAATTCTGGTATTCAATTTGCAAGTTTGCAGATTCAATCTCTGTTGTTATCCAGGATTCGAGAAGCTCAGCAGGCTGATCTTCAATTGTTGAAAGTCTTAGAGAATTCAAAAGGGGGAGAGTCGGATTTCAAACTGCACGACGATGGTATTCTCAAATTCAAAGGTAGAATCTGTATTCCGAATGATCCAACTCTGAAGAAGGATATTCTTGCTGAGGCACACAGTTCCAGATATACTATCCATCCAGGCAGTACGAAAATGTATAAAGATTTGAAGCAGAATTTCTGGTGGAATAATATGAAGAGAGAAATTGCTGACTATGTTGCCCGATGTCTTACCTGTCAGAAAGTTAAAGCAGAACATCAGAGACCTGCAGGGTTGTTGCAGCCCTTGGCTATTCCTGTTTGGAAATGGGATCATATTACTATGGATTTCGTATCCGATTTACCGAGGTCTTCGAGGGGTAACGACTCAGTCTGGGTTATTGTGGATAGACTGACCAAGACTTCTCATTTTATTGCTAAAAAGAAGTCTGATTCTCTTGATAAACTGGTAGAGTTGTATATTGAGAACGTGGTCCGACTTCATGGAATTCCAAAGAGTATTGTGTCGGATAGAGATCCCAGATTCACATCTCAGTTCTGGCAGAAGATTCAGAAAGCTTTGGGCACGAATTTGAATTTCAGTACAGCTTATCATCCTCAGACAGATGGTCAATCCGAGAGAACTATCTTGATCCTTGAGGATATGTTGCGGGCTTGTATTCTGGACTTCGGTAAAAGTTGGGAGAAATATTTGCCACTAGCAGAGTTCGCCTACAACAATAGTTATCAAGCTACTATTGGTATGGCACCTTATGAGGCACTGTATGGGCGTAAATGTCGGTCTCCTCTCTATTGGGATGATGTTGGTGAGATGAAGACTATCGACCCTACTCTTTTACCTGAAATGAACAAGATGATTGATCAGGTGCAGCTTATCAGAAAAAGAATGCTTACAGCACAGAGCCGGCAAAAGAGTTATGCAGATAGACGCCGTCGTGATCTGAAATTTACTGTAGGGGATCGAGTATTTCTGAAAATTTCTCCTCGCAAGGGTTTGATTCGGCATGGTAAAGGAGGTAAACTCAGTCCTCGATATGTGGGACCATTTGAGATAACTGAAACTGTTGGTGATTTGACTTACCGTTTGGCTTTACCTCCCAGTCTGGGCAGAATTCATGACGTATTCCATGTTTCCATGCTTCGGAAGTATCAGCCAGATCCCTCTCACATACTTGAGCCGGAACCGCTAGAGATCAGTGAAACTTTGACCTACACAGAGAAACCTCTTCGAATTGTTGATCAGAAAGTTCAGGAGCTGAGGACTAAAAGCATTCCGATGGTTAAAGTTCTGTGGGATCATCATGGAGTAGAGGATGCAACATGGGAAAGAGAGGATCAGATGCGGGATCGGTATCCGGAGTTATTCGCCGAATCATGTAAGAATTGCGTGGGCGCAATTAGTTTAAGGGGGAGAGGATGTGACGCCCGAGAATTTGCCATGCATTTAATTACTGTTGCATCCCTTGTTTGCGCATTTACTTCTATGCCTTATTAACTGACTTTGTGACTACTATTCACTCCGTTTTTAAACTACTTTCTATTAGTTAATTAGCATTTTTATTAAATCATATTAATTGTAAAAGTAGTGGGAAAAATGTGCTTTTGAGCTTAAGGCGTTAGGAAGGCTCGTTTAGAAAATAATTTTAGAAGTCAAGTGAATAGTGTTACGTAATAACTTTATAGATTTAATTAGTTAACCAATGTGTCACCCCTTAGACTCGCTTTTAAAGCTTACTACGCGTATTATATTATACCATTCAAGCGCCCAAAGGACCCCACCTCAACTTAGGCTTTTATATATCACTTAACCTCTCAAAATGCAAAAGAAAAAAAAAATAAAAAGCTGAAACAGAACAGTGGGAAGGCCGACAGCAGCATAGAGAGAAAAGAGGAAAATTTTGCCTTTCAATCCTTCAAACCAAGCCCTCCCAAGCCTTGAGCAAGTGGATTAGGGTGTCTTCAAGCCTCCTAGGTGTTCCTACGCGTAGTGGTGAGGGATTTCATAGCTTGTTTTTGCATTTCTAAATAGTTGTCAATTTCTTGATTTGTTGAAAATGTGATCAAATGCCATTGTAATTGTTATCTATGCTAATATACCATCTATATGAATGCTAGAGAACACATTTGAGCCGTTGTTTCGCTTTTTAAACGGTTAGAATCGTTAGTTTGATTTTTAGGGTGAATAGTGACGTTTTTTCTAGGGTTTTGCGTAATTGCTCGAATTGGATTGAATTAATGCTTCTAAATGATGCCTTAGGTACTAGTGAAGATAATTAAATAACCCCGTGCACTTGCATTGCCCTTAAATCGCCTAAAAATGGAAAATAGCCGACTTTAAGTTGGGGCTTTCGGGGTTAATGAAATTCCGGGTGGATTCGGGCTTCAATTCTAGTTTCCTTAGGCTACCTAGGTGCTATAGATGCCTTGATATCCCTTGTTTGAAGCCCGGACAATGTAGGTGTGGTTTAAAGCCAAAAGAGGGAAATTGGGGCTTTCGGGGTAAACGCGGGCATTTGATTGAGTTCGAGGGTTGGAAGTGTACCTTGGGGGTTAGTTAGAAGGTTGGGAGAGTTTCTTTTGAAAACGAAATCATTAACTTGGGTTTGGAAGAGAAATAGTATGTAAAATAAAGGGGTTTAAGTGCAAATTCGTTTGTCTCACATTTCTAAACCCACGGCATGACTTCATGAGTGTTTATATGTGGTATTAAGTTGGTTTGGAGCTTTTGGTGTAATCCTATGCTTATTTTGTATATGTTCACTTGTAAACTGCTTATTAACTTCTATATTTGCTTCTATCCTAATTGCAACGAGGTCAACCTACTTTGTTGATCCTCATATGTGTTAATGCTTATATTGTTATTGTTAACTTGCCATCGTTGAGTGCATTGCATAGTGGTTGCGCAACCATAGTGTCGGGGCGGATGTGTTGAATATCGGCTGGGCGGCAGAGGGCTTGCCGGTGGATATTCAAACTCCGTACCCTATTCCCTCATTCGCCTGGTCCGGAGATTGCCAGGGGATGTTGGGTCGTAGGACTCGGGGTACATCCGGAGTACACCCACTGGAGTGATTGGGGTTATGCCGGCTTATCGTGATCGTGCTCGTGGTTCGTGGATCGTGATTGAAGACCAGTGAAGATTGGTGTATAGGGGATTGTTGAAATGTATCCTTTTAATTGTGTGGTTATTTAAGTTTTATTGATTCTTAATTGTTAAAGTGTAATTGTATTATCTGTTGCATTGCACGCCCCGGGACTATATCCCTCACTGGGCAACAGTGGTTGCTCATACCTCGATATCTGTTTCAGGAGACGCTGAGGGTGATCCCCAGCTGGTTGATTTAGTTGAGGAAGAAGAAGTCCAGATCGAGCCTTTACCTTAGTTGCCGTACTTGATAACTTGAGGTGGTCATTGAATTTGCTGCTATGTGGAATGCTCAACTAATTGCTTTATGTACTATTTTGTAGCCAAGGGCTATGTATATGCTTGTTGTATAAGTCAAAGATTAGATAGTTGGGTTGTAGCTTTGAAAGTCTATGAATTGTAATAACTTTTATTCCTGTCTTATTTCCTTGCATGCTTGGGAGTGGTTAGTTGTTGTAGAATGCTTTATCCCTTAAGTTGTTTTATTGATTTCCTAGAATGTTATAAATATAAGACTATGCTGTCAACTAGTTCTCGCATGCTTGTGTGTTTTGGCATTATTGTGCACTATAAGGCTTGGATGGCCTTATAGCTTTATTGTTTAATTAAATTAAGCTTGTATGTATTGTAGAGACCTTGTTTAAGTGTTTACAGGTTTTTAGAATGTCCACGGTACAGAGGAGACTCTGTCCGTGTGTCGGGTCCGGACTTAACCTTTAGCTTGGGGGTTGGGTCAGGGCGTGACATGAGCCGCTGCCCATAGGTTATAAAAAAAAAAAAAAAAAAAACAGTAAATTAAACCAATGGGCCTCCCCATTGGTTACTGGGCATCGGCCCAGTATTAGGCTGAGCCGCTGCCCATAGGTTAAAAAAAAAAAAAAACAGGAAATTAAACCAATGGGCCTCCCCATTGGTTACTAGGCAGCGGCCCATTATTAGGCTGAGCCGCTGCCCATAGGTTAAAAAAAAAGGAAATTAAACCAATGGGCCTCCCCATTGGTTACTGGGCAGCGACCCATTGTTAGGCTGAGCCGCTGCCCATAGGTTAAAAAAAAAAAAAAGGAAATTAAACCAAAGGGCCTCCCCATTGGTTACTGGGCAGCGGCCCATTATTAGGCTGAGCCGCTGTCCATAGGTTAAAAAATAAAAATAAAAGGAAATTAAAACAATGGGCCTCCCCATTGGTTACTGGGCAGCGACCCAATATTAGGCTGAGCCGCTGCCCATAGATTAAAAAAAAAAAAAAAAAAAGGAAATTAAACCAATGGGCCTCCCCATTGGTTACTGGGCAGCGGCCCATTATTAGGCTGAGCCGCTGTCCATAGGTTAAAAAATAAAAATAAAAGGAAATTAAACCAATGGGCCTCCGCATTGGTTACTAGGCAGCGGCTCATTATTAGGCTGAGCCGCGGCCCATAGGTTAAAAAAAAAAAAAAAAAGGAAATTAAACCAATAGGCCTCCCCATTGGTTACTGGGCAGCGGCCCATTATTAGGCTGAGCCGCTGCCCATAGGTTAAAAAAAAAAAGAAGAAATTAAACCAATGGGCCTCCCTATTGGTTACTGGGCAGCGGCCCAGGATTAAGCTGAGCCGCTGCCCATAGGTTAAAAAAATAATAATAATAAATTAAACCAATGGGCCTCCCCATTGGTTACTGGGCAGCGGCCCAGTATTAGGCTGAGCCGCTGGCCATAGGTTAAAAAAAAAAAAGTGGAAATTAAACCAATGGACCTCCCCATTGGTTACTGGGCAGCGGCCCAGTATTAAGCTGAGCCGCTGCCCATAGGTTAAAAACAAAAAAACAAAAAAAAATAGGAAATTAAACCAATGCGCCTGCCCATTGGTTACTGGGCAGCGGCCCAGTATTAGGCTGGGCCGCTGCCCATAGGTTAAAAAAAAATGAAATTTAAATCAATGGGCCTCCCCATTAGTTACTGGGCAGCGGCCCAGTATCAGGCTGAGCCGCTGCCCATAGGTTAAAAAAAAAAAAAAAAAAACAGGAAATTAAACCAATTGGACTCCCCATTGGTTACTGGGCAACGGCCCAGTATTAGGCTGGGCCGCTGCCCATAGGTAAAAAAAAAAAAATTTAAAAAAAAAGAAGAAAAAAAACAGGAAATTAAACCAATGGGCCTTCCCATTGGTTACTGGGCAGCGGCCCAGTATTAGGCTGAGCCGTTGCCCATAGGTTAAAAAAAAAAAAAAAAAAAAAAAACGGGAAATTAAACCAATGGGCCTTCCCATTGGTTACTGGGCAGCGGCCCAGTATCATGCTGAGCCGCTGTCCATAGGTTTAAAAAAAACAAAACAAAAAAACAAAAAAAAAAAGAGAAATTTAACCAATGGGCCTCCCCATTGGTTACCGGGCAGCGGCCCATTATTAGGCTGAGCCGCTGCCCATAGGTTAAAAAAAATAAAAAAGGAAATTAAACTAATGGGGCTCCCCATTTGTTACTGGGCAGCGGCCCAGTATTAGGCTGAGCCACTGCCCACAGGTTAAAAAAAAAAAGAAACAGGAAATTAAACCATTGGGCCTCCCCTTTGGTTAATGGGCAGTGGCCCAGTATAAGGCTGAGCCGCTGCCCATAGGTTAAAAAAAAAAAAAAAAAAAACAGAAAAAATACAGGAAATTAAACCAATGGGCCTCCCCATTGGATAGTGGGCAGCGGCCCAGTATTAGGCTGAGCCGCTGCCCATAGGTTAAAAAAAAAAAAACAGGAAATTAAACCAATGGGCCTCCCCATTGGTTACTGGGCAGCGGCCCAATATTAGGCAGAGCCGCTGCCCATAGGTTAAAAAAAAAAAAAAAAGGAAATTAAACAATGGGCCTCCCCATTGGTTACTGGGCAGCGGCCTATTATTAGGCTGAGCCGCTGCCCATAGGTTAAAAAAAAAAAAAAAAAAGCAGGAAATTAAACCAATGGGCCTCCCCAGTGGTTACTGGGCAGCGGCCCAGTATTTGGCTGTGCCGCTGCCCATAGGTTAAAAAAAAAAAAAAAAAAAGGAAATTAAACCAGTGGGCCTCACCATTGGTTACAAGGCAGCGGCCTATTATTACGCTGAGCCGCTGCCCATAGGTTAAAAAAAAAAGGAAATTAAACCAATGGGCCTCCCCATTGGTTACTGGGCAGCGACCCATTATTAGGATGACCCGCTGCCCATAGGTTAAAAAAAAAAAAAAAAAACTGGAAATTAAACCAATGGGCCTCCCCATTGGTAACTGGGCAGCGGCCCATTATTAGGCTGAGCCGCTGTCCATAGGTTAAAAAAAAAAAAAGGAAATTAAAACCAATGGGCCTCCCCATTGGTTACTGGGCAGCGGCCCATTATTAGGCTGAGCCGCTGCCCATAGGTTAAAAAAAAAATTAAAAAAAAATATAAAAAAAACAGGAAATTAAACCAATGGGCCTCCCCATTGGTTATTGGGCAGCGGTCCAGTATTAGGCTGAGCGGCTGTCCATAGGTTAAAAAAAAAAAAAAGGAAATTAAACAAATGGGCCTCCCTATTGGTTATTGGGTAGCGGCCTAGTATTAGGTGGGCCGTTGCCCATAGGTTAAAAAAAAAATAGGAAATTAAAGCAATGGGCCTCCCCATTGGTTACTAGGCAGCGGCCCATTATTTGGCTGAGCCGCTGCCCATAGGTTAAAAAAAAAAAAAAAGGAAATTAAAGCAATGGGCCTCCCCATTGTTTACTGGGCAGCGTCCCAGTATTAGGCTGAGCCACTGCCCATAGGTTAAAAAAAAAAAGAAGAATAAAACAGGAAATTAAACCAATGGGACTCCCCATTGGTTACTGGACATCGGCCCAGTATTAGGGTGAGCTGCTGCCCATAGGTTTAAAAAAAAAATATGAAATTAAACCAAGGGGCCTCCCCATTTGTTACTGGGCAGCGGCCCAGTATTAGGCTGAGCCGCTGCCCCTCGGTTAAAAAAAAAAAAAAAACAGGAAATTAAACCAATGGGCCTCCCCATTGGTTACTGGGCAGCGGCCCAGTAATAGGCGGAGCCGCTGCCCATAGGTTAAAAAAAAAAAAAAAAAAAAAAAACAGGAAATTAAACTAATGGGCCTCTCCATTTGTTTCTGGGCAGGGGCCCAGTATTAGGCTGAGCCGTTGCCCATAGGTCAAAAAAAAAAAAAAAAAAATACAGGAAATTAAACCAATGGGCCTCCCCATTGGTTACTGGGCAGCGGCCCAGTATTAGGCTGAGCCGCTGCCCATAGGTTAAAAAAAAAAAAAAAAACAGGAAATTAAACCAATGGGCCTCCCCATTGGTTACTGGGCAGCGGCCCAGTATTAGGCTGAGCCGCTGCCCATAGGTTAAAAAAAAAAAAAAAAAAAAAGAGGAAATTAAACCAATGGGCCTCCCCATTGGTTACTGGGCAGCAGCCCATTATTATGCTGAGCCGCTGCCCTTAGGTTTAAAAAAAAAAAAAAAAAAAAAAAAAAAAAAACAGGAAATTAAACCAATGGGCCTCCCCATTGGTTACTGGGCAGCGGCCCATTATTAGGCTGAGCCGTTGCCCATAGGTTAAAAAAAAAAAAAAAAAAAACAGGAAATTAAACCAATGGGCCTCCCCATTGGTTACTGGGCAGCGGCCCAGTATTAGGCTGAGCCGCTGCCCATAGGTTAAAAAATAAAATAAAAAAAACAGGAATTTAAACCAATGGGTCTCCCCATTGGTTACTGGGCAGCGTCCCAGTATTAGGCTGAGCCGCTGCCCATAGGTTAAAAAAAAAAAAAAAAGGAAATTAAAGTAATGGGTCTCCCCATTGGTTACTGGGGAGCGGCCCAGTATTAGGCTGAGCCGTTGCCCATAGGTTAAAAAAAAAAAAAAACAAGAAATTAAACCAATGGGCCACCCCATTGGTTACTAGGCAGCGGCCCAGTATTAGGCTGAGCCGCTGCCCATAGGTTAAAAAAAAAAAAAAAAAAGAAAAAAAATAGGAAATTAAATCAATGGGCCTCCCCATTGATTACTGGGCAGCGGCCTAGTATTAGGCTGAGCCGCTGCCCATAGGTTAAAAAAAAAAAAAAAAAAAAAAAGAAAAAAAACAGGAAATTAAACCAATGGGCCTCCCCATTGGTTACTGGGCAGCGGCCCATTATTAGGCTGAGCCGCTGCCCATAGGTTAAATAAAATAAAAATAAAAAAAAATAAAAAAACAGGAAATTAAACCAATGGGCCTCCCCATTGGTTACTGGGCAGCGGCCCAGTATTAGGGTGAGCCGCTGCCCATAGGTTATAAAATAAAATAAAAAAAATAGGAAATTAAACCAATGGGTCTCCCCATTGGTTACTGGGCAGCGTCCCAGTATTAGGCTGAGCCGCTGCCCATAGGTTAAAAAAAAAAAAAGGTAATTAAAGTAATGGGTCTCCCCATTGGTTACTGGGCAGCGGCCCATTATTAGGCTGAGCCGCTGCCCATAGGTAAAAAAATAAAAAAAGAAAAATAGGAAATTAAACCAATGGGCCTCCCCATTGGTTACTGGGCAGCGGCCTAGTATTAGGTTGGGCCGTTGCCCATAGGTTAAAAAAAAAAAAAAAAAAAAAAGAGGAAAATAAACCAATGGGCCTCCCCATTCGATACTGGGCAGCGGCATAGTATTAGGCTGAGCCGCTGCCCATAGGTTAAAAAAAAAACAGGAAATTAAAGCAATGGGCCTCCCCATTGGTTACTAGGCAGCGGACCATTATTTGGCTGAGCCGCTGCCCATAGGTTAAAAAAAAAAAAAAGGAAATTAAAGCAATGGGCCTCCCCATTGTTTACTGGGCAGCGTCCCAGTATTAGGCTGAGCCGCTGCCCATAGGTTTAAAAAAAAAAGAAGAATAAAACAGGAAATTAAACCAATGGGACTCCCCATTGGTTACTGGACATCGGCCCAGTATTAGGCTGAGCTGCTGCCCATAGGTTTAAAAAAAAAATATGAAATTAAACCAATGGGCCTCCCCATTTGTTACTGAGCAGCGGCCCAGTATTAGGCTGAGCCGCTGCCCATAGGTTAAAAAAAAAAAAAAACAGGAAATTAAACCAATGGGCCTCCCAATTGGTTACTGGGCAGCGGCCCAGTATTAGGCGGAGCCGCTGCCCATAGGTTAAAAAAAAAAAAAAGAAAAAAAACAGGAAATTAAACTAATGGGCCTCTCCATTTGTTACTGGGCAGCGGCCCAGTATTAGGCTGAGCCGTTGCCCATAGGTCAAAAAAAAAAAAGAAAAAATACAGGAAATTAAACCATTGGGCCTCCCCATTGGTTACTGGGCAGCGGCCCAGTATTAGGCTGAGCCGCTGCCCACAGGTTAAAAAAAAAAAAGAAATAGGAAATTAAACCAATGGGCCTCCCCTTTGGTTACTGGGCAGCGGCCCAGTATAAGGCTGAGCCGCTGCCCATAGGTTAAAAAAAAAAAAAAAAAAAACAGGAAATTAAACCAATGGGCCTCCCCATTGGTTATTGGGCAGCAGCCCATTATTATACTGAGCCGCTGCCCTTAGGTTTAAAAAAAAAAAAAAAAAAAAAAAAAAAAAAAAAAAAAAAAAAAAAAAAAAAATGAAAATTAACCCAATGGGCCTCCCCATTGGTTACTGGGCAGCGGCCTAGTATTAGGCTGGACCGTTGCGCATAGGTTTAAAAAAAAAAAAAACTGGAAATTAAACCAATAGGCCTCCCCATTGGTTACTGGGCAGCGGCCCAGGATTAGGCTGAGCTGTTGCCCATAGGTTAAAAAATAAAATAAAAAAAACAGGAATTTAAACCAATGGGTCTCCCCATTGGTTACTGGGCAGCGTCCCAGTATTAGGCTGAGCCGCTGCCCATAGGTTAAAAAAAAAAAAAAACAGGAAATTAAAGTAATGGGGCTCCCCATTGCTTACTGGGCAGCGGCCCAGTATTAGGCAGAGCCGCTGCCCATAGGTTAAAAAAAAAAAAAAAAAAAATTAAACCAATGGGCCTCCCCATTGGTTACTGGGCAGCGGCCCAGTATTAGGCGGAGCCGCTGCCCATAGGTTAAAAAAAAAAAAAAAGAAAAAAAACAGGAAATTAAACTAATGGGCCTCTCCATTTGTTACTGGGCAGCGGCCCAGTATTAGGCTGAGCCGTTGCCCATAGGTCAAAAAAAAAAAAGAAAAAATACAGGAAATTAAACCAATGGGCCTCCCCATTGGTTGCTGGGCAGCGGCCCAGTATCATGCTGAGCCGGTACCCATAGGTAAAAAAAAAAAAAAAAGGAAATTAAACCAATGGGCCTCTCCATTGGTTACTGGGCAGCGGCCCAGTATCATGCTGAGCCGCTGCCCATAGGTTAAAAAAAAAAAAAAAAAAAGAGGAAATTAAACCAATGGGCCTCCCCATTGGTTACTGGGCAGCAACCCATTATTATGCTGAGCCGCTGGCCTTAGGTTAAAAAAAATAAAAATAAAAAAATAAAAAAATAAAACAGGATATTAAACCAATGGGCCTCCCCATTGGTTACTGGGCAGCGGCCTAGTACTAGGCTGGGCCGTTGCCCATAGGTTAAAAAAAAAAAAAAAAAAACAGGAAATTAAACCAAGGGGCCTCCCCATTGGATACTGGGCAGCGGCACAGTATCATACTGGGCCACTGCCCATAGGTTAAAAAAAAAAAAAAAAAACAAGAAAATAAACCAATGGGCCTCCCCATTGGTTACTGGGCAGCGTCCCAGTATTAGGCTGAGCAGCTGCCCATAGGTTAAAAAAAAAAAAAAAAACAGGAAATTAAAGTAATGGGTCTCCCCATTGGTTACTGGGCAGCGGCCCAGTATTAGGCTGAGCCGCTGCCCATAGGTTAAAAAAAAAAAAAAAAAAAAAAACAAGAAATTAAACCAATGGGCCACCCCATTGGTTACTAGGCAGCGGCCCAGTATTAGGCTGAGCCGCTGCCCACAGGTTAAAAAAAAAAAAAAGAAAAAAAATAGGAAATTAAACCAATGGGCCTCCCCATTGATTACTGGGCAGCGGCCTAGTATTAGGCTGAGCCGCTGCCCATAGGTTAAAAAAAAAAAAAAAAAAAAAAAGAAAAAAAACAGGAAATTAAACCAATGGGCCTCCCCATTGGTTACTGGGCAGCGACCCATTATTAGGCTGAGCCGCTGCCCATAGGTTAAATAAATAAAAAATAAAATAAAATAAAAAAATAGGAAATTAGACCAATGGGCCTCCCCATTGGTTACTGGGCAGCGGCCCAGTATTAGGGTGAGCCGCTGCCCATAGGTTATAAAATAAAATAAAAAAAATAGGAAATTAAACCAATGGGTCTCCCCATTGGTTACTGGGCAGCGTCCCAGTATTAGGCTGAGCCGCTGCCCATAGGTTAAAAAAAAAAAAGGAAATTAAAGTAATGGGTCTCCCCATTGGTTACTGGGCAGCCGCCCATTATTAGGCTGAGCCGCTGCCCATAGGTTAAAAAAAAAAAAAGGAAATTAAACCAATGGGCCTCTCCATTGGTTACTGGGCAGCGGCCCAGTATTAGGCTGAGCCGCTGCCCATAGGTTAAAAAAAAAAAAAAAAAAACAGGAAATTAAACCAATGGGCCACCCCATTGGTTACTAGGCAGCGGCCCAGTATTAGGCTGAGCCGCTGCCCATAGGTTAAAAAAAAAAAAGAAAAAAAACAGGAAATTAAACCAATGGGCCTCCCCATTGGTTACTGGGCAGCGGCCTAGTATTAGGCTGAGCCGCTGCCCATAGGTTAAAAAAAAAAAAAAAAACTGGAAATTAAACCAATGGGCCTCCACATTTGTTACTAGGCAGCGTCCCATTATTAGGCTGAGCCGCTGCCCATAGGTTAAAAAAAAAAAATGAAATTAAACCAATGGGCCTCCCCATTGGTTACTGGGCAGCGGCCCATTATTAGGCTGAGCCACTGCACATAGGTTAAAAAAAAAAAAAAACAGGAAATTAAACCAATGGGCCTCCCCATTGGTTACTGGGCAGCGGCCCATTATTAGGCTGAGCCGCTGCCCATAGGTTAAAAAAATAAAATAAAAATAAAAAAAAGAAATTAAACCGATGGGCCTCCCCATTGGTTACTGGGCAGCGGCCCAGTATTATGCTGAGCCGCTGCCCATAGGTTAAGAAAAAAAAAAAGAAAAAAAAAGGAAATTAAACCAATGGGCCTCCCCATTTGTTATTGGGCAGCGTCCCAATATTAGGCTGAGCCACTGCCCATAGGTTAAAAAATAAATAAATAAAAAGTAAAAATACAGGAAATTAAACCAATGGGCCTCCCCACTGGTTACTGGGCAGCGGCCCAGTATTAGGCTGAGCCGCTGCCCATAGGTTAAAAAAAAAAAAACAGGAAATTAAACCAAAGGGCCTCCCCATTGGGTACTGGGCAACGGCCCAATATTAGGCAGAGCCGCTGCTCATAGGTTTAAAAAAAAAAAAAAAAGGAAATTAAACAATGGGCCTCCCCATTGGTTACTGGGCAGCGGCCCATTATTAGGCTGAGCCGCAGCCCATAGGTTAAAAAAAAAAAAGCAGGAAATTAAACCAATGGGCCTCCCCATTGGTTACTGGGCAGCGGCCCAGTATTAGGCTGAGCCGCTGCCTATAGGTTAAAAAAAAAAAAAAAAAAAGGAAATTAAACAAGTGGGCCTCCCCATTGGTTACTAGGCAGCGGCCTATTATTAGGCTGAGCCGCTGCCCATAGGTTAAAAAAAAAGGAAATTAAACCAATGGGCCTCCCCATTGGTTACTGGGCAGCGACCCATTATTAGGATGAGCCGCTACCCAAAGGTTAAAAAAAAAAAAAAACAGGAAATTAAACCAATGGGCCTCCCCATTGGTTACTGGGCAGCGGCCCATTATTAGGCTGAGCCGCTGCCCATAGGTAAAAAAAAAAAATTAAAAAAAAATATAAAAAAAATAGGAAATTAAACCAATGGGCCTCCCCATTGGTTATTGGGCAGCGGTCCAGTATTAGGCTGAGCCGCTGCCCATAGGTTAAAAAAAAAAAAGTGAAAATTAAACAAATGGGCCTCCCCATTGGTTACTGGGCAGCGGCCTAGTATTAGGCTGAGCCGCTGCCCATAGGTTAAAAAAAAAAAAAGGAAATTAAAGCAATGGGCCTCCCCATTGGTTACTAGGCAGCGGCCCATTATTTGGCTGAGCCGCTGCCCATAGGTTTAAAAAAAAAAAAAAAAAGAAATTAAACCAATGGGCCTCCCCATTGGTTACTGGGCAGCGGCCCATTATTAGGCTGAGCCGCTGCCCATACGTTAAAAAAAAAAAAAAGAAGAAGAAATTAAACCAATGGGCCTCCCCATTGTTTACTGGGCAGCATCCCAGTATTAGGCTGAGCCGCTGCCCATAGGTTTAAAAAAAAAAAAAGAAAAAAACCGGAAATTAAACCAATGGGACTCCCCATTGGTTACTGGACAGCGGCCCAGTATTAGGCTGAGCTGCTGCCCATAGGTTAAAAAAAAATATATGAAATTAAACCAATGGGCCTCCCCATTTGTTACTGGGCAGCGGCCGAGTATTAGGCTGAGCCGCGGCCCTTAGGTTAAAAAAAAAAAAAAAAAAAAACAGTAAATTAAACCAATGGGCCTCCCCATAGGTTACTGAGCAGCGGCCCAGTATTAGGCGAAGCCGTTGCCCATAGGTTAAAAAATAATGGAAATTATACTAATGGGCCTCCCCATTGGTTACTGGGCAGCGGCCAAGTATTAGGCTGAGCCGTTGCCCATAGGGGAAAAAAAAAAAAAATAAATTTCAGGAAATTAAACCAATGGGCCTCCCCATTGGTTACTGGGCAGCAGCCCAGTATTAGGCTGAGCCGCTGCCCATAGGTTAAAAAAAAAAAAAAAACAGGAAATTAAACCAATGGGCCTCCTCATTGGTTACTGGGCAGCGGCCCAGTATTAGGCTGAGCCGCTGCCCATAGGTTAGAAAGAAAAAAAAATAGGAAATTAAACCAATGGGCCTCCCCATTGGATACTGGGCAGCAGCCCATTAATATGCTGAGCCGCTGCCCTTAGGTTAAAAAATAAAAAAATAAAAAATAAAAATAAAAAAACAGGAAATTAAACCAATGGGCCTCCCCATTGGTTACTGGGCAGCGACCCATTATTAGGCTGAGCCGCTGCCCATAGGTTAAAAAAAAAAAAAAAAAAAAAAAATAGGAAATTAACCCAATGGCCCTCCCCATTGGATACTGGGCAGCGGCCTAGTATTAGGCTGAGCCGCTGCCCATAGGTTAAAAAATAAAATAAAAAAATTGGAAATTAAACCAATGGGCCTCCCCATTGGTTATTGGGCAGCGTCCCAGTATTAGGCTGAGCCGCTGCCCATCGGTTAAAAAAAAAAACAGGAAATTAAAGTAATGGGTCTCCCCATTGGTTACTGGGCAGCGGCCCATTATTAGGCTGAGCCGCTGCCCATAGGTTAAAAAAAAAAAAGTAAATTAAACCAATGGGCCTCCACATTGGTTACTGGGCAGCGGCCCAGTATTAGGCTGAGCCGCTGCCCATAGGTTAAAAAAAAAAAAAAAAAAACATTAAATTAAACCAATGGGCCACCCCATTGGTTACTAGGCAGCGGCCCAGTATTAGGCTGAGCCGCTGCCCATAGGTTAAAAAAAAAAAAAAGAAAAGAAAAAAAACAGGAAATTAAACCAATGGGCCTCCCCATTGGTTACTGGGCAACGGCCCAGTATTAGGCTGAGTCGCTGCCCAAAGGTTTAAAAAAAAATAAAATAAAATTAAACCAATGGGCCTCCCCATTGGTTATTGGCCAGCGGCCTAGTCTTAGGTTGGGCCGTTGCCCGTAGGTTAAAAAAAAAAAAGGAAATTAAACCAATGGGCCTCCCCATTTGTTACTGGGCAGCGGCCATGTATTTGGCCGAGCCGCTGCCCATAGGTTAAAAAAAAAAGGAAATTAAAGCAATGGGCCTCCCCATTGGTTACTAGGCAGCGGCCCATTATTTGGCTGAGCCGCTGCCCATAGGTTAAAAAAAAAAAAAAGGAAATTAAACCAATGGGCCTCCCCATTGGTTACTGGGCAGCGGCCCCTTATTAGGCTGAGGCGCTGCCCCTACGTTAAAAAAAAAAAAAAAAAGAAGAAATTAAACCAATGGGCCTCCCCATTGGTTACTGGCCAGCGGCCCCTTATTAGGCTGAGCCGCTGCCCATAGGTTAAAAAAAAAAACAAGAAATTAAACCAATGGGCCTCCCCATTGGTTACTGGGCAGCGGCCCAGTATTAGGGTGAGCCGCTGCCCATAGGTTAAAAAATAAAATAAAAAAAATAGGAAATTAAACCAATGGGTCTCCCTATTGGTTACTAGGCAGCGTCCCAGTATTAGGCTGAGCCGCTGCCCATAGGTTAAAAAAAAAAAAAAAGGAAATTAAAGTAATGGGCCTCCCCATTGGTTACTGGGCAGCGGCCCATTATTAGGCTGAGCCGCTGCCCATAGGTTAAAAAAAAAAAATAGGAAATTAAACCAATGGGCCTCCCCATTAGTTACTGGGCAGCGGCCCAGTATTAGGCTGTGCCGCTGCCCATACGTTAAAAAAAAAAAAAAAAAACAAGAAATTAAACCAATGGGCCATCCCATTGGTTACTGGGCAGCGGCCCAGTATTAGGCTGAGCCGCTGCCCATAGGTTAAAAAAAAAAAAGGAAATTAAACCAATGACCCTCCCCATTGGTTTCTAGGCAGCCGCCCGTTATTAGGCTGAGCCGCTGCCCGTAGGTTAAAAAAAAAAAAAAAAAAATAGGAAATTAAACCAATGGGCCTCCGCATTGGTTACTAGGCAGCGGGCCATTATTAGGCTGAGCCGCGGCCCATAGGTTAAAAAAAAAAAAAAAAACAGGAAATTAAACCAATGGACCTCCCCATTGGTTACTGGGCAGCGGCCCATTATTAGGTTGAGCGGCTGCCCATAGGCTAAAAAAAAAAAAAGGAAATTAAACCAATGGGCCTCCCCATTGGTTACTGGGCAGCGGCCCTGTATTAGCATGAGCCCCTGCCCATAGGTTAAAAAAAAAAAAAACAGGAAATCAAACCAATGGGCCTCCGCATTGGTTACTAGGCAGCGGCCCATTATTAGGCTGAGCCGCTGCCCATAGGTTAAAAAAAAAAAAAAAGGAAATTAAACCAATGGGCCTCCCCATTGGTTACTGGGCAGCGGCGCATTATTATGCTGAGCCGCTGCCCATAGGTTAAAAAAAAAAAAAACTGGAAATTAAACCAATGGGGCTCCCCATTCGTTACTGGGCAGCGGCCCATTATTAGGCTGAGCCGTTGCCCATAGGTTAAAAAAAAAAAAAAAACCTGGAAATTAAACCAATGGGCCTCCCCATTGGTTACTGGGCAGCGGCTCAGTATTAGGCTGAGCCGCTGCCCATAGGTTAAAAAATAAAATAAAAAAAACATGAAATTAAACCAATGGGTCTCCCAATTGGTTACTGGGCAGCGTCCTAGTATTAGGCTGAGCCGCTGCCCACAGGTTAAAAAAAAAAAACAGGAAATTAAACAAGTGGGCCTCCCCATTGGTTACTGGGCAGCGGCCCATTATTAGGCTGAGCCGCTGCCCATAGGTTAAAAAAAAAAAAAAAAAAAAAAAAAAAAAAAAAAAAAAAAAAAAAAAACAGGAAATTAAACCAATGGGCCTCCCCATTGGTTACTAGGCAGCGACCCATTATTAGGCTGAGCCGCTGCCCATAGGTTAAAAAAAAGAAATAAAAGGAAATTAAACCAATGGGCCTCCCCATTGCGTACTGGGCAGCGGCCCATTATTAGGCTGAGCCGCTGCCCATAGGTTAAAAAAAAGAAAAAAAAGAAATTAAACCAATGGGCCTCCCCATTGGTTACTAGGCAGCGGCGCATTATTAGGATGAGCCGCTGCCCATAGGCTAAAAAAAAAAAAGAGGAAATTAAACCAATGGGCCTCCCCATTGGTTACTGGGCAGCGGCCCAGTATTAGGCTGAGCCGCTGCCCATAGGTTAAAAAAAAAAAAAAAAAAACAAAAAAATAAACCAATGGGCCTCCCCATTGGTTACTAGGCAGCGGCCCATTATTAGGCTGAGCCGCGGCCCATAGGTTTAAAAAAAAAAAAAAAAAGGAAATTAAACCAATGGGCCTTCCCATTTGTTACTGGGCAGCGGCCCATTATTTGGCTGAGCCGCTGCCCATAGGTTAAAAAAAAAAAAAAAGAGCGGAAATTAAACCAATGGGCCTCCCCATTGGTTACTGGGCAGCGGCCCAGTATTAGGCTGAGCCGCTGCGCATCGGTTAAAAAATAAAATAAAAAAAAAGAAAAAAAACCCGAAATTAAACCAACGGGCCTCCCCATTGGTTACTGGGCACCAGCCCAGTATTAGGCTGAGCCGCTGCCCATAGGTTAAAAAAAAACAGGAAATTAAACCAATGGGCCTCCCCATTTGTTACTAGGCAGCGGCCCAGTATTAGGCTGAGCCGCTGCCCATATGTGAAAAAAAAAAAAAAACAATAAATTATACCAATGGGCCTCCCCATTGGTTACTGGGCACCGGCCCAGTATTAGGCTGAGCCGCTGCCCATAGGTTAAAACAAAAAAAAACAAAAAACAAAAAAAAAAGCAAATTAAACCAATGGGCCTCCCCATTGGTTACTAGGCAGCAGCCCATTATTAGGTTGAGGCGCTGCCCATAGGCTAAAAAAAAAAAAAAAAAAGGAAATTAAACCAATGGGCCTCCCCATTGGTTACTAGGCAGCGACCCATTATTAGGCTGAGCCGCTGCCCATAGGTTAAAAAAAAGAAATAAAAGGAAATTAAACCAATGGGCCTCCCCATTGGTTACTGGGCAGCGGCCCAGTATTAGGTTGAGCCGCTGCCCATAGGTTAAAAAAAAAAAATAGGAAATTAAACCAATGGGCCTCCCCATTGGTTACTAGGCAGCGACCCATTATTAGGCTGAGCCGCTGCCCATAGGTTAAAAAAAAGAAATAAAAGGAAATTAAACCAATGGGCCTCCCCATTGGTTACTGGGCAGCGGCCCAGTATTAGGTTGAGCCGCTGCCCATAGGTTAAAAAAAAAAAATAGGAAATTAAACCAATGGGCCTCCCCATTGGTTACTAGGCAGCGACCCATTATTAGGCTGAGCCGCTGCCCATAGGTTAAAAAAAAACAAAACAAAAACAAAAACAAAAAAAACAGGAAATTAAACCAATGGGCCTCTCCATTGGTTACTAGGCAGCGACACATTATTAGGCTGAGCCGCTGCCCATAGGTTAAAAAAAAGAAATAAAAGGAAATTAAACCAATGGGCCTCCCATTGGTTACTGGGCAGCTGCCCAGTATTTGGCTGAGCCGCTACACATAGGTTAAAAAAAAAAAGAAGGAAATTAAACCAATGGGCCTCCCCATTAGTTACTGGGCAGGGGCCCAGTATTAGGCTGTGCCGCTGCCCATAGGTTAAAAAAAAAAAAAAAAACAGGAAATTAACCCAATGGGCCTCCCCATTGGTTACTAGGCAGCGGCCCATTATTAGGTTGAGCCGCTGCCCATAGGTTAAAAAAAAAATAGGAAATTAAACCAATGGGCCTCCCCATTGGTTACTAGGCAGCGACCCATTATTAGGCTGAGCCGCTGCCCATAGGTTAAAGAAAAGAAATAAAAGGAAATTAAACCAATGGGCCTCCCCATTGGTTACTGGGCAGCGGCCCAGTATTAGGTTGAGCCGCTGCCCATAGGTTAAAAAAAAAAAAAGGAAATTAAACCAATGGGCCTCCCCATTGTTTACTAGGCAGCGACCTATTATTAGGCTGAGCCGCTGCCCATAGGTTAAAAAAAAAACAAAACAAAAACAAAAACAAAAAAAACAGGAAATTAAACCAATGGGCCTCCCCATTGGTTACTAGGCTGCGCCCCATTATTAGGCTAAGCCGCTGCCCATAGGTTAAAAAAAAGAAATAAAAGGAAATTAAACCAATGGGCCTCCCCATTGGTTACAGGGCAGCGGCCCAGTATTTGGCTGAGCCGCTACACATAGGTTAAAAAAAAAAAAAAAAAAAAGGAAATTAAACCAAAGGGCCTCCCCATTAGTTACTGGGCAGCGGCCCAGTATTAGGCTGTGCCGCTGCCCATAGGTAAAAAAAAAAAAAAAAAACAGGAAATTAAACCAATGGGCCTCCCCATTGGTTACTAGGCAGCGGCCCAGTATTAGGCTGAGCCGCTGCCCATATGTTAAAAAAAAAAAAAAAAAAAAAAAAAAAAAAAAAAAAACAGGAAATTAAACCAATGGGCCTCCCCATTGGTTACTAGGCAGCGGCCCATTATTAGGCTGAGCCGCTGCCCATAGGTTAAAAAAAAAAAAAAAAAGGAAAATAAACCAATGGGCCTCCCCATTGGTTTCTGGGCAGCGGCCCCTTATTAGGCTGAGCCGCTGCCCTTAGGTTGAAAAAAAAAAAAAAACATGAAATTAAACCAATGGGCCTCCCCATTGGTTACTGGGCAGCGGCCCAGTATTCGGCTGAGCCAGTGCCCATAGGTTAAAAAAAAAAAAAACAAAAAAACAAAAAAAACAGGAAATTAAACCAATGGACCTCCCAATTGGTTACTGGGCAGCGGCCGAGTATTAGGCTGAGCCGCTGCCCATAGGTTAAAAAAAAAAAAAGGAAATTAAGCCAATGGGCCTCCCCATTGGTTACTGGGCAGCGGCCCAGTATTTGGCTGAGCCGCTGCACATAGGTTAAAAAAAAATAAAAATAAAAAAAATAAAAAAACAGGAAATTAAACCAATGGGCCTCCCCATTGGTTACTGGGCAGCGGCCCAGTATTAGGCTGAGCCGCTGCCCATAGGTTAAAAAAAAAAAAAGGAAATTAAACCAATGGGCCTCTCCATTGGTTACTGGGCAGCGGCCCATTATTAGGCTGAGCCGCTGCCCATAGGGTAAAAAATAAAAATAAAAAAATAAATAAATAAACAGGAAATTAAACCAATGGGCCTCCCCATTGGTTACTGGGAAGCGGCCCAGTATTAGGCTGAGCCGCTGCCCATAGGTTAAAAAAAAAAAAAAAAAACAGGAAATTAAACCAATGGGCCTCCAATTGGTTACTGGGCAGCGGCCTAGTATTAGGCTGGACCGTTGCCCATAGGTTAAAAAAAAAAATAGTAAATTAAACCAATAGGCCTCCCCATTGGTTACTGGGCAGCGGCCCAGTATCATGCTGAGCCGCTGTCCATAGGTTAAAAATAAAAAAAAAACAGCAAATTAAACCAATGGGCCTCCCCATTGGTTACTGGGCAGCGGCATAGTATTAGGCTGGGCCGTTGCCCAAAGGTTAAAAAATAAAATAAAAAAAACAGGAAATTAAACCAATGGGTCTCCCAAGTGGTTACTGGGCAGCGTCCTAGTATTAGGCTGAGCCCCTCCCCATAGGTAAAAAAAAAAAAAACAGGAAATTAAACTAATGGGCCTCCCCATTGGTTACTGGGCAGCGGCCCATTATTAGGCTGAGACGCTGCCCATAGGTTAAAAAAAAAAAAGAAAGAAAAAAAAAGTAAATTAAACCAATGGGCCTCCCCATTGTTTACTGGGCAGCGGCCCAGTATTAGGCTGAGCCGCTGCCCATAGGTTAAAAAAAAAAAAAATACAGGAAATTAAACCAATGGGCCTCCCCATTGGTTACTAGGCAGCGACCCATTATTAGGCTGAGCCGCTGCCCATAGGTTAAAAAAAAAATATAAGGAAATTAAACCAATGGGACTCCCCATTGGGTACTGGGCAGCGGCCCATTATTAGGCTGAGCCGCTGCCCATAGGTTAAAAAAAAAAAAAAAAAAAGGAAAATAAACCAATGGGCCTCCCCATTGGTTACTAGGCAGCGACCCAATATTAGGCTGAGCCGCTGCCCATAGGTTAAAAAAAAAAAGAGGAAATTAAACCAATGGGCCTCCCCATTGGTTACTGGGCAGCGACCCATTATTAGGCTGAGCCGCTGCCCATAGGTTAAAAAAAAAAAAAAAACAGGAAATTAAACCAATGGGCCTCCTCATTTGTTACTGGGCAGCGGCCCAGTATTAGGCGAAGCCGTTGCCCATAGCTTAAAAAAAAAAAAAAAAAAAAAAAAAAAAAAAAAAAAAAAAAAAAAAACAGGTAATTAAACCAATGGGCCTCCCCATTGGTTACAGGGCAGCGGCCCAGTATTAGGCTGAGCCGCTGCCCATAGGCTAAAAAAATAAAAAAATAAAAAAAATAGGAAATTAAACCAATGGGCCTCCCCATTGGTTACTGGGCAGCGGCCCATTATTAGGCTGAGCCGCTGTCCATAGGTTAGAAAAAAAAAAAAAAAAAAAAAACAGGAAATTAAACCAATGGGCCTCCCCATTGGTTACTGGGCAGTGGACCATTATTAGGCTGAGCCGCTGCCCATAGGTTAAAAAAAAAAAATAAAAAAATAAAAAAATAAAACAGGAAATTAAACCAATGGGCCTCCCCATTGGTTACTGGGCAGCGGCCCAGTATTAGGCTTAGCCGCTGCCCATAGGTTAAAAAAAAAAAAAGAGGAAATTAAACCAATGTGCCTCCCCATTGGTTACTTGGCAGCGGCCCAGTATTAGGCTGAGCTGCTGCCAATAGGTTAAAAAAAAAACAGGAAATTAAACCAATGGGCCTCCCCATTGTTACTAGGCAGCGGCCCATTATTAGGCTGAGACGCTGCCGATAGGTTAAAAAAAAAAAAGGAAATTAAACCAATGGGCCTCCTCATTGGTTACTGGGCAGTGGCCCATTATTAGGCTGAGCCGCTGCCCATTGGTTAAAAAAAAAAAAAGAGGAAATTAATCCAATGGGCCTCTCCATCGGTTACTGGGCAGCGGCCCAGTATTAGGCTGAGCCGCTGCCCATAGGTTAAAAAAATAAAAAAATAAAAAAAATAAAAAAAAGGAAATTAAACCAATGGGCCTCCCCATTTGTTACAGGGTAGCGGCCCAGTATTAGGCTGAGCTGGTGCCCATAGGATAAAAAAAAAAAACAGGAAATTAAACCAATGGGCCTCCCCATTGGCAACTGGGCAGCGGCCATTTATTAGGCTGAGCCGCTGTCCATAGGTTAAAAAAAAAAGGAAATTAAACCAATGGGCCTCCTCATTGGTTACTAGGCAGCGGCCCATTATTAGGCTGAGCCGCTACCCATAGGTTAAAAAAAATATAAAAAAAAAATATAAAAAAAAACAGAAAATTAAACCAATGGGCCTCCCCATTGGTTACTGGGCAGCGGTCCAGTATTAGGCTGAGCCGCTGCCCATAGGTTAAAAAAAAAAAAAAAAAAGAGGAAATTATACCAATGGGCCTCCCCATTGGTTACTGGGCAGCGGCCCAATATTAGGCTGAGCCGCTGCCCATAGGTTAAAAAAAAAAAAACAGGAAATTAAAGCAATTGGCCTCCCCATTGGTTACTAGGCAACGACCCATTATTTGGCTGAGCCGCTGCCCATAGGTTAAAAAAAAAAAAAAAAAAAGAAATTAAACCAATGGGCCTCCCTATTGTTTACTGGGCAGCGGCCCAATATTAGGCTGAGCCGCTGCCCATTGTTTTAAAAAAAAAAAAAAAAAAAAAAAATAGGAAATTAAACCAATGGGCCTCCCCATTGGTTACTGGACAGCGGCCCAGTATTAGGCTGAGCCGCTGCCCATAGGTTAAAAAAAAAAAAAAGGAAATTAAACCAATGTGCCTCCCCATTTGTTACTGGGCAGCGGCCCAGTATTAGGCTGAGCCGCTGCCCATAGGTTAAAAATAAAAAAAAAAACAGGAAATTAAACCAATGGGCCTCCCCATTGGTTACTGGGCAGCGTCCCAGTATTAGGCTGAGCCGCTGCCCATAGGTTAAAAAAAAAAAAAAAGAAAAAAAACAGGAAATTAAACCAATGGGCCTCCCCATTGGTTACTGGGGAGCGGCCCAGTATTAGGCTGAGCCGCTGCCCACAGGTCAAAAAAAAAAGAAAAAATACAGGAAATTAAACCAATGGGCCTCGCCATTGGTTACTGGGCAGCGGCCCAGTATTAGGCTGAGCCGCTGCCCATAGGTTAAAAAAAAAAAAAAACAGGAAAATTAACCAATGGGCCTCCCCATTGGTTACTGGGCAGCGGCCCATTATTAGGCTGAGCCGCTGCCCATAGGTTAAAAAAAAAAAGAAAAAAAAAACAGGAAATTAAACGAAAGGGCCTCCCCATTGGTTACTGGGCAGCGGCCCAGTATTAGGCTGAGCCGCTGCCCATAGGTTAAAAAAAAAAGAAAAAAAACATGAAATTAAACCAATGGGCCTCCCCATTGGTTACTGGGCAGCGGCCCAGTATTAGGCTGAGCCGCTGCCCATAAGTCAAAAAAAAAAAAAAATACCGGAAATTAAACCAATGGGCCTCCCCATTGGTTACTGGACAGCGGCCCAGTATTAGGCTGACCCGCTGCCCAGAGGTTTAAAAAAAAAAATAAATAAATAAATAAAAAACAAGAAATTGAACAAATGGGCCTCCCTATTGGTTACTGGGCAGCGGCCCATTATTAGGCTGACCCGCTGCCCATAGGTTAAAAAAAAAAAAAAAAAAAAAACAGGAAATTAAACCAATTCGCCTCTCCATTGGTTACTAGGCAGCGGCCCATTATTAGGCTGAGCCGCTGCCCATAGGTTAAAAATAAAAAAAAAATAGGCAATTAAACCAATGGGCCTCCCCATTGGTTACTGGGCAGCGGCCCAGTATTAGGCTGAGCCGCTGACCATAGGTTAAAAAAAAAAAACAGGAAATTAAACCAATGGGCCTCCCCATTGGTTACTGGGCAGCGGCTCAGTATTAGGCTGAGCCGCTGCCCATAGGTTAAAAAATAAAATAAAAAAAATAGGAAATTAAACCAATGGGTCTCCCAATTGGTTACTGGGCAGCGTCCTAGTATTAGGCTGAGCCGCTGCCCATAGGTTAAAAAAAAAAAAAACAGGAAATTAAACTAATGGGCCTCCCCATTGGTTACTGGGCAGCGGCCCATTATTAGGCTGAGCCGCTGCCCATAGGTTAAAAAAAAAAAAAGAAAGAAAAAAAAAGTAAATTAAACCAATGGGCCTCCCCATTGTTTACTGGGCAGCGGCCCAGTATTAGGCTGAGCCGCTGCCCATAGGTTAAAAAAAAAAAAAAAACAGGAAATTAAACCAATGGGCCTCCCCATTGGTTACTAGGCAGCGACCCATTATTAGGCTGAGCCGCTGCCCATAGGTTAAAAAAAAAATATAAGGAAATTAAACCAATTGGACTCCCCATTTGGTACTGGGCAGCGGCCCATTATTAGACTGAGCCGCTGCCCATAGGTTAAAAAAAAAAAAAAAAAGGAAATTAAACCAATGGGTCTCCCCATTGGTTACTATGCAGCGACCCATTATTAGGCTGAGCCGCTGACCATAGGTTAAAAAAAAAAAAAAAAAAAAATTAAACTAACGGGCCTCCCCATTTGTTACTGGGCAGCGGCCCATTATTAGGCTGAGTCGCTGCCCATAGGTTAAAAAAAAAAGAGGAAATTAAACCAATGGGCCTCCCCATTGGTTACTGGGCAGCGACCCATTATTAGGCTGAGCCGCTGCCCATAGGTAAAAAAAAAAAAAAAAAAAAAACAGGAAATTAAACCAATGGGCCTCCCCATTTGTTACTGGGCAGCGGCCCAGTATTAGGCTAAGCCGCTGCCCATAGGTTAAAAAAAAAAAAAAAAAAAAAAAAAAAAAACAGGTAATTAAACCAATCTGCCCATAGGTTAAAAAAAAAAAAAAAAAAAAAAAAAACAGTTAATTAAACCAATGGGCCTCCCCATTGGTTACTGGGCAGCGGCCCAGTATTAGGCTGAGCCGCTGCCCATAGGTTAAAAAAAATAAAAAACAAAAAAAACAGAAAATTAAACCAATGGGCCTCCCCATTGGTTACTGGGCAGCGGCCCATTATTAGGCTGAGCCGCTGTCCATAGGTTAGAAAAAAAAAAAAAAAACAGGAAATTAAACCAATGGGCATCCCCATTGGTTACTGGGCAGCGGACCATTATTAGGCTGAGCCGCTGCCCATAGGTTAAAAAAAAATAAAAAATATAAAAAATAAAAAAAAATAGGAAATTAAACCAACGGGCCTCCCCATTGGTTACTGGGCAGCGGCCCAGTATTAGGCTTAGCCGCTGCCCATAGGTTAAAAAAAATAAAAGAGGAAATTAAACCAATGGGCCTCCCCATTGGTTACTGGGCAGCGGCCCAGTATTTGGCTGAGGTGCTGCAAATAGGTTAAAAAAAAAAGCAGGAAATTAAACCAATGGGCCTCCCCATTGTTACTAGGCAGCGGCCCATTATTAGGCTGAAACGCTGCCGATAGGTTAAAAAAAAAAAAAAGGAAATTAAACCAATGGGCCTCCCCATTGGTTACTGGGCAGTGGCCCATTATTAGGCTGAGCCGCTGCCCATAGGTTTAAAAAAAAAAAGTGGAAATTAATCCAATGGGCCTCTCCATTGGTTACTGGGCAGCGGCCCAGTATTAGGCTGAGCCGCTGCCCATAGGTTAAAAAAATAAAAAAATAAAAAAAATAAAAAAAAGGAAATTAAACCAATGGGCCTCCCCATTTGTTACTGGGTAGCGGCCCAGTATTAGGCTGAGCTGGTGCCCATAGGATATAAAAAAAAACAGGAAATTAAACCAATGGGCCTCCCCATTGGCAACTGGGCAGCGGCCATTTATTAGGCTGAGCCGCTGTCCATAGGTTAAAAAAAAAAAGGAAATTAAACCAATGGGCCTCCTCATTGGTTACTGGGCAGCGGCCCATTATTAGGCTGAGCCGCTACCCATAGGTTAAAAAAAATATAAAAAAAAAATATAAAAAAAAACAGAAAATTAAACCAATGGGCCTCCCCATTGGTTACTGGGCAGCGGTCCAGTATTAGGCTGAGCCGCTGCCCATAGGTTAAAAAAAAAAAAAAGGACATTAAACCAATGGGCCTCCCCATTGGTTACTGGGCAGCGGCCCAGTATTAGGCTGAGCCGCTGCCCATAGGGTAAAAAAAAAAAAAAAAAAACAGGAAATTAAAGCAATGGGCCTCCCCATTGGTTACTAGGCAACGACCCATTATTTGGCTGAGCCGCTGCCCATAGGTTAAAAAAAAAAAAAAAAAATTAGAAATTAAACAAATGGGCCTCCCTATTTTTTACTGGGCAGGGAACCAATATTAGGCTGAGCCGCTGCCCGTTGTTTTAAAAAAAAAAAAAAAAAAGGAAGTTAAACCAATGGGCCTCCCCATTGGTTACTGTACAGCGGCCCAGTATTAGGCTGAGCCGCTGCCCATAGGTTAAAAAAAAAAAAACAGGAAATTAAAACAATGGGCCTCCCCATTGGTTACTGGGCAGCGGCCCAGTATTAGGCTGGGCCGCTGCCCATAGGTTTAAAAAAAAAAACAAAAAAAAGGAAATTAAACCAATGGGCCTCCCCATTGGTTACTGGGCAGCGTCCCAGTATTAGGCTGAGCCGCTGCCCATAGGTTAAAAAAAAAAAAAAGAAAAAAAATAGGAAATTAAACCAATGGGCCTCCTCATTGGTTACTGGGCAGCGGCCCAGTATTAGGCTGAGCCGCTGCCCATAGGTCAAAAAAAAAAGAAAAAATACAGAAAATTAAACCAATGGGCCTCGCCATTGGTTACTGGGCAGCGGCCCATTATTAGGCTGAGCCGTTGCCCATAGGTTAAAAAAAAAAAAAAAGGAAATTAAACCAATGGGCCTCCCCATTTGTTACTGGGCAGCGGCCCAGTATTAGGCTGAGCCGCTGCCTATAGGTTAAAAAAAAAAGAAAAAAAAACAGGAAATTAAACGAATGGGCCTCCCCATTGGTTACTGGGCAGCGGCCCAGTATTAGGCTGAGCCGTTGCCCATAGGTGAAAAAAAAAAGAAAAAAAGAAAAAAAACAAGAAATTAAACCAATGGGCCTCCCCATTGGTCACTGGGCAGCGGCCCAGTATTAGGCTGAGCCGCTGCCCATAAGTTAAAAAAAAAAAAAAAAAAAAATACAAGAAATTAAACCAATGGGCCTCGCCATTGGTTACTGGACAGCGGCCCAGTATTAGGCTGAGCCGCTGCACAGAGGTTTAAAAAAAAAATAAATAAATAAATAAAAAACAAGAAATTGAACAAATGGGCCTCCCTATTGGTTACTGGGCAGCGGCCCATTATTAGGCTGAGCCGCTGCCCATAGGTTAAAAAAAAAAAAAAAAAAAAAACAGGAAATTAAACCAATTGGCCTCCCCATTGGTTACTAGGCAGCGGCCCATTATTAGGCTGTGCCGCTGCCCATAGGTTAAAAATAAAAAATAAAATAAAAAATAAAAAAAAAATAGGAAATTAAACCAATGGGCCTCCCCATTGGTTACTGGGCTGCGGCCCAGTATTAGGCTGAGCCGCTGCCCATAGGTTAAAAAATAAAATAAAATAAATATGAAATTAAACCAATAGGTCTCCCCATTGGTTACTGGGCAGCGTCCCAGTATTAGGCTGAGCCGCTGCCCATAGGTTAAAAAAAAAAAAAAACAAGAAATTAAAGTAACGGGCCTCCCCATTGGTTACTGGGCAGCGGC
The DNA here is from genome assembly GCA_037974665.1 of Ehretia macrophylla. Lineage (NCBI taxonomy): Eukaryota > Viridiplantae > Streptophyta > Magnoliopsida > Boraginales > Ehretiaceae > Ehretia > Ehretia macrophylla. The sequence continues at coordinate 28,466,050 of CM075766.1, forward strand.
CCATTATTAGGCTGAGCTGCTGCCCATAGGTTAAAAAAAAATAAAAGGAAATTAAACCAATGGGCCTCCCCATTGCGTACTGGGCAGCGGCCCATTATTAGGCTGAGCCGCTGCCCATAGGTTAAAAAAAAAAAGGAAATTAAACCAATGGGCCTCCTCATTGGTTACTGGACAGCGGACCATTATTAGGTTGAGCCGCTGCACATAGGCTAAAAAAAAAAAAAAAAAAAAGAGGAAATTAAACCAATGGGCCTCCCTATTGGTTACTAGGCAGCGGCGCATTATTAGGCTGAGCCGCTGCCCATAGGTTAAAAAAAAAAAAAAAAATAGGAAATTAAACCAATGGGCCTCCCTATTGGTTACTACGCAGCGGTCCATTATTAGGCTGAGTCGCGGCCCATAGGTTAAAAAAAAAAAAAAAAAAACAGGAAATTAAACCAATGGGCCTCCCCATTGGTTACTGGGCAACGGCCCATTATTAGGTTGAGCGGCTGCCCATAGGCTAAAAAAAAAAAAAAGGAAATTAAACCAATGGGCGTCCCCATTGGTTACTGGGCAGCGGCCCTGTATTATGCTGAGCCGCTGCCTCTAGGTTAAAAAAAAAATAGTAAATTAAACCAATGGGTCTCCCCATTGGTTACTGGGCAGCGGCCCAGTATTAGGCTGAGCCGCTGCCCATTGGTTAAAAAATAAAAATAAAAAAAAATAGGAAATCAAACCAATGGGCCTCCCCGTTGGTTACTAGGCAGCGGCCCATTATTAGGCCGACCCGCTCCCCAAAGGTTAAAAAAAAAAAAAAAGGAAATTAAACCAATGGGCCTCCCTATTGGTTCCTGGGCAGCGCCCCATTATTAGGCTGACCCGCTGCCCATAGGTTAAAAAAAAAAAAAACAGGAAATTAAACCAATGGGGCTCGCCATTGGTTACTGGGCAGCGGCCCATTATTAGGCTGAGCCGCTGCCCATAGGTTAAAAAAAAAAAAAAAAAAAAAAAAAAAAAAAAAAAAAAAAAAAAAAAAAAAAACAGGAAATTAAACCAATGGGCCTCCCCATTGGTTACTGGGCAGCGGCTCAGTATTAGGCTGAGCCGCTGCCCATAGGTTAAAAAATAAAATAAAAAAAACAGGAAATTAAACCAATGGGTTTCCCAATTGGTTACTGGGCAGCGTCCTAGTATTAGGCTGAGCCGCTGCCCACAGGTTAAAAAAAAAAAAACATGAAATTAAACTAATGGGCCTCCCCATTGGTTACTGGGCAGCGGCCCATTATTAGGCTGAGCCGCTGCCCATAGGTTAAAAAAAAAAAAAGGAAATTAAACCAATGGGCCTCCCCATTGGTTACTGGGCAGCGGCCCAGTATTAGGCTGAGCCGCTGCCCATAGGTTAAAAAAATTAAATTTTAAAAATTAAAAAAACAGGAAATTAAACCAATGGGCCTCCCCATTGGTTACTGGGCAGCGGCCCAGTATTAGGCTGAGCCGCTGCCGATAAGTTTAAAAAAAATAATAATAAAAAAAATAGGAAATTAAACCAATGGGCCTCCCCATTGGTTACTGGGCAGTGGCCCAGTATTAGGCTGAGCCGCTGCCCATAGGTTAAAAATAAATAAATAACTAAATAATAAAAAAATAGGAAATTAATCCAATGGGCCTCCCCATTGGTTACTGGGCAGCGGCCCAGTATTAGGCTGAGCCGCTGTCTATAGGTTTAAAAAAAAAATAGGAAATTAAACCAATGGGCCTCCCCATTGGTTACTAGGCAGCGACCCATTATTAGGCTGAGCCGCTGGCCATAGGTTAAAAAAAAGAAATAAAAGGAAATTAAACCGATGGGCCTCCCCATTGCGTACTGGGCAGCGGCCCATTATTAGGCTGAGCCGCTGCCCATAGGTTAAAAAAAAAAAAAAAAAGGAAATTAAACTAATGGGCCTCCCCATTGGTTACTGGGCAGCGGCCCATTATTAGGCTGAGCCACTGCCCACAGGCTAAAAAAAAAAAAAAAAAATTAAACCAATGGGCCTCCCCATTGGTTACTGGGCAGCGGCCCAGTATTAGGCTGAGCCGCTGCCCATAGGTTAAAAAAAAAAAAAAAAACAGGAAATTAAACCAATGGGGCTTCCCATTTGTTACCAGGCAGGGGCCCAATATTAGCCTGAGCCGCGGACCCAAGGATAAAAAAAAAAAAAAAAGAAGGAAATTAAACCAATGGGCCTCCCCATTTGTTACTGGGCAGCGGCCCATTATTAGGATGAGCCGCTGCCCATAGGTTAAAAAAAAAAAAGAAAAGCGGAAATTAAACCAATGGGCCTCCCCATTTGCTACTGGGCAGCGGCCCAGTATTAGGCTGAGCCGCTGCCCATAGGTTAAAAAATAAAAAAAAAAAAAGAAAAAAAACACGAAATTAAACCAATGGGCCTACCCATTGGTTACTGGGCAGCGGCCCAGTATTAGGCTGAGCCGCTGCCCATAGGTTAAAAAAAAACAGGAAATTAAACCAATGGGCCTCCCCATTTGTTACTAGGCAGCGGCCTAGTATTAGGCTGAGCTGCTGCCCACAGGTGAAAAAAAAAAAAAAAAACAATAAATTATACCAATGGGTCTCCCAATTGGTTACTGGGCAGCGGCCCAGTATTAGGCTGAGCCGCTGCCCATAGGTTAAAACAAAAAAAAACAAAAAAAAAAAAGGAAATTAAACCAATGGGCCTCCCCATTGGTTACTAGGCAGCGACCCATTATTAGGCTGAGCCGCTGCCCATAGGTTAAAAAAAAGAAATAAAAGGAAATTAAACCAATGGGCCTCGCCATTGGTTACTGGGCAGCAACCCATTATTAGGCTGAGCCGCTGTCCATAGGTTAAAAAAAAAAAAAAAAAAAAAAAACAGGAAATTAAACCAATGGGCCTCCCCATTGGTTACTGGGCAGCGGCCCAGTATTAGGCTTAGCCGCTGCCCATAGGTTAAAAAAAAAAAAAAGAGGAAATTGAACCAATGGGCCTCCCCATTGGTTACTGGGCAGCGGCCCAGTATTAAGCTGACCCGCTGCCCATAGGTTAAAAAAAAAACAGGAAATTAAACCAATGGGCCTCCCCATTGTTACTAGGCAGCGGCCCATTATTAGGCTGAGACGCTGCCGATAGGTTAAAAAAAAAAAAAAGGAAATTAAACCAATGGGCCTCCCCATTGGTTACTGGGCAGTGGCCCATTATTAGGCTGAGCCGCTGCCCATATGTTTAAAAAAAAAAAAAGAGGTAATTAATCCAATGTGCCTCTCCAATGGTTACTGGGCAGCGGCCCAGTATTAGGCTGAGCTGCTGCCCATAGGTTAAAAAAAAAAAAAAAAAAAGGAAATTAAACCAATAGGCCTCTCCATTGGTTACGGGGCAGCGGCCCAGTATTAGGCTGAGCCGCTACCCATAGGTTAAAAAAATAAAAAATAAAAAAAAATAAAAAAAAGGAAATTAAACCAATGGGCCTCCCCATTTGTTACTGGGGAGCGGCCCAGTATTAGGCTGAGCTGGTGCCCATAGGTTAAAAAAAAAAACAGGAAATTAAACCAATGGGCCTCCCCATTGGTTACTGGGCAGCGGCCCAGTATTCGGCAGAGCCGCTGCCCATAGGTTAAAAACAAAAAAAAACAAAAAACAAAAACAAAAAAAACAGGAAATTAAACCAATGGGCCTCCCATTGGTTACTGGGCAACGGCCCTGTATTAGGCTGAGCCGCTGCCCATAGGTTAAAAAAAAAAAAAGGAAATTAAACCAATGGGCCTTCCCATTGGTTACTGGGCAGCGGCCCAGTATTCGGCTGACCCTATGCCCATAGGTTAAAAACAAAATTAAATAGAAAAATTAAACCAATGGGCCTCCCCATTAGTTACTGGGCAGCGGCCCAGTATTAGGCTGAGCCGCTGCCCATAGGTTAAAAAAAAAAAAAAAAAACAGGAAATTAAACCAATAGGCCTCCCCATTGGTTACTGGGCAGCGGCCCAGTATTAGGCTGAGCCGCTGCCCATAGGTTAAAAAAAAAAAAGGAAATTAAACCAATGGGCTTCCCCATTGGTTACTAGGCAGCGGCCCTGTATCATGCTGAGCCGCTGCCCATAGGTTAAAAAAAATAAAAAATAAAAAAATAAACCAATGGGCCTCCCCATTGGTTTCTGCGCAGCGGCCTAATATTAGCCTCGGCCGCTACACATAGGTAAAAAAAATAAATAAAAAGAAATAAAAAAAGAGGAAATTAAACCAATGGGGCTCCCAATTGGTTACTTGGCAGCGGCCCAGTATTAGGCTGAGCCGCTGCCCACAGGTTAAAAAAAAAAAAAGGAAATTAAACCAATGGGCCTCCCCACTGGTTACTAGGCAGCGGCCCAGTATTCGGCAGAGCCGCTGCCCATAGGTTAAAAAAAAAAAAACAAAACACAAAAACAAAAAAAACAGGAAATTAAACCTTTGGGCCTCCCATTGGTTACTGGGCAGCGGCCCAGTATTAGGCTGAGCCGCTGCCCATAGGTTAAAAAAAAAAACAGGAAATTAAACCAATGGGCCTCCCCATTGGTTACTGGGCAGCGGCCAAGTATTTGGCTGAGCTGCTGCACATAGGTTAAAAAAAAAAAAAAAAAAAAAATTAAACCAATGGGCCTCCCCATTGGTTACTGGGCAGCGGCCCAGTATTAGGCTGAGCCGCTGCCCATAGATTAAAAAAAAAAAAAAAAAAAAAACTGGAAATTAAACCAATGGGCCTCCCCATTGGTTACTAGGCAGCTACCCATTAGTAGGCAGAGCCGCTGCCCATAGGTTAAAAAAAAAAAAAAGGAAATTAAACCAATGAGCCTCTCCATTGGTGACTGGGCAGCGGCCCCGCAATAGGCTGAGCCGCTGCCCCTACGTTAAAAAAAAAAATAAAAAAAAAATAGGAAATTAAACCAATGGGCCTCCCCATTGGTTACTAGGCAGCAACCCATTATTAGGCTGAGCCGCTGCCCATAGGTTAAAAATAAATAAAAGGAAATTAAACCAATGGGCCTCCCCATTGGTTACTAGGCAGCGGCCCAGTATTAGGCTGAGCCGCTGCCCATAGGTTAAAAAAAAAAAAAAGGAAATTAAACCAATGGGCCTCCCCATTGGTTACTGGGCAGCGGCCCAGTATTAGGCTGAGCCGCTGCCCCTACGTTAAATAAAAAAAAAAAAAAAAAGAAATTAAACCAATGAGCCTCCCCATTGGTTACTGGACAGCGGCCCATTAATATGCTGAACCGCTGCCCATAGGTTAAAAAAATAATAATAATAAATTAAACCAATGGGCCTCCCCATTGGTTACTGGGCAGCGGCCCAGTATTAGGCTTAGCCGCTGCCCATAGGTTAAAAAAAAAAAAAAAAAAAACAGGAAATTAAACCAATGCGCCTCCCCATTGCTTACAAGGCAGCGGCCCATTATTAGGCTGTGCCGCTGCCCATAGGTTAAAAAAAAAAAGGAATTTAAACCAATGGGCCTCCCCATTGGTTACTGGGCAGCGGCCCATTATTAGGCTGAGCCGCTACCCATAGGTTAAAAAAAAATAAAAAATATAAAAAAAAAACAGGAAATTAAACCAATGGACCTCCCCATTGGTTACTGGGCTGCGAGCCAGTATTACACTGACCCGCTGCCTATAGGATAAAAAAAAAAGTGGAAATTAAACCAATGGGCCTCCCCATTGTTTACTGGGCAGCGGCCCATTATTAGGCTGAGCCGCTGCCCATAGGTTAAAAAAAAAAAAAAATAGGAAATTAAACCAATGGGCCTCCCCATTTGTTACTGGGCAGCGGCCCAGTATTAGGCTGCGCCGCTGCCCATAGGTTAAAAAAAAAAAAAAAAAACAGGAAATTAAACCAATAGGCCTCCCCATTGGTTATTGGGCAGCGGACTAGTATTAGGATGGGCCGTTGCCAATAGGTTAAAAAAAATTTAAGAAAAAAAGAAAAAAAACAGGAAATTAAACCAATGGGCCTCCCCATTGGTTACTGGGCAGCGGCCCAGTATTAGGCTGAGCCGCTGCCCATAGGTCAAAAAAAAAAGAAAAAATACAGGAAATTAAACCAATGGGCCTCCCCATTGGTTACTGGGCAGCGGCCCAGTATTAGGCTGAGCCGCTGCCCATAGGTTAAAAAAAAAAAAAAACAGGAAATTTAACCAATGGGCCTCCCCATTGGTTACTGGGCAGCGTCCCATTATTAGGCTGAGCCGCAGCCCATAGGTTAAAAAAAAAAAAAGGAAATTAAACCAATGGGCCTCCCCATTTGTTAATGGGCAGCGGCCCTGTATTAGGCTGAGCCGCTGCCTATAGGTTAAAAAAAAAAAAAAAAAAACAGGAAATTAAACCAATGCGCCTCCCCATTGGTTACTGGGCAGCGGCCCAGTATTAGGCTGAGCCGCTGCACATAGGTTAAAAAAAAAAAAAAAAGAAAAAAAACAGGAAATTAAACCAATGGGCCTCCCCTTTGGTCACTGGGCAGCGGCCCATTATTAGGCCGAGCCGCTGCCCATAGGTTAAAAAAAAAAAGGAAATTAAACCAATGGGCCTCCCCATTGGTTACTAGGCAGCGGCCCATTATTAGGCTGAGCCGCTGCCCATAGGTTAAAAAAAAAATATAAAAAAAAGGAAATTAAACCAATGGGCCACCCCATTGGTTACTGGGCAGCGGCCCATTATTAGGCTGAGCCGCTGCCCATAGGTTAAAAAAAAAAAAAAAAAAAGGAAATTAAACCAATTGGCCTCCCTATTAGTTACTGGGCAGCGGCCCGTTATTAGGCTGAGCCGCTGCCCATAGGTTAAAAAAAAAAAAAAAAAACAGGAAATTAAACCAATGGGCCTCCCCATTGGTTACTGGGCAACGGCCCAGTATTAGGCTGAACCGCTACCCATAGGTTAAAAAATAAAATAAAAAAATAGGAAATTAAACCAATGGGTCTCCCCATTGGTTACTGGGCAGCGTCCCAGTATTAGGCTGAGCCGCTGGCCATAGGTTAAAAAAAAAAAAAGGAAATTAAAGTAATGGGCCTCCCCATTGGTTACTAGGCAGCGGCCCATTATTAGGATGAGCCGCTGCCCATAGGTTAAAAAAAAAAAAAAATAGGAAATTAAACCAATGGGCCTCACCATTTGTTACTGGGCAGCGGCCTAGTATTATGCTGGGCCGCTGCCCATAGGTTAAAAAAAAAAAAAGGAAATAAAACCAATGGGCCACCCCATTGGTTACTAGGCAGCGGCTCAGTATCATGTTGGGCCGCTGCCCATAGGTTAAAAAAAAAAAAAACAGGAAATTAAACCAATGCGCCTCCCCATTGGTTACTGGACAGCGGCCCAGTATTAGGCTGAGCCGCTGCCCATAGGTTAAAAAAAAAAAAACAGGAAATTAAACCAATGGGACTCCGCATTAGTTACTGGGCAGCGGCCCATTATTAGGCTGAGCCGCTGCCCATAGGTTAAAAAAAAAAAAAACAGGAAATTAAACCAATGGGCCACCCCATTGGTTACTAGGCAGCGACCCAGTATTAGGCTGAGCCGCTGCCCATAGGTTAAAAAAAAAAAAAAAAAAGGAAATTAAACCAATCGGCCTCCCCATTGGTGACTGGGCAGCGGCCCAGTATTAGGCTGAGCCGCTACCCATAGGTTAAAAAATAAAATAAAAAAAACAGGAAATCAAACCAATGGGCCTCCCCATTGGTTACTAGGTAGCGGCCCATTATTAGGCTGAGCCGCTGCCCATAGGTTAAAAAAAAAATGAAATTAAACCAATGGGCCTCCCCATTGGTAACTGGGCAGCGGCCATTTATTAGGCTGAGCCGCTATCCATAGGTTAAAAAAAAAAAGGAAATTAAACCAATGGGCCTCCTCATTGGTTACTGGGCAGCTGCCCATTATTAGGCTGAGCCGCTGCCCATAGGTTAAAAAAAAAATTAAAAAAAAATAGAAAATTAAACCAATGGGCCTCCCCATTGGTTACTGGGCAGCGGTCCAGTATTAGGCTGAGCCGCTGCCCATAGGTTAAAAAAAAAAAAAAAAAGGGAAATTAAACCAATGGGCCTCCCATTGGTTACTGGGCAGCGGCCCCGTATTATGCTGAGCCGCTGCCTAGGTTAAAAAAAAAAAAAAAAAAAGAAAATAAAGCAAAGGGCCACCCCATTGGTTACTAGGCAACGGCCCATTATTTGGCTGAGCCGCTGCCCATAGCTAAAAAAAAAAAAAAAGGAAATTAACCCAATGGGCCTCCCCATTGGTTACTGGGCAGCGGCCCATTATTAGGCTGAGTCGCTGCCCATAGGTTAAAAAAAAAAAAAGAAGAAATTAAACCAATGGGCCTCCCTATTGTTTACTGGGCAGCGGCCCAGTATTAGGCTGAGCCGCTGCCTTTAGGTTTAAAAAAAAAAAAAAAAAAAAAAAAACAGGAAATTAAACCAATGGGCGTCCCCATTGGTTACTGGACAGCGGCCCAGTATTAGGCTGTGCCGTTGCCCATAGGTTAAATAAAAAAATAGGAAGTTAGACCAATGGGCCTCCCCATTGGTTACTGGGCAGTGGCCCTGTATTAGGCTGTGCCGCTGCCCATAGGTAAAAAAAAAAAAAAAAAGGAAATTAAACCAATGGGCCTCCCCATTGGTTGTTGGGCAGCGGCCCAGTATTAGGCTAGGCCGATGACCATAGGCAAAAAAAAAAAAGAAGAAGGAAATTAAACCAATGGGCCTCCCCATTGGTTACTGGGCAGCGGCCCAGTATTAGGCTGAGCCGCTGCCCATAGGTTAAAAAAAAAAAGAAAAAAAGAAAAAAAAACAGGAAATTAAACCAATGGGCGTCCCCATTGGTTACTGGGCAGCGGCCCAGTATTAGGCTGAGCCGCTGCCCATAAGTTAAAAAAAAAAAAAAGAAAAAATACAGGAAATTAAATTAGGCTGAGCCGCTGCCCATAGGTTTAAAAAAAAAAAAAACTGGAAATTAAACCAATGGGCCTCCCCATTGGTTACTGGGCAGCGGCCCATTATTAGGCTGAGCCGCTGCCCATAGGTTAAACAAAAAAAAAAAAAAAAAAGGAAATTAAACCAATTGGCCTCCCCATTGGTTACTGGGCAGCGGCCCATAATTAGGCTGAGCCGCTGCCCATAGGTTAAAAAAAAAAAAACAGGAAATTAAACCAATGGGCCTCCCCATTGGTTACTGGGCAGCGGCCCAGTATTAGGCTGAGCCGCTGCCCATAGGTTAAAAAATAAAATAAAAAAAATAGGAAATTAAACCAATGGGTCTCCCCATTGGTTACTGGGCAGCGTCCCAGTATTAGGTTGAGCCGCTGCCTTTAGGTTAAAAAAAAAAAAAACAGGAAATTAAAGAAACGGGCCTCCCCATTGGTTACTGGGCAGCGGCCCATTATTAGGCGGAGCCGCTGCCCAAAGGTCAAAAAAAAAAAAAAGGAAATTAAACCAATGGGCCTCCCCATTGCGTACTGGGCAGCGGCCCATTATTAGGCTGAGCCGCTGCCCATAGGTTAAAAAAAAAAAAAAAGGAAATTCAACCAATGGGCCTCCTCATTGGTTACTGGGCAGCGGCCCATTATTAGGTTGAGCTGCTGCCCATAGGCTAAAAAAAAAAAAAAAAAAAAAGGAAATTAAACCAATGGGCCTCCTCATTGGTTACTGGGCAGCGGCCCAGTATTAGGCTGAGCCGCTGCCCATAGGTTAAAAAAAAAAAAAAAAAACAGGAAATTAAACCAATGGGCCTCCCCATTGGTTACTAGGTAGCGGCACATTATTAGGCTGAGCCGCGGCCCATAGGTTAAAAAAAAAAAAACAGGAAATTAAACCAATGGGCCTCCCCATTGGTTACTGGGCAGCGGCCCATTATTAGGTTGAGCGGCTGCCCATAGGCTAAAAAAAAAAAAAGGAAATTAAACCAATGGGCCTCCCCATTGGTTACTGGGCAGCGGCCGTGTATTAGGCTGAGCCGATACCCATAGGTTAAAAAAAAAAAAAATAGGAAATCAAACCAATGGGCCTCCCCATTGGTTACTAGGCAGCGGCCCATTATTAGGCTGAGCCGCTGCCCATAGGTTAAAACAAAAAAAAATGGAAATTAAACCAATGGGCCTCCCCATTGGTTACTGGGCAGCGGCGCATTATTAGGCTGAGCCGCTGCCCATAGGTTAAAAAAAAAAAAATAGGAAATTAAACCAATGGGCCTCTCTATTGGTTACTGGGCAGCGGCACATTATTAGGCTGAGCCGCTGCCCATAGGTTAAAAAAAAAAAAAAAAAAAAAAAACAGGAAATTAAACCAATGGGTCTCCCAATTGGTTACTGGACAGCGTCCTAGTATTAGGCTGAGCCGCAGCCCACAGGTTAAAAAAAAAAAAATAGGAAATTAAACTAATGGGCCTCCCCATTGGTTACTGGGCAGCGGCCCATTATTAGGCTGAGCCGCTGCCCATAGGTTAAAAAAAAAAAAAAAAAAAAAAAAACAGGAAAATAAAACAATGGGCCTCCCCATTGGTTACTGGGCAGCGGCCCAGTATTTGGCTGAGCCGCTGCCCATAGGTTAAAAAAAAAAAAAAACAGGAAATTAAACCAATGGGCCTCCTCATTGGTTACTGGGCAGTGGCCCAGTATTAGGTTGAGGCGCTGCCCATAGGTTAAAAAAAAAAATAAAGAAAAAAAACTGGAAATTAAACCAATGGGCCTCCCCATTGTTTACTGGGCAGCGGCCCAGTATTAGGCTGAGCCGCTGCGCAAAGGTTAAAAAAAAAAAAAAAAAAACGAAATTAAACCAATGGGCCTCCCCATTGGTTACTAGGCAGCGACCCATTATTAGGCTGAGCCGCTGCACATAGGTTACTGGGCAGCGGCCCAATATTATGCTGAGCCGCTGCCCATAGGTTAAAAAAAAAAAAAAAACAGGAAAATAAACCAAAGGGCCTCCCCATTGGTTCCTAGGCATCAGCCCATTATTAGGCTGAGCCGCGTCCCATAGGTTAAAAAAAAAAAAAAAAGGAAATTAAACCAATGGGCCTCCCCATTTGTTACTGGGCAGCGGCCTAGTATTAGGCTGAGCCGCTGCCCATAGGTTAAAAAATTAAAAAAAAAAAAGAAAAAAAACACGAAATTAAACCAAAGGGCCTCATCATTGTTTACTGGGCAGCGGCACATTATTAGGTTGAGCCGCTGCCCATAGGCTAAAAAAAAAAAAAAAAAAAAGGAAATTAAACCAATGGGCCTCCCCATTGGTTACTGGGCAGCGGCCCATTATTAGGCTGAGCCGCTGCCCATAGGTTAAAAAAAAAAAAAAAAGGAAATTAAACCAATGGGCCTCTCCATTGGTTACTGGGCAGCGGCCCATTATTAGGCTGAGCCGCTGCCCATAGGTTAAAAAATAAAAATAAAAAAAATAAATAAATAAACAGGAAATTAAACCAATGGGACTCCCCATTGGTTACTGGGCAGCGGCCCAGTATTAGGCTGAGCCGCTGCCCATAGGTTAAAAAAAAAAAAAAAAAAGCAGGATATTAAACCAATGGGCCTCCCCATTAGTTACTGGGCAGCGGCCCAGTATTAGGCTGAGCCGCTGCCCATAGGTTAAAAAAAAAAAAAAAATAGGCAATTAAACCAATGGGCCTCGCAATTGGTTACTGGGCAGCGGCCCAGTATTAGGCTTGCCGTTGCACATAGGTTAAAAAAAAAAACAGGAATTTAAACCAATGGGCCTCCCCATTGGTTACTGGGCAGCGGCCCATTATTAGGCTGAGCCGCAGCCAATAGGTTAAAAAAAAAAAAAAAAAAAAAAAAAACAGGAAATTAAACCAATGGGCCTCCCAATTGCTTACTGGGGAGGGGCCCAGTATTAGGCTGAGCCGCAGCCCATAGGTTAAAAAAAAAAAAAAAAATAGGAAATTGAACCAATGGGCCTCCCCATTGTTTACTAGGCAGCGGCCCAGTATTAGGCTGAGCCGCTGCCCATAGGTTGAAAAAAAAAAAAAGAAATTAAACCAATGGGCCTCCCCATTGGGTACAGGGCAGCAGCCCATTATTAGGCTGAGCCGCTGCCCATAGGTTAAAAAAAAAAAAAAAAAAAAAAAAAAAAAAAAAAAAAGAAAAGGAAATTAAATCAATGGGCCTCCCCATTGGTTACTGGGCAGCGGCCCATTATTAGGCAGAGCCGCTGCCCATAGGTTAAAAAAAAAAACAGGAAATTAAACCAATGGGCCTCCCCATTGGTTACTAGGCAGCGACCCATTATTAGGCTGAGCCGCTGCCCATAGGTTAAAAAAAAAAAAAAAAAAAACAGGAAATTAAACCAATGGGCCTCCCCATTGGTTACTGGGCAGTGGCCCAGTATTAGGCTGAGCCGCTGCCCATAGGTTAAAAAAAAAAAGAAAAAAAATAGGAAATTAAACCAATGGGCCTCCCCATTGTCTACTGGGCTGCGGCCCAGTATTAGGCTGAGCCGCTGCCCATAGGTTAAAAAAAAAAAATAGGAAATTAAACCAATGGTCCTCCCAATTGGTTACTAGGCAGCGACCCATTATTAGGCTGAGCCGCTGCCCATAGGTTAAAAAAAAAATATATAAGGAAATTAAACCAATGGGCCCCCCCATTGGGTACTTGGCAGCGGCCCATTATTAGGCTGAGCCGCTGCACATAGGTTAAAAAAAAAAAAAAAGGAAATTAAACCAATGGGGAGGCCCATTGGTTACTAGGCAGCGACCCATTATTAGGCTGAGCCGCTGCCCATAGGTTAAAAAAAAAAAAAAAAAAGGAAATTATACCAATGGGCCTCCCCATTGGTTACTGGGCAGCGGCCCAGTATTAGGCTGAGCCGCTGCCCATCGGTTAAAAAAAAAAAAAACAAAAAAAAAAAAGGAAATTAAACCAATGGGCCTCCCCATTGGTTACTGGGCAGCGGCCCATTATTAGGTTGAGCCGCTGCCCATAGGCTAAAAAAAAAAAAAAGGAAATTAAACCAATGGGCCTCTCCATTGGTTACTGGGCAGCGTCCCAGTATTAGGCTGAGCCGCTGCCCATAGGTTAAAAAAAAAAAAAAAAAAAAAGGAAATTAAACCAATGGGCCTGCCCATTAGTTACTAGGCAGGGACCCATTATTAGTCTGGGCCACTGCCCATAGGGTAAAAAAAAAAAAAAAGGAAATTAAACCAATGGGCCCCCCCATTGGGTACTGGGCAGCGGCCCATTATTAGGCTGAACCGCTGCCCATAGGTTAAAAAAAAAAAAACAAGAAATTAAACCAATGGGCCTCCCCATTGGTTACTGGGCAGCGGCCCATTATTAGGCTGAGCCGCTGTCCATAGGTTAAAAAAAAAAAAAAAAAAAACAGGAATTTAAAAAAATGGGCCTCCCCATTGGTTACTGGGCAGCAGCCCATTATTAGGCTGAGCCGCTGACCATAGGTTAAAAAAAAAAAAACAAGAAATTAAACCAATGGGCCTCCCCATTGGTTACTGGGCAGCGGCCCATTATTAGGCTGAGCCGCTGACCATAGGTTAAAAAAAAAAAAAAAAAAAACAGGAATTTAAAAAAATGGGCCTCCCCATTGGTTACTGGGCAGCGGACCATTATTAGGCTTAGCCGCAGCCCATAGGTTAAAAAAAAATAAAAAATATAAAAAATAAAAAAAAAAAGATGAAATTAAACCAATGGGCCTCCCCATTGGTTACTGGGTAGCGGCCCAGTATTAGGCTGAGCCGCTGCCCATAGGTTAAAAAAAAAAAAAACAAAAGGAAATTAAACCAATGGGCCTCCCCATTGTTACTAGGCAGCGGCCCATTATTAGGCTGAGACGCTGCCGATAGGTTAAAAAAAAAAAAAGGAAATTAAACCAATGGGCCTCCCCATTGGTTACTGGGCAGTGGCCCATTATTAGGCTGAGCCGCTGCCGATAGGTTTAAAAAAAAAAAGAGGAAATTAATCCAATGGGCCACCCCATTGGTTACTGGGCAGCGGCCTAGTATTAAGCTGGGCCGTTGCCCATAGGTTTAAAAAAAAAAAAAAAAAAGAAATTAAACCAAAAGGCCACCCTATTGGTTACAGGGCAGCGGCCCAGTATTAGGCTGTGCCGCTGCCCATAGGTTAAAAAAATAAAAAAAAAAAATAAAAAAAAAAAAAGGAAATTAAACCAATGGGCCTCCTCATTTGTTACTGGGGAGCGGCCCAATATTAGGATGAGCCGGTGCCCATAGGTTAAAAAAAAAAAGGAAATTAAACCAATGGGCCTCCCCATTAGTTACTAGGCAGCGGCCCTGTATTCGGCTGAGCCGCTGCCCATAGGTTAAAAAACAAAAAAAAAAAAATAAAAACAAAAACAAAAAAAACAGGAAATTAATCCAATGGGCCTCCCCATTGGTTACTGGGCAGCGGCCCAGTATTAGGCTGAGCCGCTGTCTATAGGTTTAAAAAAAAAATAGGAAATTAAACCAATGGGCCTCCCCATTGGTTACTGGGCAACGGCCTAGTATTTGGCTGAGCCGCTGCACATTGGTTAAAAAAAAATAAAAAAAAAAGAAAATTAAACCAATGGGCCTCCTAATTGGTTACTGGGCAGCGGCCCAGTATCAAGCTGAGCCGCTGTCCATAGATTAAAAAAAAAAAAAACAGGAAATTAAACCAATGGGCCTCCCCATTGGTTACTGGGCAGCGGCCCAGTATTATGCTGGGCCGCTACCCAAAGGTTAAAAAAAAAAAAATAAAAAAAAAAAAAAAACAGGAAATTAAACCAATGGGCCTCCCCATTGGTTACTAGGCAGCGGCCCATTATTAGGCTGAGCCGCTGCCCATAGGTTACAAAAAAAAAAAAAGAAGGAAATTAAACCAATGGGCCTCCCCATTGGTTTCTGGGCAGCGGCCCATTATTAGGCTGAGCCGCTGCCCAAAGGTTAAAAAAAAAAAAAAAAAAAAAAATACAGGAAATTAAACCAATGGGCCTCCCCATTGTTTACTGGGCAGCGGCCCAGTATTAGGATGAGCCGCTGCCCATAGGTTAAAAAAAAAAAAAAAAAAAAAAGGAAATTAAACCAATGGGCCTCCCCATTGGTTACTAGGCAGCGACCCATTATTAGGCTGAGCCGCTGCCCATAGGTTAAAAAAAAAAAAAAAAAAATTAAACCAATGGGCCTCCCCATTCGGTACTGGGCAGCGGCCCATTATTAGGCTGAGCCACTGGCCATAGGTTAAAAAAAAAAAAAAGTAAATTAAACCAATGGGCCTCCCTATTGGTTACTGGGCAGCGGCCCATTATTACGCTGAGCCGCTGCCCATAGGTTAAAAAAAAAAAAAAGTAAATTAAACCAATGGGCCTCCCCATTGGTTACTGGGCAGCGGCCCAGTATTAGGCTGAGCCGCTGCACCTAGGTTAAAAAAAAAAAAGAGGAAATTAAACCAATGGGCCTCCCCATTGGTTACTGGGCAGCGGCCCAGTATTAAGCTGACCCGCTGCCCATAGGTTAAAAAAAAAAAAAAATAGGAAATTAAACCAATGGGCCTCCCCATTGGTTACAAGGCAGCGGCCCATTATTAGGCTGAGCCGCTGCCCATAGGTTAAAAAAAAAAAAAAAAAGGAAATTAAACCAATGGGCCTCCCCATTGGTTACTGGGCAGCGGCCCATTATTAGGCTGAGCCGCTGCCCATATGTTAAAAAAAAATAAAAAATATAAAAAAAAACAGGAAATTAAACCAATGGGCCTCCCCATTGGTTACAAGGCAGCGGCCCATTATTAGGCTGAGCCGCTGCCCATAGGTTAAAAAAAAAAGGAAATTAAACCAATGGGCCTCCCCATTGGTTACTGGGCAGCGGCCCATTATTAGGCTGAGCCGCTGCCCATATGTTAAAAAAAAAAAAAAAAAAAGGAAATTAAAACAATGGGCCTCCCCATTGGTTACTGGGCAGCGGCCCAGTATTAGGCTGAGCCGCTGCCCATAGGTAAAAAAAACAAAAACAGGAAACTAAACCAATGGGCCTCCCCATTGGTTACAAGGCAGCGGCCCATTATTAGGCTGAGCCGCTGCCCATAGGTTAAAAAAAAAAGGAAATTAAACCAATGGGCCACCCCATTGGTTATTGGGCAGCGGCCCATTATTAGGCTGAGCCGCTGCCCATAGGTTAAAAAAAAAAGGAAATTAGACCAATGGGCCTCCCCATTGGTTACTGGGTAGCGGCCCATTATTAGGCTGAGCCGATGCCCATAGTTTAAAAAAAAAAAAAAAAAAAAAAAAAAAAAAAAAAACAGGAAATTAAACCAATGGGCCTCCCCATTGGTTACTGGGCAGCGGTCCAGTATTAGGCTGAGCCGCTGCCCATAGGTTAAAAAATAAAATAAAATAAATAGGAAATTAAACCAATGAGTCACCCAATTGGTTACTTGGCAGCGGCCCATTATTAGGCTGAGCCGCTGCCCATAGGTTAAAAAAAAAAAAAAAAAAAAAAACAGGAAATTAAACCAATGGGCCTCCCCATTGGTTACTGGGCAGTGGCCCAGTATTAGGCTGAACCGCTGCCCATAGGTTAAAAAAAAAAAAAAAAAAAAAAAAAAAACAGGAAATTCAACCAATGGGCCTCCCCATTGTTTACTGGGCAGCGGCCCAGTATTAGGATGAGCCGCTGCCCATAGGTTAAAAAAAAAAAAAAAACAGGAAATTAAACCAATCGGCCTCCCCATTGGTTACTAGGCAGCGACCCATTATTAGGCTGAGCCGCTGCCCATAGGTTAAAAAAAAAAAAAAGGAAATTAAACCAATGGGCCGCCCCATTCGGTACTGGGCAGCGGCCCATTATTAGGCTGTGCCGCTGCACATGGGTTAAAAAAAAAATAAAATTAAACCAATGGGCCTCCCCATTGGTTACTGGGCAGCGGCCCATTATTAGGCTGAGCCGCTGCCCATAGGATAAAAAAAAAAGGAAATTAAACCAATGGGCTTCCCCATTGGTTAATGGGCAGCGGCCCAGTATTAGGCTGAGCCACTGCCCCTAGGTTAAAAAAAAAAAAAAAGAGGAAATTAAACCAATGGGCCTCCCCATTGGTTACTAGGCAGCGACCCATTATTAGGCTGAGCCGTTGCCCATAGGTTAAAAAAATAAATAAAACGAAATTAAACCAATGGGCCTCCCTATTGGTTACTAGGCACCGGCCCATTATTAGGCTGAGCTGCGGCCCATAGCTTAAAAAAAAAAAAAAAAGGAAATTAAACCAATGGGCCTCCCATTGGTTACTGGGCAGCGGCCCATTATTAGGCTGAGCCGCAGCCCATAGGTTAAAAAAAAAGAGGAAATTAAACCAATGGGCCTCCCCATTGGTTACTGGGAAGCGGCCCAGTATTAGGCTGAGCCGCTGCCCATAGGTTAAAAAAAAATAATAATAATAAATTAAACCAATGGGCCTCCCCATTGGTTACTGGGCTGCGGCCCATTATTAGGCTGAGCCGCTGCCCATAGGTTAAAAAAAAAAAAAAACAGGAAATTAAACCAATGGGCCTCCCCATTGGTTACAAGGCAGCGGCCCATTATTAGGCTGAGCCGCTGCCCATAGGTTAAAAAAAAAAAGGAAATTAAACCAATGGGCCACCCTATTGGTTACTGGGCAGCGGCCCATTATTAGGCTGAGCCGCTGCCCATATGTTAAAAAAAAAAAAAAAATATAAAAAAAAATAGGAAATTAAACCAATGGGCCTCCCCATTGGTTACTAGGCAGCGGCCCAGTATTAGGCTGAACCGCTGCCCATAGGTTAAAAAAAAAAAAAGTGGAAATGAAACCAATGGACCTCCCCATTGGTTACTGGGCAGCGGCCCAGTATTAGGCTGAGCCGCTGCCCATAGGTTAAAAAAAAAAAAAAAGGAAAATAAACCAATGGGCTTCCCCATTGTTTACTAGGCAGCGGCCCATTATTTGGCTGAGCCGCTGCCAATAGGTTAAAAAAAAAAAAAAAAATTAAACCAATGGGCCTCCCCCATTGGTTACTGGGCAACGGCCCATAATTAGGCTGAGCCGCTGCCCATAGGTTAAAAAAAAAAAAAAAAAAAAGAAGAAATTAAACCAATGGGCATCCCCATTGGTTACTTGGCAGCGGCCCAGTATTAGGCTGAGCCGCTGCCCAAAGGTTAAAAAAAAAAAAAAAAAAAAAAGAAAAAAACAGGAAATTAAACCAATAGGCCTCCCCATTGGTTACTGGGCAGCGGCCCAGTATTAGGCTGAACCGCTGCCCATAGGTTAAAAAAAAAAAAGGAAATTAAACCAATGGGCCCCCCCATTAGTTACTGGGCAGCGGCCTAGTATCAGGCTGAGCCGCTGCCCATAGGTTAAAAAAAAAAAAAAAAAAAAACAAGAAATTAAACCAATGGGCCTCCCCATTGGTTACTGGGCAGCGGCCCAGTATTTGGCTGAGCTGCTGCCCATAGGTTAAAAAAAAAAAAAAGAAAAAATACAGGAAATTAAACCAATGGCCCTCCCCATTGGTTACTGGGCAGCGGCCCAGTATTAGGCTGAGCCACTGCCCATAGAGTAAAAAAAAAAAAAAAAAAATAAAAAATCACGAAATTTAACCAATGGGCCTCCCCATTGGTTACTGGACAGCGGCCCAGGGGACGCCCCATTTGTTACTGGGCAGCGGCCCAGTATTAGGCTGAGCCGCTGCCCATAGGTTAAAAAAAAATAATAATAATAAATTAAACCAAAGGGCCTCCCCATTGGTTACTGGGCAGCGGCCCATTATTAGGCTGAGCCGCTGCCCATAGGTTAAAAAAAAAAACAGAAAATTAAACCAATGGGCCTCCCCATTGGTTACTGGGTAGCGGCCCAGTATTAGGCTGCGCCGCTGCCCATAGGTTAAAAACAAAAAACAAAAAAAAAGGAAATTAAACCAATGGGCCTTGCCATTGGTTACAAGGCAGCGGCCCATTATTAGGCTGAGCCGCTGCCCATAGGTTAAAAAAAAAAGGAAATTAAACCAATGGGCCTCCCCATTGGTTACTGGGCAGCGGCCCATTATTAGGCTGAGCCGCTGTCCATATGTTAAAAAAAAATATAAAATATAAAAAAAAAAACAGGAAATTAAACCAAAGGGCCTCCCCATTGGTTACTGGGCAGCGGCCCAGTATTAGGCTGAGCCGCTGCCCATAGGTTAAAAAAAAAAAAGTGGAAATTAAACCAATGGACCTCCCCATTGGTTACTGGGCAGCGGCCCAGTATTAGGCTGAGCCGCTGCCCATAGGTTTAAAAAAAAAAAAAAAAAACAGGAAATTAAACCAAAGGGCCTCCCCATTGGTTACAAGGCAGCGGCCCATTATTAGGCTGAGCCGCTGCCCAAAGGTTAAAAAAAAAGGAAATTAAACCAATGGGCCTCCCCATTGGTTACTGGGCAGCGGCCCATTATTAGGCTGAGCCGCTGCCCATATGTTAAAAAAAAATAAAAAATAAAAATAAAAAAGGAAATTAAACCAATGGGCCATCCCATTGGTTACTGGGCAGCGGCCCAGTATTAGGCTGAGCCGCTGCCCATAGGTGAAAAAAAAAAAAAAAAAAAAAAATTGGAAATTAAACCAAAGGGCCTCCCCATTGGTTACAAGGCAGCGGCCTATTATTTGGCTGAGCCGCTGCCCATAGGTTAAAAAAAAAAAGGAAATTAAACCAATGGGCCTCCCATTGGTTACTGGGCAGCGGCCCATTATTAGGCTGAGCCGCAGCCCATAGGTTAAAAAAAAAAGAGGAAATTAAACCAATGGGCCTCCCCATTGGTTACTGGGCAGCGGCCCAGTATTAGGCTGAGCCGCTGCCCATAGGTTAAAAAAAAATAATAATAATAAATTAAACCAATGGGCTTCCCCATTGGTTACTGGGCAGCGGCCCATTATTAGGCTGAGCCGCTGCCCATAGGTTAAAAAAAAAAAAAAAAAAGGAAATTAAACAAATTAGCCTCCCCATTGGTTACTGGGCAGCGTCCCAGTATTAGGCTGAGCCGCTGCCCATAGGTTAAAAAAAAAAAAAAAAAAAAAAAACAGGAAATTAAACCAATGGGCCTCCCCTTTGGTTACTGGTCAGCGGCCCAGTATTATGCTGGGCCGCTGCCCATAGGTTAAAAAAAAAAGGAAATTAAACCAATGGGCCACCCCATTGCTTACTGGGCAGCGGCCCATTATTAGGCTGAGCCGCTGCCCATATGTTAAAAAAAAATAAAAAATATAAAAAAAAAAACACGAAATTAAACCAATGGGCCTCCCCATTGGTTACTGGGCAGCGGCCCAGTATTAGGCTGAGCCGCTGCACATAGGTTAAAAAAAAAAAAAAAGTGGAAATGAAACCAATGGACCACCCCATTGGTTACTGGGCAGCGGCCAAGTATTTGGCTGAGCCGCTGCCCATAGGTTAAAAAAAACAAAAAAACAGGAAATTAAACCAATGGGCTTCCCCATTGTTTACTAGGCAGCGGCCCATTATTTGGCTGAGCCGCTGCCCATAGGTTAAAAAAAAAAAAAAAAAAAAATAAACCAATGGGCCTCCCAATTGGTTACTGGGCAACGGCCCATTATTAGGCTGAGCCGCTGCCCATAGGTTAAAAGAAAAAAAAAAAGAAGAAATTAAACCAATGGGCATCCCCATTGGTTACTGGGCAGCGGCCCAATATTAGGCTGAGCCGCTGCACATAGTTTAAAAAAAAAAAAAAAAAAAAAGAAAAAAAAAAGGAAATTAAACC
This sequence comes from Ehretia macrophylla, assembly GCA_037974665.1. Taxonomy (NCBI): domain Eukaryota; kingdom Viridiplantae; phylum Streptophyta; class Magnoliopsida; order Boraginales; family Ehretiaceae; genus Ehretia; species Ehretia macrophylla. Next base: position 28,486,752 of record CM075766.1, read on the forward strand.
AATGGACCTCCGCATTGGTTACTGGGCAGCGGCCCAGTATTAGGCTGAGCCGCTGCCCATAGGTTAAAAAAAAAAATAGGAAATTAAACCAATGGGCCTCCCCATTAGTTACTGGGCAGCGGCCCAGGATCAGGCAGAGCCGTTGCCCATAGGTTAAAAAAAAAAAAAACAACAGGAAATTAAACCAATGGGACTCCCCATTGGTTACTGGGCAGCGGCCCAGTATTAGGCTGGGCCGCAGCCCATAGGTTAAAAAAAAAAAAAAAAAAAACAGGAAATTAAAACAATGGGCCTCCCCATTGGTTACTGGGCAGCGGCCCAGTATGAGGCTGAGCCGCTGCCCATAGGTTAAAATTAAAAATAAAAAATAAAAAGAAAAACAGGAAATTAAACCAATGGGCCTCCCCATAGGTTACTGGGCAGCGGCCCAGTATTAGGCTGAGCCACTGCCCATAGATTAAAAAAAAAAAAAAAAAACTAGAAATTTAACCAATGGGCCTCCCCATTGGTTACTGGGCAGCGGCCCATGGGCCTCCCCATTTGTTACTGGGCAGCGGCCCAGTATTAGGCTGAGCCGCTGCCCATAGGTCAAAAAAAAATAATAATAATAAATTAAACCAAAGGGCCTCCCCATTGGTTACTGGGCAGCGGCCCATTATTAGGCTGAGCCGCTGCCCATAGGTTAAAAAAAAAAAAAAAAGGAAATTAAACCAATGGGCCTCCCCATTGGTTACTGGGCAGCGGTCCTGTATCATGCTGAGCCGCTTCCCATAGGTTTAAAAAAAAAAAAAAAAGGAAAATAAACCAAAGGGCCTCCCCATTGGTTACAAGGCAGCGGCCCATTATTCGGCTGAGCCGCTGCCCATAGGTTAAAAAAAAAGGAAATTAAACCAATGGGCCTCCCCATTGGTTACTGGGCAGCGGCCCATTATTAGGCTGAGCCGCTGCCCATATGTTAAAAAAAAACGAAAAATATAAAAAAAAAACAGGAAATTAAACCAATGGGCCTCCCCATTGGTTACTGGGCAGCGGCACGTATTAGGCTGAGCCGCTGCCCATAGGTTAAAAAAAAAAAAAAGTGGAAATTAAACCAATGGACTTTCCCATTGGTTATTGGGCAGCGGCCCAGTATTAGGCTGAGCCGCTGCCCATAGGTTAAAAAAAAAAAAAAAAAAAGAAAAAAAACAGGAAATTAAACCAATGGGCCTCCCCATTGGTTACTGGTCAGCGGCCCAGTATTATGCTGGGTCGCTGCCCATAGGTTAAAAAATAATAATAATAATAAATTAAACCAATGGGCCTCCCCATTGTTTACTGGGCTGCGGCCCATTATTAGGCTGAGCCGCTGCCCATAGGTTAAAAAAAAAAAAAAAAAAAAGAAATTAAACCAATGGGCCTCCCCATTGGTTACTGGGCAGCGGCCCAGTATTAGGCTGAGCCGCTGCCCATAGGGTAAAAAAAAAAACAGGAAATTAAACCAATGGGCCTCCCCATTGGTTACAAGGCAGCGGCCCATTATTAGGCTGAGCCACTGCCCATAGGTTAAAAAAAAAGGAAATTAAACCAATGGGCCTCCCCATTGGTTACTGGGCAGCGGCCCATTATTAGGCTGAGCCGCTGCCCATATGTTAAAAATAAATAAAAAATATAAAATAAAACAGGAAATTAAACCAATGGGCCTCCGCATTGGTTACTGGGCAGCGGCCCAGTATTAGGCTGAGCCGCTGCCCATAGGTTAAAAAAAAAAAGTGAAAATTAAACCAATGGACCTCCCCATTGGTTACTGGGCAGCGGCCCAGTATTAGGCTGAGCCGCTGCCCATAGGTTAAAAAAAAAAAAAAATAGAAAATTAAACCAATGAGCTTCCCCATTGTTTACTAGGCAGCGGCCCATTATTTGGCTGAGCCGCTGCCCATAGGTTAAAAAAAAAAAAAGGAAATTAAACCAATGGCCAACCTCATTGGTTACTGGGCAACAGCCCATTATTAGGCTGAGCCGCTGCCCATAGGTTAAAAAAAAAACAAAAAAAAAGAAGAAATTAAACCAATGGGCATCCCCATTGGTTACTGGGCAGCGGCCCAGTATTAGGCTGAGCCGCTGCCCATAGGTTAAAAAAAAAAAAAAAAAAAGAAAAAAACAGGAAATTAAACCAATGGGCCTCCCCATTGGTTACTGGGCAGCGGCCCAGTATTAGGCTGAGCCGCTGCCCATAGGTTAAAAAAAAAATGGAAATTAACCCAATGGGCCTCCCCATTAGTTACTGGGCAGCAGCGCAGTATCAGGCTGAGCCGTTGCCCATAGGTTAAAAAAAAAAAAAATGAAATTAAACAAATGGGACTCCCCATTGGTTACTGGGCAGCGGCCCAGTATTAGGCTGGGCCGCTGCCCATAGGTTAAAAAAAAAAAAAAACAAAAAAAAAAAAACAGGAAATTAAACCAATGGGCCTCCCCATTGGTTACTGGGCAGCGGCCCAGTATTAGGCTGAGCCGCAGCCCATAGGTTAAAAAAAAAAAAAAAAAAAGAAAAAATACAGGAAATTAAACCAATGGGCCTCCCCATTGGTTACTGGGCAGCGGCCCAGTATTAGGCTGAGCCACTGCCCATAGGTTAAGAAAAAAAAAACAAGAAATTTAACCAATGGGCCTCCCCATTGGTTACTGGGCAGCGGCCCATGGGCCTCCCCATTTGTTACTGGGCAGCGGCCCAGTATTAGGCTGAGCCGCTGCCCAAAGGTTGAAAAAAAAAAAAAGGAAATTAAACCAATGGGCCTCCCCATTGGTTACTGGGCAGCGGCCCATTATTAGGCTGAGCCGCTGCCCATATGTTAAAAAAAAATGAAAAATATAAAAAAAAAAACAGGAAATTAAACCAATGGGCCTCCCCATTGGTTACTGGGCAGCGGCACAGTATTACGCTGAGCCGCTGCCCATAGGTTAAAAAAAAAAAGTGGAAATTAAACCAATGGACTTTCCCCTTGGTTACTGTGCAGCGGCCTAGTATTAGGCTGAGCCGCTGCCCATAGGTTAAAAAAAAAAAAGAAGAAAAAAACAGGAAATTAAACCAATGGGCCTCCCCATTGGTTACTGGGCAGCGGCCCAGTATTAGGCTGAGCCGCTGCCTATAGGTTAAAAAAAATAATAATTATAAATTAAACCAATGGGCCTCCCCATTGGTTACTGGGCAGCGGCCCATTATTAGGTTGAGCCGCTGCCCATTGGTTAAAAAAAAAAAAAAAAATCGGAAATTAAACCAATGGGCCTCCCCATTGGTTACTGGGCAGCGGCCCAGTATTAGGCTGAGCCGCTGCCCATAGGTTAAAAAAAAAAACAGGAAATTAAACCAAAGGGCCTCCCCATTGGTTACAAGGCAGCGGCCCATTATTAGGCTGAGCCACTGCCCATAGGTTAAAAAAAAAAGGAAATTAAACCAATGGGCCTCCCCATTGGTTACTGGGCGGCGGCCCATTATTAGGCTGGGCCGCTGCCCATATGTTTAAAAAAAATATAAAATATAAAATAAAACAGGAAATTAAACCAATGGGCCTCCCCATTGGTTACTGGGCAGCGGCCCAGTATTAGGCTGAGCCGCTGCCCATAGGTTAAAAAAAAAAAAGTAGAAATTAAACCAATGGACCTCCCCATTGGTTACTGGGCAGCGGCCCAGTATTAGGCTGAGCCGCTGCCCATAGGTTAAAAAAAAAAAAATAGAAAATTAAACCCATGAGCTTCCCATTTGTTTACTAGGCAGCGGCCCATTATTTGGCTGAGCCGCTGCCCATAGGTTAAAAAAAAAAAAAGGAAATTAAACCAATGGGCATCCTCATTGGTTACTGGGCAACGGCCCATTATTAGGCTGAGCCGCTGCCCATAGGTTAAAAAAAAAACAAAAAAAAGAAGAAATTAAACCAATGGGCATCCCCATTGGTTACTGGGCAGCGGCCCAGTATTAGGCTGAGCCGCTACCCATAAGTTAAAAAAAAAAAAAAAAAAAAAAAAAAAAAATTAAACGAAAGGGCGTCCCCGTTGGGTACTGGGCAGCGGCCCAGTATTAGGCTGAGCCGCTGCCCATAGGTTAAAAAAAAATAGGAAATTAAACCAATGGGCCTCCCCATTAGTTACTGGGCAGCGGCGCAGTATCAGGCTGAGCCGCTGCCCATAGGTAAAAAAAAAAAAAAAATGAAATTAAACAAATGGGACTCCCCATTGGTTACTGGGCAGCGGCCCAGTATTAGGCTGGGCCGCTGCCCATAGGTTAAAAAAAAAAAAAAAAAAAAAAAAAAAAAAAAAAAAAAAAAAAAAAACTGGAAATTAAACCAATGGGCCTCCCCATTGGTTACTGGGCAGCGGCCCAGTATTAGGCTGAGCCGCTGCCCATAGGTTAAAAAAAATAAAAATAAAAAATACAGGAAATTAAACCAATGGGCCTCCCCATTGGTTACTGGGCAGCGGCCCAGTATTAGGCTGAGCCACTGCCCATAGGTTAAGAAAAAAAAAAACAAGAAATTTAACCAATGGGCCTCCCCATTGGTTATTGGGCAGCGGCCCATGGGCCTCCCCATTTGTTACTGGGCAGCGGCCCAGTATTAGGCTAAGCCGTTGCCCAAAGGTTGAAAAAAAAACAGGAAATTAAACCAATGGGCCTCCCCATTGTTTACTGGGCAGCGGCCCATTATTAGGCTGAGCCGCTGCCCATATGTTAAAAAAAAAAAAAAAAAACAGGAAATTAAACCAATGGGCCTCCCCATTGGTTACTGGGCAGCGGCCCAGTATTAGCCTGAGCCGCTGCCCATAGGTTAAAAAAAAAAAAACCGAAAATTAAACCAATGGGCCTCCCCATTGGTTACTGGGCAGCGGCCCATTATTAGGCTGAGCCGCTGCCCATATGTTAAAAAAAAAAAAAAAAGGAAATTAAACCAATGGGCCTCCCCATTGGTTACTGGGCAGCGGCATAGTATTAGGCTGGGCCGTTGCCCATAGGTTAAAAAAAAAAAAAAACAATGGGCCACCCCATTGGTTACTGGGCAGCGGCCCAGTATTAGGCTGAGCCGCTGCCCATAGGTTAAAAAAAAAAAAAAAAAAAAAAAACAGGAAATTAAACCAATGGGCCTCCCCATTGGTTACAAGGCAGCAGCCCATTATTCGGCTGAGCCGCTGCCCATAGGTTAAAAAAAAAAAGGAAATTAAACCAATGGGCCACCCCATTGGTTACTGGGCAGCGGCCCATTATTAGGCTGAGCCGCTGCCCATATGTTAAAAAAAAATAAAAAATATAAAAAAAAAACACGAAATTAAACCAATGGGCCTCCCCATTGGTTACTGGGCAGCGGCCCAGTATTAGGCTGAGCCGCTGTCCATAGGTTAAAAAAAAAAAAAAAAACAGGAAATTAAACCAATGGGCCTCCCCATTGGTTACAAGGCAGCGGCCCATTATTAGGCTGAGCCGCTGCCCATAGGTTAAAAAAAAAAGGAAATTAAACCAATGGGCCTCCCCATTGGTTACTGGGCAGCGGCCCATTATTAGGCTGAGCCGCTGCCCATATGTTAAAAAAAATAAAAAATATAAAAAAAAACAAGAAATTAAACCAATGGGCCTCCCCATTGGTTACTGGGCAGCGGCCCAGTATTAGGCTGAGCCGCTGCCCATAGGTTAAAAAAAAAAAAAAGTGGAAATTAAACCAATGGACTTCCCCATTGGTTATTGGGCAGCGGCCCAGTATTAGGCTGAGCCTCTGCAGATAGGTTAAAAAAAAAAAAAAAAAAAAAAAACAGGAAATTAAACCAAAGGGCCTCCCCATTGGTTACAAGGCAGCGGCCCATTATTAGGCTGAGCCGCTGCCCATAGGTTAAAAAAATAAGGAAATTAAACCAATGGGCCTCCCCATTGGTTACTGGGCAGCGGCCCATTATTAGGTTGAGCCGCTGCCCATATGTTAAAAAAAAATATGAAATTAAACCAATGGGCCTCCCCATTGGTTACTAGGCAGCGGCCCAGTATTAGGCTGAGCCGCTGCCCATAGGTTATAAAAAAAAAAAAAAAAAGACAGGAAATTAAACCAATGGGCCTCCCCATTGGTTACAAGGCAGCGGCCCATTATTAGGCTGAGCCGCTGCCCATAGGTTAAAAAAAAAGGAAATTAAACCAATGGGCCTCCCCATTGGTTACTGGGCAGCGGCCCATTATTAGGCTGAGCCGCTGCCCATAGTTAAAAAAAAAAAAAAACAGGAAATTAAACCAATGGGCCTCCCCATTGGTTACTGGGCAGTGGCCCAGTATTAGGCTGAACCGCTGCCCATAGGTTAAAAAAAAAAAAAAAAAAAAGAAAAAAAACAGGAAATTAAACTAATGGGCCTCCCCATTGTTTACTGGGCAGTGGCCCAGTATTAGGATGACCCGCTGCTCATAGGTTAAAAAAAAAAAAAAAAACAGGAAATTAAACCAATGGGCGTCCCCTTTGGTTACTAGGCAGCGACCCATTATTAGGCTGAGCCGCTGCCCATAGGTTAAAAAAAAAAAAAAAAGGAAATTAAACCAATGGGCCTCCCCATTCGGTACTGGGCAGCGGCCCATTATTAGGCTGAGCCGCTGCCCATAGGTTAAAAAAAAAAAAAAGGAAATTAAACCAATGGCCTCCCCATTGGTTACTGGGCAGCGGCCCAGTATTACGCTGAGCCGCTGGCCATAGGTTAAAAAAAAAAAAAAAAAAAGGAAATTAAACCAATGGGCCTCCCCATTCGTTACTGGGCAGCGCCCAATATTAGGCTGAGCCGCTGCCCCTAGGTTAAAAAAAAAAAAAAAAAAAGAGATTAAACCAATGGGCCTCCCCATTGGTAACTAGGCAGCGACCCATTATTAGGCTGAGCCGCTGCCCATAGGTTAAAAAAAAAAATAAAAGGAAATTAAACCAATGGGCCTCCCGATTGGTTACTAGGCAGCGGCCCATTATTAGGCTGAGCCGCGGCCTATAGGTTTAAAAAAAAAAAAAAAAGGAAATTAAACCAATGGGCCTCCCCATTGGTTACTGGGCAGCGGCCCATTATTAGGCTGAGCCGCAGCCCATAGGTTAAAAAAAAAAAGAGGAAATTAAACCAATGGGCCTCCCCATTGGTTACTGGGCAGCGGCCCAGTATTAGGCTGGGCCGTTGCCCATAGGTTAAAAAAAAATAATAATAATAAATTAAACCAATGGGCCTCCCCATTGGTTGCTGGGCAGCGGCCCATTATTAGGCTGAGCCGCTGCTCATAGGTTTAAAAAAAAAAAAAAAGGAAATTAAACCAATGGGCCTCCCCATTGGTTACTGGGCAGCGGCCCAGTATTAAGCTGAGCCGCTGCCCATAGGTTAAAAAAAAAAAAAAAGGAAATTAAACCAATGGGCCTCCCCATTGGTTACAAGGCAGCGGCCCATTATTAGGCTGAGCCACTGCCCATAGGTTAAAAAAAAAAGGAAATTAAACCAATGGGCCTCCCCATTGGTTACTGGGCAGCGGCCCATTATTAGGTTGAGCCGCTGCCCATAGTTTAAAAAAAAAAAAAATCAAATTAAACCAATGGGCCTCCCCATTGGTTACTGGGCAGCGGCCCAGTATTAGGCTGAGCCGCTGCCCATAGGTTAAAAAAAAAAAAGTGAAAATTAAACCAATGGACCTCCCCATTGGTTACTGGGCAGCGGCCCAGTATTAGGCTGAGCCGCTGCCCATAGGTTAAAAAAAAAAAAAAAAAGAGGAAATTAAACCAATGGGCTTCCCCATTGTTTACTAGGCAGCGGCCCATTATTAGGCTGAGCCGCTGCCCATAGGTTAAAAAATAAAATAAAAAAAATAGAAAATTAAACCAATGGGTCTCCCAATTGGTTACTTGGCAGCGGCCCATTATTAGGCTAAGCCGCTGCCCATAGGGTAAAAAAAAAAAAAAAAAAAAAACAGGAAATTAAACCAATGGGCCTCCCCATTGGTTACTGGGCAATGGCCCAGTATTAGGCTGAACCGCTGCCCATAGGTTAAAAAAAAATAATAATAATAAGAAAAAAAACAGGAAATTAAACAAATGGGCCTCCCCGTTGTTTACTGGGCAGCGGCCCAGAATTAGGATGAGCCGTTACCCATAGGTTAAAAAAAAAAAAAAATAGGAAATTAAACCAATGGGCCTCCCCATTGGTTACTAGGCAGCGACCCATTATTAGGCTGAGCCGCTGCCCATAGGTTAAAAAAAAAAAAAAAAGGAAATTAAACCAATGGGCCTCCCCATTCGGTACTGGGCAGCGGCCCATTATTAGGCTGAGCCGCTGCCCATAGTTTAAAAAAAAAAAAAAGAAAATAAACCAAAGGGCCACCCCATTGGTTATTGGGCAGCGGCCCAGTATTAGGCTGAGCCGCTGCCCCTAGGTTAAAAAAAAAAAAGGAAATTAACCCAATGGGCCTCCACATTGGTTACTGGGCAGCGCCCTAATATTAGGCTGAGCCGCTGCCCCTAGGTTAAAAAAAAAAAAAAAGAGGAAATTAAACCAATGGGCCTCCCCATTGGTTACTAGGCAGCGACCCATTATTAGGTTGAGCCGCTGCCCATAGGTTAAAAATAAAAATAAAAGGAAATTAAACCAATGGGCCTCCCCATTGGTTACTAGGCAGCAGCCCATTATTAGGCTGAGCCGCGGCCCATAGGTTAAAAAAAAAAAAAAAAGGAAATTAAACAATTGGGCCTCCCCATTGGTTACTGGGCAGCGGCCCATTATTAGGCTGAGCCGCAGCCCATAGGTTAAAAAAAAAGAGGAAATTAAACCAATGGGCCTCCCCATTGGTTATTGGGCACCGGCCCAGTATTAGGCTGAGCCGCTGCCCATAGGTTAAAAAAAAATAATAATAATAAATTAAACCAATGGGCCTCCCCATTGGTTACTGGGCAGCGGCCCATTATTAGGCTTGGCCGCTGCCCATAGGTTAAAAAAAAAAAAAAAAAAAGGAAATTAAACCAATGGGGCCCATTGGTTACTGGACAGCAGCCCAGTATTCGGCTGAGCCGCTGCTCATAGGTTAAAAAAAAAACAAACAGGAAATTAAACCAATGGGCCTCCCCATTGGTTACAAGGCAGCGGCCCATTATTAGGCTGAGCCGCTGCCCATAGGTTAAAAAAAAAGGAAATTAAACCAATGGGCCTCCCCATTGGTTACTGGGCAGCGGCCCATTATTAGGCTGAGCCGCTGCCCATATGTTAAAAAAAAATAAAAAAAAAATAGGAAATTAAACCAATGGGCCTCCCCATTGGTTACTGGGCAGCGGCCCAGTATTAGGCTGAGCCGCTGCCCATAGGTTAAAAAAAAAAAAAGTGGAAATTAAACCAATCGACCTCCCCATTGGTTCCTGGGCAGCGGCCCAGTATTAGGCTGAGCCGCTGCCCATAGGTTAAAAAAAAAAAAAAAAGAGGAAATTAAACCAATGGGCTTCCCCATTGTTTACTAGGCAGCGGCCCATTATTTGGCTGAGCCGCTGCCCATAGGTTAAAAAAAAAAAAAGGAAATTAAACCAATGGGCCTCCCCATTGGTTACTGGGCAACGGCCCATTATTAGGCTGAGCCGCTGCCCATAGGTTAAAAAAAAAACAAAAAAAAAAGAAGAAATTAAACCAATGGGCCTCCCCATTGGTTACTGGGCAGCGGCCCAGTATTAGGCTGAGCCGCTGCCCATAGGTTAAAAAAATTAAATTTTAAAAATTAAAAAAACAGGAAATTAAACCAATGGGCCTCCCCATTGGTTACTGGGCAGCGGCCCAGTATTAGGCTGAGCCGCTGCCTATAGGTTAAAAAAAAATTAGAAATTAAACCAATGGGCCTCCCCATTGGTTACTGGGCAGCGACCCAGTATTATGCTGGGCCGCTGCCCATAGGTTAAAAAAAAAAAAAAAAAATTAAAAAAACAGGAAATTAATCCAATGGGCCTCCCTATTGGTTACTGGGCAGCGGCCCAGTATTAGGCTGAGCCGCTGCCCATAGGTTAAAAAAAAAAAAAGGAAATTAAACCAATGGGCCTCCCCATTAGTTACTGGGCAGCGGCCCAGTATTAGGCTGAGCCGCTGCCCATAGGTTAAAAAAAAAAAAAAAGGAAAATAAACCAAAGGGCCTCCCCATTCGTTACTGGGCTGCGACCCAGTATTAGGTTGAGCCTCTGCCCATAGGTTAAAAAAAAAAAAAGGGAAATTAAACCAATGGGCCTCCCCATTGGTTAATGGGCAGCGGCCTATTATTAGGCTGAGCCGCTGCCCATAGGTTAAAAAAATAATAATAATAATAAAAAATTAAAAAAAACAAAAAAAAACAGGAAATTAAACCAATGGGCCTCCCCATTGGTTACTTTGCTGCGGCCCAATATTAGGCTGAGCCGCTGCCCATAGGTTAAAAAAAAAAAACAGGAAATTGAACCAATGGGCCTCCCCATTGGTTACTGGGCAGTAGCCCATTATTAGGCTGAGCCGCTGCCCATAGGTTAAAAAAAAAACAAAAAAAAACAAAAAAAAAAAAAACAAAAAAAAAGGAAATTAAACCAAAGGGCCTCCACATTGGTTACTGGGCAGCGGCCCAGTATTAGGCTGAGCCGCGGCCCATAGGTTAAAAAAAAAAAAAAGGAAATTAAACCAATGGGCTTCCCCATTGGTTACTGGGTTGCGGCCCAGTATTAGGCTGAGCCGCTGCCCATAGGTTAAAAAAAAAAAGAAAATTAAACCAATGGGCCTCTGCATTGGTTACTGGGCAGCGGCCTATTATTAGGCTGAGCCGCTGCCCATAGGTTAAAAAAATAATAATAATAATAATAAAAAAAAAGGAAATGAAACCAATGGGCCTTCCCATTGGTTACTGGGCTGCGGCCCAGTATTAGGTTGAGCCGCTGCCCATAGGTTAAAAAAAAAAAAAGGAAATTAAACCAATGGGCCTCCCCATTGGTTACTGGGCAGCGGCCTATTATTAGGCTGAGCCGCTGCACATAGGTTATAAAAAAAAAAAAAAAAAAAACTGAAATTAAACTAATGGGCCTCCCATTGTTTACTGGGCAACGGCCCATTATTAGGCTGAGCCGATGCCCATAGGTTAAAAAAAAAAAAAAAAAAGGAAATTTAAACAATGGGCCTCCCCATTGGTTACTGGGCAGCGGCCCAGTATTAGGCTGAGCCGCTTCCCGTAGGTTAAAAAAAAAAAAGGAAATTAAACCAATGGACCTCCCCATTGGTTACTGGGCAGCGGCCTATTATTAGGCTGCGCCGCTGTACATAGGTTAAAAAAAAAAAACAGGAAATTAAACTAATGGCCCTCCCCATTGGTTACTGGGCAGCGGCCCATTATTAGTCTGAGCCGCTGCCCATAGGTTAAAAAAAAAAAAAAAAAAAGGAAATTTAAACAATGGGCCTCCCCATTGGTTACTGGGCAGCGGCCCAGTATTAGGCTGAGCCGCTTCCCCAAGGTTAAAAAAAAAAAAGGAAATTAAACCAAAGGGCCTCTCCATTGGTTACTGGGCAGCGGCCCATTATTAGGCTGAGCCGCTGCCCATAGGTTAAAAAAAAAAAACATGAAATTAAACCAATGGACCTCCCCATTGGTTACTGGGCAGCGGCCCAATATTATACTGGGCCGCTGCCCATAGGTTAAAAAAAAAAAAGGAGATTAAACCAATGGGGCTCCCTATTGGTTACTAGGCAGCGGCCCATTATTTGGCTGAGCCGCTGCCCATAGGTTAAAAAAAAAAAAACAGGAAATTAAACCAATGGGCCTCCCCATTGGTTACTTGGCAGCGGCCCATTATTAGGCTGAGCCGCTGTGCATAGGTTAAAAAAAAAAGAAAAAGGAAATTAAACCAATAGGCCTCCCCATTGGTTACTGGGCAGCGGCCCATTTTTAGGCTGAGCCGCTGCCCATAGGTTAAAAAAAAAATAAATAAAATAAAATAAAATAAAACCAGGAAATTAAACCAGTAGGCCTCGCCATTGGTTACTGGGCAGCGGCCCAATATTAGGCTGAGCCGCTGCCCATAGGTTAAAAAAAAAAAAAAAACAGGAAATTTAACCAATGGGCCTCCCCATTGGTTACTGGGCAGTGAGCCATTATTAGGCTGAGCCGCTGCCCATAGGTTAAAAAAAAAACAAAAAAAAACAAAAAAAAAACAAAAAAAAAAAACATGAAATTACACCAATGGGCCTCCCCACTGGTTACTGGGCAGCGGCCCAGTATTAGGCTGAGCCGCTGCCCATAGGTTAAAAAAAAAAAAAAAGGAAATTAAACCAATGGGCCTCCCCATTGGTTACTGGGCTGCGGCCCGGTATTAGGCTGAGCTGCTGCCCATAGGTTAAAAAAAAAAAAAAAAAAATTAAACCAATGAGCCTCCCCAATGGTTACTGGGCAGCGGCCTATTATTAGGCTGAGCCGCTGCCCATAGGTTAAAAAAATAATAATAATAATAATAAAATAAAGAGAAAAAAAAAATAGGAAATTAAACCAATGGGCCTCCCCATTGGTTACTGGGCTGCGGCCCAGTATTAGGCTGAGCCGCTGCCCATAGGTTAAAAAAAAAAAAAAGGAAATTAACCAATGGGCCTCCCCATTGGTTACTGGGCAGCGGCCTATTATTAGGCTGAGCCGCTGCACATAGGTTAAAAAAAAAAAAAAAAAAAAAAAAAAAAAAAAAAAAAACAGGAAATTAAACTAATGGGCCTCCCCATTGTTTACTGGGCAGCGGCCCATTATTTGGCTGAGCCGATGCCCATAGGTTATAAAAAAAAAAAAAAAAAAGGAAATTTAAACAATGGGCCTCCCCATTGGTTACTGGGCAGCGGCCCAGTATTAGGCTGAGCCGCTTCCCCTAGGTTAAAAAAAAAAAGGAAATTAAACCAATGGGCCTCCCCATTGGTTACTGGGCAGCGGCCTATTATTAGGCTGAGCCGCTGTACATAGGTTAAAAAAAAAAAAAAAAAAAACAGGAAATTAAACTAATGGCCCTCCCCATTGGTTACTGGGCAGCGGCCCATTATTAGTCTGAGCCGCTGACCATAGGTTAAAAAAAAAAATGAAATTTAAACAATGGGCCTCCCCATTGGTTACTGGGCAGCGGCCCAGTATTAGGCTGAGGCGCTTCCCCTAGGTTAAAAAAAAAAAAAGGAAATTAAACCAAAGGGCCTCTCCATTGGTTACTGGGCAGCGGCCCATTATTAGGCTGAGCCGCAGCCCATAGGTTAAAAAAAAAAAAAACATGAAATTAAACCAATGGGCCTCCCCATTGGTTACTGGGCAGCGGCCCAGTATTAGGCTGAGCCGCTGCCCATAGGTTAAAAAAAAAAAAAAAAGGAAATTAAACCAATGGGCCTCCCCATTGGTTACTCGGCAGCGGCCCATTATTAGGCTGTGCCGCTCCAAATAGGTTAAAAAAAAAAAAACAGGAAATTAAACCAATGGGCCTCCCCATTGGTTACTTGGCAGCGGCCCATTATTAGGCTGAGCCGCTGTGCATAGGTTAAAAAAAAAAGAAAAAAGAAATTAAACCAATGGGCCTCCCCATTGGTTACTGGGCAGCGGCCCATTTTTAGGCTGAGCCGCTGCCCATAGGTTAAAAAAAATAATAAAATAAAAAATAAAAAAGCAGGAAATTAAACCAATGGGCCTCCCCATTGGTTACTGGGCAGCGGCCCAATATTAGGCTGAGATGCTGCCCATAGGTTAAAAAAAAACAAAAAAAAAAAAAAGCAGGAAATTTAAACGATGGGCCTCCCCATTGGTTACTGGGCAGCGGACCAGTATTAGGCTGAGCTGCTTCACCTAGGTTAAAAAAAAAAAAAAAAAACAGGAAATTAAACCAATGGGCCTCTCGATTGGTTATTGGGCAGTGGCCTAGTATTAGGCTGAGCCGCTGCCCATAGGTTAAAAAAAAAAAAAGGAAATTAAACCAATGGGCCGCCCCATTGGTTACTGGGCAGCGGCCCAGTATTAGGCTGCGCCGCTGCCCATAGGTTAAAAAAAAAAAAAGAAAAGGAAATTAAACCAATTGGCCTCCCCATTGGTTACTGGGCAGCGGCCCAGTATTAGGCTAAGCCGCTGCCCATAGGTTAAAAAAAAAAAAAGGAAATTAAACCAATGGGCCTCCCCATTGGTTACTGGGCAGCGGCCCAATATTGGGCTGATCCGCTGCCCATAGGTTAAAAAAAAAAAAAAACAGGTAATTAAACTAATTGGCCTCCCCATTGGTTACTGGGCAGCGGCCCATTATTAGGCTGAGCCGCTGCCCATAGGTTAAAAAAAAAATTAAAAAAAAAAAAAAAACAGGAAATTTAAACAATGGGCCTCCCCATTGGTTACTGGGCAGCGGCCCAGTATTATGCTGAGCCGCTTCTCCTCGGGTTAAAAAAAAAAAAAAAAAAAAACAGGAAATTAAAACAATGGGCCTTCCCATTGGTTACTGGGCAGCGGCATAGTATTAGGCAGAGCCGCTGCCCATAGGTTAAAAAAAAAAAAAAAACATGAAATTAAACCAAAGGACCTCCCCATTGGTTAGTAGGCAGCGCCCATTATTAGGCTGTGCCGCTGGTCATAGGTGAAAAAAAAAAGAAACATGAAATAAAACCAGTGGGCCTCCCAATTGGTCACTGGGCAGCGGCCCATTATTAGGCTGAGCCGCTGCCCATAGGTTAAAAAGAAAATAAAAAAATAAAAAATAAAAAAAACCGGAAATTTGAACAATTGGCCTACCCATTGGTTACTGGGCAGCGGCCCATTATTAGGCTGAACCGCTACCCATAGGTTAAAAAAAAAAAAAAAAATTAAACCAATGGGCCTCTCCATTGGTTATTGGGCAGCGGCCCATTATTAGGTTGAGCCGTTGCCCATAGGTTAAAAAAAAAAAACAGGAAATTAAACTAATGGGCCTCCCTATTGGATAATAGGCAGCGGCCCATTATTAGGCTGAGCCGCTGCCCATAGGTTAAAAAAATAAAAAAAAATAAAAAAAAACAGGAAATTTAAACAATGGGCCTCCCCATTGGTTACTGGGCAGCTGCCCAGTATTAGGCTGAGCCGCTTCCCCTAGGTTAAAAAAAAAAAAAAAAAAAACAGTAAATTAAACCAATGGGCCTCCCCATTGGTTACTGGGCAGCGACCTATTATTAGGCTGAGCCGCTGCACATAGGTTAAAAAAAAAAAAAAAAAAAAAAAAAAAAAAAAAAAAAAAAAAAAAAAAAAAAAAAACAGGAAATTAAACTAATGGGCCTCCCCATTGTTTACTGGGCAGCGGCCCATTATTAGGCTGAGCCGATGCCCATATGTTTTAAAAAAAAAAAAAAAAAAAGGAAATTTAAACAATGGGCCTCCCCATTGGTTACTGGGCAGCGGCCCAGTATTAGGCTGAGCCGCTTCCCCTAGGTTAAAAAAAAAAAAAAGAAATTAAACCAATGGGCCTCCCCATTGGTTACTGGGCAGCGGCCTATTATTAGGCTGAGCCGCTGTACATAGGTTAAAAAAAAAAAAAAAAAAAACAGGAAATTAAACTAATGGCCCTCCCCATTGGTTACTGGGCAGCGGCCCATTATTAGGCTGAGCCGCTGCCCATAGGTTAAAAAAAAAAAGGAAATTTAAACAATGGGCCTCCCCATTGGTTACTGGGCAGCGGCCCAGTATTAGGCTGAGCCGCTTCCCCTAGGTTAAAAAAAAAAAAGGAAATTAAACCAAAGGGCCTCTCCATTGGTTACTGGGCAGCGGCCCATTATTAGGCTGAGCCGCAGCCCGTAGGTTAAAAAAAAAAAACATAAAATTAAACCAATGGGCCTCCCCATTGGTTACTGGGCAGCGGCCCAGTATTTGGCTGAGCCGCTGCCCATAGGTTAAAAAAAAAAAAACAGGAAATTAAACCAATGGGCCTCTCCATTGGTTACTAGGCAGCGGCCCATTATTAGGCTGAGCCGCTGCCCATAGGTTAAAAAAAAAAATAGGAAATTAAACCAATGGGCCTCCCCATTGGTTACTGGGCAGCGGCCTATTATTAGGCTGAGCCGCTGCACATAGGTTATAAAAAAAAAAAAAAAAAAAAAAAAAAAAAAAAACAGGAAATTAAACTAATGGGCCTCCCCATTGTTTACTAGGCAGCGGCCCATTATTAGGCTGAGCCGATGCCCATAGGTTAAAAAAAAAAAAAAAAAGGAAATTTAAACAATGGGCCTCCCCATTGGTTACTGGGCAGCGGCCTAGTATTAGGCTGAGCCGCTTCCCCTAGGTTAAAAAAAAAAAACGGAAATTAAACCAATGGGCCTCCCCATTGGTTACTGGGCAGCGGCCTATTATTAGGCTGAGCCGCTGTACATAGGTTAAAAAAAAAAAACAGGAAATTAAACTAATGCCCCTCCCCATTGGTTACTGGGCAGCGGCCCATTATTAGGCTGAACCGCTGCCCATAGGTTAAAAAAAAAAAAAAAATTAAACCAATGGGCCTCTCCATTGGTTATTGGGCAGCGGCCCATTATTAGGTTGAGCCGTTGCCCATAGGTTAAAAAAAAAAAAAAAAGAAATTAAACTAATGGGCCTCCCTATTGGATAATGGGCAGCGGCCCATTATTAGGCTGAGCCGCTGCCCATAGGTTAAAAAAATAAAAAAAAAAAAAAAAAAACAGGAAATTTAAACAATGGGCCTCCCCATTGGTTACTGGGCAGCTGCCCAGTATTAGGCTGAGCCGCTTCCCCTAGGTTAAAAAAAAAAAAAAAAAAACAGTAAATTAAACCAATGGGCCTCCCCATTGGTTACTGGGCAGCGGCCTATTATTAGGCTGAGCCGCTGCACATAGGTTAAAAAAAAAAAAAAAAAAAAAAAAAAAAAAAAAAAAACAGGAAATTAAACTAATGGGCCTCCCCATTGTTTACTGGGCAGCGGCCCATTATTAGGCTGAGCCGATGCCCATATGTTTTAAAAAAAAAAAAAAAAGGAAATTTAAACAATGGGCCTCCCCATTGGTTACTGGGCAGCGGCCCAGTATTAGGCTGAGCCGCTTCCCCTAGGTTAAAAAAAAAAAAGGAAATTAAACCAATGGGCCTCCCCATTGGTTACTGGGCAGCGGCCTATTATTAGGCTGAGCCGCTGTACATAGGTTAAAAAAAAAAAAAAAAAAAACAGGAAATTAAACTAATGGCCCTCCCCATTGGTTACTGGGCAGCGGCCCATTATTAGGCTGAGCCGCTGCCCATAGGTTAAAAAAAAAAGGAAATTTAAACAATGGGCCTCCCCATTGGTTACTGGGCAGCGGCCCAGTATTAGGCTGGGCCGCTTACCCTAGGTTAAAAAAAAAAAAGGAAATTAAACCAAAGGGCCTCTCCATTGGTTACTGGGCAGCGGCCCATTATTAGGCTGAGCCGCAGCCCATAGGTTAAAAAAAAAAAAACATGAAATTAAACCAATGGGCCTCCCCATTGGTTACTGGGCAGCGGCCCAGTATTTGGCTGAGCCGCTGCCCATAGGTTAAAAAAAAAAAAAAACAAGAAATTAAACCAATGGGCCTCCCCATTGGTTACTAGGCAGCGGCCCATTATTAGGCTGAGCCGCTGCCCATTGGTTAAAAAAAAAAATAGGAAATTAAACCAATGGGCCTCCCCATTGGTAACTGGGCAGCGGCCTATTATTAGGCTGAGCCGCTGCACATAGGTTATAAAAAAAAAAAAAAAAAAAAAAACAGTAAATTAAACTAATGGGCCTCCCCATTGTTTACTAGGCAGCTGCCCATTATTAGGCTGAGCCGATGCCCATAGGTTAAAAAAAAAAAAAAAAAAGGAAATTTAAACAATGGGCCCCCCCATTGGTTACTGGGCAGCGGCCTAGTATTAGGCTGAGCCGCTTCCCCTAGGTTAAAAAAAAAAACAGAAATTAAACCAATGGGCCTCCCCATTGGTTACTGGGCAGCGGCCTATTATTAGGCTGAGCCGCTGTACATAGGTTAAAAAAAAAAAACAGGAAATTAAACTAATGCGCCTCCCCATTGGTTACTGGGCAGCGGCCCATTATTAGGCTGAGCCGCTGCCCATAGGTTAAAAAAAAAAAAAAAAAAAAAGGAAATTTAAAAAATGGGCCTCCCCATTGGTTACTTGGCAGCGGCCCAGTATTAGGCTGAGCCGCTTCCCCTCGGTTAAAAAAAAAAAAAAAGGAAAATAAACCAAAGGGCCTCTCCATTGGTTACTGGGCAGCGGCCCATTATTAGGCTGAGCCGCTGCCCATAGGTTAAAAAAAAAAACATGAAATTAAACCAAAGGGCCTCCCCATTGGTTACTGGGCAGCGGCCCAGGATTAGGCTGAGCGGCTGCCCCTAGGGTAAAAAAAAAAAAAAAACAGGAAATTAAACCAATGGGCCTCCCCATTGGTTACTAGGCAGCGGCCCATTATTTGGTTGGGCCGCTGCCCATAGGTTAAAAAAAAAAAAAAAAACAGGAAATTAAACCAATGGGCCTCCCCATTGGTTACTTGGCAGCGGCCCATTATTAGCCTGAGCCGCTGCGCATAGGTTAAAAAAAAAAAGAAAAAGGAAATTAAACCAACGGGCCTCCCCATTGGTTACTGGGCAGCGGCCCATTTTTAGGCTGAGCCGCTGCCCAAAGGTTTAAAAATAAAAAATAAAATAAAAAATAAAAAATCAGGAAATTAAACCAATGGGCCTCCCCATTGGTTACTGGGCAGCGGCCTAATATTAGGCTGAGCCGCTGCCCATAGGTTAAAAAAAAAAAAGAAAAAAAAAAAACAGGAAATTGAACCAATGGGCCACCCCATTGGTTACTGGGCTGTGAGCCATTATTAGGCTGAGCCGCTGCCCATAGGTTAAAAAAAAACAAAAAAAAAACAAAAAAAAAAACAAAAAAAAAAACTGGAAATTAAACCAATGGGCATCCCTATTGGTTACTGGGCAGCGGCCCAGTATTAGGCTGAGCTGTTGCCCATAGGTTAAAAAAAAAAAAAGGAAATTAAACCAATGGGCCTCCCCATTGGTTATTGGGCAGCAGCCCAGTATTAGGATGAGCCGCTGCCCATAGGTTAAAAAAAAAAAAAAGAAAATTAAACCAATGGGCCTCCCCATTGGTTACTGGGCAGCGGCCTATTATTAGGCTGAGCCGCTGTACATAGGTTAAAAAAAAAAAAAAGGAAATTTAACTAATGGCCCTCCCCATTGGTTACTGGGCAGCGGGTCAGCCTAATAATGGGCCGCTGCCCAGTAACCAATGGGGAGGGCCATTAGTTAAATTTCCTATTTTTTTTTTTTAACCTATGTCCAGCCGCTCAGTATTAGGCTGAGCCGCTTCCCCTAGGTTAAAAAAAAAAAAAAAGGAAATTAAACCAAAGGGCCTCTCCATTGGTTACTAAGCAGCGGCCCATTATTTGGCTGAGCCGCAGCCCATCGGTTAAAAAAAAAAAACATGAAATTAAACCAATGGGCCTCCCCATTGGTTACTGGGCAGCGGCCCAGTATTTGGCTGAGCCGCTGCCCAAAGGTTAAAAAAAAAAAAAAACAGGAAATTAAAACAATGGGCCTCCCCATTGGTTACTAGGCAGCGGCCCATTATTAGGCTGAGCCGCTGCCCATAGGTTAAAAAAAAAAAAAAAATAGGAAATTAAACCAATGGGCCTCCCCATTGGTGACTTGGCAGCGGCCCATTATTAGGCTGAGCCGCTGCGCATAGGTTAAAAAAAAAAAGAAAAAGTAAATTAAACCAATGGGCCTCCCCATTGGTTACTGGGCAGCGGCCCATTTTTAGGCTGAGCCGCTGCCCATAGGTTAAAAAATAAATAAATAAAATAAAAAATAAAAAAGCAGGAAATTAAACCAATGGGCCTCCCCATTGGTTACTTGGCAGCGGCCCAATATTAGGCTGAGCCGCTGCCCATAGGTTAAAAAAAAAAAAAAGGAAATTGAACCAATGAACCTCCCCATTGGTTACTAGGCAGTGCCCATTATTAGGCTGAGCCGCTGCCCATAGATTAAAAAAAAAAAAAAAAAAAACAAAAAAAAAAAACAAAAAAAAAAAAGGAAATTAAACCAATGGGCCTCCCCATTGGTTACTGGGCAGCGGCCCAGTATTAGGCTGAGCCGCTGCCCATAGGTTAAAAAATAATAATAAAAAAAAAATAAAAAAAACAAAAAAAACACGGAATTAAACCAATGGGCCTCCCCATTGGTTACTGGGCAGCGGCCTATTATTAGACTGAACCGCTGCATATAGGTTAAAAAAAAAAAAAAAGGAAATTAAACTAATGGCCCTCCCCATTGGTTACTGGGCAGCGGCCCATTATTAGGCTGAGCCGCTGCCCATAGGTTAAAAAAAAAAAGGAAATTTAAACAATGGGCCTCCCCATTGGTTACTGGGTAGCGGCCCAGTATTACGCTGAGCCGCTTCCCCTAGGTTAAAAAAAAAAAAAAAGGAAATTAAACCAAAGGGCCTCTCCATTGGTTACTGGGCAGCGGCCCATTATTAGGCTGAGACGCTGACCATATGTTAAAAAAAAAAAAAAAAAAAAACCATGAAATTAACCCAATGGGCCTCCCCATTGGTTAATGGGCAGCGGCCCAGTATTAGGCTGAGCCGCTGCCCATTGGTTAAAAAAAAAAAAAAACAGGAAAATAAACCAATGGCCCTCCCCATTGGTTACTAGGCAGCGGCCCATTATTAGGCTGAGCCGCTGCCCATAGGTTAAAAAAAAAAAAAAAAACAGGAAATTAAACCAATGGGCTTCCACATTGGTTACTTGGCAGCGGCCCATTATTAGGCTGAGCCGCTGTGCATAGGTTAAAAAAAAAAAAAAAGTAAATTAAACCAATGGGCCTCCCCATTGGTTACTGGGCAGCGGCCAATTTTTAGGCTGAGCCGCTGCCCATAGGTTAAAAAAAATAATAATAAAATAAAAAATAAAAAAGCAGGAAATTAAACCAATGGGCCTCCCCATTGGTTACTGGGCAGCGAGCCAATATTAGGCTGAGCCGCTGCCCATAGGATAAAAAAAAACAAAAAAAACAAAAAAAAAAAAACAGGAAATTAAAGCAATGGGCCTCCCCATTGGTTACTGCGCTGCAGCCCAGTATTAGGCTCAGACGCTGCCCATAGGTTAAAAAAAAAAAAGCAAATTAAACCAATGGGCCTCCCCATTGGTTACTGGGCACAGCCTATTATTAGGCTGAGCCGCTGCCCATAGGTTAAAAAAATAATAATAATAATAAAAAATTAAAAAAAAATAAAAAAAAACAGGAAATTAAACCAATGGGCCTCCCCATTGGTTACTGTGCTGCGGCCCAGTATTAGGCTGAGCCGCTGCCCATAGGTTAAAAAAAAAAAAAAGGAAATTAAACCAATGGGCCTCCCCATTGGTTACTGGGCTGCGGCCCAGTATTAGGCTGAGCCGCTGCCCATAGGTTAAAAAAAAAAAAGAAAATTAAACCAATGGGCCTCCCCATTGGTTACTGGGCAGCGGCCTATTATTAGGATGAGCCGCTGCCCATAGGTTAAAAAATAATAATAATAATATAAAATAAAAATAAAAATAAAAAAAAACAGGAAATGAAACCAATGGGCCTCCCCATTGATTACTGGGCTGCGGCCCAGTATTAGGCTGAGCGGCTGCCCATAGGTTAAAAAAAAAAAAAAGAAATTAAACCAATGGGCCTCCCCATTGGTTACTGGGCAGCGGCCTATTATTAGGCTGAGCCGCTGCCCATAGGTTAAAAAAAAAAAAATAGGAAATTAAACCAATGGGCCTCCCAATTGTATACTGGGCAGCGGTCCATTATTTGGCTGAGCCGCTGCCCATAGGTTAAAAAAAAAAAAAAACAGGAAATTAAACCAATGGGCCTCCCCATTGGTTACTTGGCAGCGGCCCATTATTAGGCTGAGCCGCTGCGCATAGGTTAAAAAAAAAAAGAAAAAGGAAAATAAACCAAAGGGCCTCCCCATTGGTTACTGGGCAGTGGCCCATTATTAGGCTGAGCCGCAGCGCATAGGTTAAAAAAAAAAAGAAAAAGGAAATTACACCAATGGGCCTCCCCATTGGTTACTGGGCAGCGGCCCATTATTAGGCTGAGCCGCTGCCCATAGGTTAAAAAAAAAAAAAAAAAAAAAAAAAACAGGAAATTAAACCAATGGGCCTCCCCATTGGTTACTTGGCAGCGGCCCATTATTAGGCTGAGCCGCTGCGCATAGGTTAAAAAAAAAAAAAAAGGAAATTAAACCAATGGGCCTCCCCATTGGTTACTGGGCAGCGGCCCATTATTAGGCTGAGCCGCTGCCCATAGGTTAAAAAAAAAAAAAAAAAAAGAAGGAAATTAAACCAATGGGCCTCCCCATTGGTTACTGGGCAGCGGCCCAGTATTAGGCTGAGCCGCTGCCCATAGGTTAAAAAAAAAAAAAAAAGGAAATTGAACCAATGGGCCTCCCCACTGGTTACAGGGCAGTGGCCCATTATTAGGCTGAGCCGCTGCCCATAGGTTAAAAAAAAAACAAAAAAAAACAAAAAAAAAACAGGAAATTAAACCAATGGGCCTCCCCATTGGTTACGGGGCAGCGGCCCATTATTAGGCTGAGCCGCTGCCCATAGGTTAAAAAAAAAAAAAAAGGAAATTAAACCAATGGGCCTCCCCATTGGTTACTGGGCTGCGGCCCAGTATTAGGCTGAGCCGCTGCCCATAGGTTAAAAAAAGAAAAAGAAAATTAAACCAATGGGCCTCCCCAGTGGTTACTGGGCAGCGGCCTATTATTAGGCTGAGCCGCTGCCCATAGGTTAAAAAAAAAATAATAATAAAAAAAAAAAAAAAAAAAAAAAAAACAGGAATTGAAACCAATGGGCCTCCCCATTGATTACTGGGCTGCGGCCCAGTATTAAGCTGAGCCGCTGCCCATAGGTTAAAAAAAGAAAAAGAAAATTAAACCAATGGGCCTCCCCAGTGGTTACTGGGCAGCGGCCTATTATTAGGCTGAGCCGCTGCCCATAGGTTAAAAAAAAAATAATAATTAAAAAAAAAAAAAAAAAAAAAAAAACAGGAATTGAAACCAATGGGCCTCCCCATTGATTACTGGGCTGCGGCCCAGTATTAGGCTGAGCCGCTGCCCATAGGTTAAAAAAAAAAAATAGGAAATTAATAAAATGGGCCTCCCCATTGGATACTAGGCAGCGGTCCATTATTTGGCTGAGCCGCTGCCCATAGGTTAAAAAAAAAAAAAAACAGGAAATTAAACCAATGGGCCTCCCCATTGGTTACTTGGCAGCGGCCCATTATTAGGCTGAGCCGCTGCCCATAGGTTAAAAAAAAAAGAAAAAGGAAATTAAACCAACGGGCCTCCCCATTGGTTACTGGGCAGCAGCCCATTTTTAGGCTGAGCCGCTGCCCATAGGTTAAAAAAAAAATAAATAAAATAAAAAATAAAAAAGCAGGAAATTAAACCAATGGGCCTCCCCATTGGTTACTGGACAGCGGCCCAATATTAGGCTGAGCCGCTGCCCATAGGTTAAATAAAAAAAAAAAAAAGGAAATTGAACCAATGGGCCTCCCCATTGGTTACTGGGCAGTGAGCCATTACTAGGCTGAGCCGCTGCCCATAGGTTAAAAAAAAAACAAAAAAAAACAAAAAAAAAACAAAAAAAAACCAGGAAATTAAACCAATGGGCCTCCCCATTGGTTACTGGGCAACGGCCCAGTAATAGGCTGAGCCGCTGCCCATAGGTTAAAAAAAAAAAAAAAGGAAATTAAACCAATGGGCCTCCCCATTGGTTACTGGGCTGCGGCCCAGTATTAGGCTGAGCCGCTGCCCATAGGTTAAAAAAAAAAAAAAAAATTAAACCAATGGGCCTCCCCATTGGTTATTGGGCAGCGGCCTATTATTAGGCTGAGCCGCTGTACATAGGTTAAAAAAAAAAAAAAAAAAAAACAGGAAAAAAAACTAATGGCCCTCCCCATTGGTTACTGGGCAGCGGCCCATTATTAGGCTGAGCCGCTGCCCATAGGTTAAAAAAAAAAGGAAATTTAAACAATGGGCCTCCCCATTGGTTACTGGGCAGAGGCCCAGTATTAGGCTGGGCCGCTTCCCCTAGGTTAAAAAAAAAAAAAAGGAAATTAAACCAAAGGGCCTCTCCATTGGTTACTGAGCAACGGCCCATTATTTGGCTGAGCCGCAGCCCATAGGTTAAAAAAAAAACATGAAATTAAACCAATGGGCCTCCCCATTGGTTACTGGGCAGCGGCCCAGTATTTGGCTGAGCCGCTGCCCATAGGTTAAAAAAAAAAAAAGGAAATTAAACCAATGGGCCTCCCCATTGGTTACTGGGCAGCGGCCCATTATTAGGCTGAGCCGCTGCCCATAGGAAAAAAAAAAAAAAAAAAGAGGAAATTAAACCAATGGGCCTCCCCATTGGTTACTTGGCAGCGGCCCATTATTAGGCTGAGCCGCTGCGCATAGGTTAAAAAAAAAAAGAAAAAGGAAATCAAACCAATGGGCCTCCCCATTGGTTACTGGGCAGCGGCCCATTATTAGGCTGACCCGCTACACATAGGTTAAAAAAAAAAAAAAAAAAAAAAGAAGGAAATTAAACCAATGGGCCTCCCCATTGGTTACTGGGCAGCGGCCCAATATTAGGCTAAGCCGCTGCCTATAGGTTAAAAAAAAAAAAAAATTAAACCAAGGGGCCTTCCCATTGGTTACTGGGCGGCGGCCTAGTATTAGCCTGAGCCCCTGCCCATAGGTTAAAAAAAAAAAAAAAAAAATTAAACCAATGGGCCTCCCCATTGGTTACTGGGCAGCGGCCTATTACTAGGCTGAGCCGCTGCCCATAGGTTAAAAAAAAAAAAATAATAATAAAAAATAAAAAAAAAATAAAAAAAAAACAGGAAATGAAACCAATGGGCCTCCCCATTGATTACTGGGCTGCGGCCCAGTATTAGGCTGAGCCGCTGCCCATAGGTTAAAAAAAAAAAAAAAGAAATTAAACCAATGGGCCTCCCCATTGGTTACTGGGCAGCGGCCTATTATTAGGCTGAGCCGCCGCACATAGGTTAAAAAAAAAAAAAAAAAAAACAGGAAATTAAACTAATGGGCCTCCCCATTGTTTATTGGGCAGCGGCACATTATTAGGCTGAGCCGATGCCCATAGGTTAAAAAAAAAAAAGAAAAAAAAGGAAATTTAAACAATGGGCCTCCCCATTGGTTACTGGGCAGCGGCCCAGTATTAGGCTGAGCCGCTTCCCCTATGTTAAAAAAAAAAAGGAAATTAAACCAATGGGCCTCCCCATTGGTTACTGGGCAGCGGCCTATTATTAGGCTGAGCCGCTGTACATAGGTTAAAAAAAAAAACAGGAAATTAAACTAATGCCCCTCCCCATTGGTGACTGGGCAGCGGCCCATTATTAGGCTGAGCCGCTGCCCATAGGTTAAAAAAAAAAAAAAAAAAAAGGAAATTTTAACAAAGGGCCTCCCCAATAGTTACTGGGCAGCGGCCCAGTATTAGGCTGAGCCGCTTCCCCTAGGTTAAAAAAAAAAAAAGGAAATTAAACCAAAGGGCCTCTCCATTGGTTACTGGGCAGCGGCCCATTATTAGGCTGAGCCGCTGCCCATAGGTTAAAAAAAAAAACATGAAATTAAACCAATGGGCCTCCCCATTGGTTACTGGGCAGCGGTCCAGTATTAGGCTGAGCCGCTGCCCATAGGTTAAAAAAAATAAACAGGAAATTAAACCAATGGGCCTCCCCATTGGTTACTAGGCAGCGGCCGATTATTTGGCGGAGCCGCTGCCCATAGGTTAAAAAAAAAAAAAAAACAGAAAATTAAACCAATGGGCCTCCCCATTGGTTACTTGGCAGCGGCCCATTATTAGGCTGAGCCGCTGCGTATAGGTTAAAAAAAAAAGAAAAAGGAAATTAAACCAATGAGCCTCCCCATTGGTTACTGGGCAGCGGCCCATATTTAGGCTGAGCCGCTGCCCATAGGTTAAAAAAAAAATAAAAAAAATAAAAAATTAAAAAGCAGGAAATTAAACCAATGGGCCTCCCCATTGGTTGCTGGGCAGCGGCCCAATATTAGGCTGAGCCGCTGCACATAGGTTAAAAAAAAAAAAACAGGAAATTGAACCAATGGGCCTCCCCATTGGTTACTGGGCAGTGAGCCATTATTAGGCTGAGCCGCTGCCCATAGGTTAAAAAAAAAACAAAAAAAACCAAAAAAAAAAAAAAAAAGAAAATAAAACAATGGGCCTCCCCATTGGTTACTGGGCAGCGGCCCAGTATTAGGCTGAGCCGCTGCCCATAGGTTAAAAAAAATAAACAGGAAATTAAACCAATGGGCCTCCCCATTGGTTACTAGGCAGCGGCCGATTATTTGGCGGAGCCGCTGCCCATAGGTTAAAAAAAAAAAAAAACAGAAAATTAAACCAATGGGCCTCCCCATTGGTTACTTGGCAGCGGCCCATTATTAGGCTGAGCCGCTGCGTATAGGTTAAAAAAAAAAGAAAAAGGAAATTAAACCAATGGGCCTCCCCATTGGTTACTGGGCAGCGGCCCATATTTAGGCTGAGCCGCTGCCCATAGGTTAAAAAAAAAATAAAAAAAATAAAAAATTAAAAAGCAGGAAATTAAACCAATGGGCCTCCCCATTGGTTGCTGGGCAGCGGCCCAATATTAGGCTGAGCCGCTGCACATAGGTTAAAAAAAAAAAATAGGAAATTGAACCAATGGGCCTCCCCATTGGTTACTGGGCAGTGAGCCATTATTAGGCTGAGCAGCTGCCAATAGGTTAAAAAAATTAAAAAAATAAAAAATAAAAAAACAGGAAATTAAACCAATGGGCCTCCGCATTGGTTACTGGGCATCGGCCCAGTATTAGGCTGAGCCGCTGCCTATAGGTTAAAAAAAAAAATAGGAAATTAAACCAATGCGCCTGCCCATTGGTTACTGGGCAGCGGCCCAGTATTAGGCTGGGCCGCTGCCCATAGGTTAAAAAAAAATGAAATTTAAATCAATGGGCCTCCCCATTGGTTACTGGGCAGCGGCCTAGGATTAGGCTGAGCCGCCGTACATAGGTTAAAAAAAAACAAAAAAAAAACAGGAAATTAAACTAATGGCCCTCCCCATTGGTTACTGGGCAGCGGCCCATTATTAGGCTGAGCCGCTGCCAATAGGTTA
The DNA here is from genome assembly GCA_037974665.1 of Ehretia macrophylla. Lineage (NCBI taxonomy): Eukaryota > Viridiplantae > Streptophyta > Magnoliopsida > Boraginales > Ehretiaceae > Ehretia > Ehretia macrophylla. Next base: position 28,513,884 of record CM075766.1, read on the forward strand.
AAAAAAAAAACATGAAATTAAACCAATGGGCCTCCCCATTGGTTACTAGGCAGCGGCCCATTATTAGGCTGAGCCGCTGCCCATAGGTTAAAAAAAAAAAAAACACGAAATTAAACCAATGGGCCTGCCCATTGGTTACTTGGCAGGCGCCCATTATTAGGCTGAGCCGCTGCGCATAGGTTAAAAAAAAAAAGAAAAAGAAAATTAAACCAATGGGCCTCCCCATTGGTTACTGGGCAGCGGCCCATTTTTAGGCTGAGCCGCTGCCCATAGGTTAAAAAAAAATAAATAAAATAAAATAAAATAAAAACAGGAAATTAAACCAATGGGCCTCCCCATTGGTTACTGGGCAGCGGCCCAATATTAGGCTGAGCCGCTGCCCATAGGTTAAAAAAAAAAAAAAAAAAACAGGAAATTGAACCAATGGGCCTCCCCATTGGTTACTAGGCAGTGCCCATTATTAGGCTGAGCCGCTTCCCATAGATTAAGAAAAAACAAAAAAAAAAAACCAAAAAAAAAAAAACAGGAAATTAAACCAATGGGCCTCCCCATTGGTTACTGGGCAGCGGCGCAGTATTAGGCTGAGCCGCTGCCCATAGGTTAAAAAAAAATAATAATAATAAAAAATTAAAAAAAACAAAAAAAAAACAGGAAATTAAACCAATGGGCCTCCCCATTGGTTACTGTGCTGCGGCCCAGTATTAGGCTGAGCCGGTGCCCATAGGGTAAAAAAAAAAAAAAGGAAATTAAACCAATGGGCCTCCCCATTGGTTACTGGGCAGCGGCCTATTATTAGATTGAACCGCTGCACATAGGTTAAAAATAAAATAAAATAAAATAAAAAATTAAACTAATGGGCCTCCCCATTGGTTACTGGGCAGCGGCCCATTATTAGGCTGAGCCGCTGCCCATAGGTTAAAAAAAAAAAAAAAGGAAATTTAAACAATGGGCCTCCCCATTGGTTACTGGGCAGCGGCCCAGTATTAGGCTGAGCCCCTTCCCCTAGGTTAAAAAAAAAAAAAAAAAAAAAAAAAAAAAAAAAAAACGGGAAATCAAACCAATGGGCCTCGCCATTGGTTACTGGGCAGCGGCCAAGTATTAGGCTTAGCCGCTGCCCATAGGTTAAAAAAATAAAAAATAATAAAAAAATAAAAAAATAAAAAAACAGGAAATTAAACCAATGGACCACCCCATTGGTTACTGGGCAGCGGCCCAGTTTTAGGCTGATTACCTGCCCATAGGTTAAAAATTTAAAAAAAACAAAAAACAGGAAATTGAACCATTGGGCCTCCCCATTTGTTACTGGGTCGCGGCCCATTATTAGGCTGAGCCGCTGCCCATAGGTTAAAAAAAAAAAAAAAAGGAAAATAAACTAAAGGGACTCCCCATTGATTACTGGGCAGCCGCCCATCATTAGGCAGAGCCGCTGCCCATACGATAAAAAAAAAAATGGAAATTAAACCAATGGGCCTCCCCATTGTTTACTGGGCAGCGGCCCATTATTAGGCTGAGCCGCTGCCCATAGGTTAAAAATATAAAAAAAAAAAAAAAAAAAACAGGAAATTGAACCAATGGCCCTCCCCATTTGTTACTGGGTAGCGGCCCATTATTAGGCTGAGCCGCTGCCCATAGGTTAAAAAAAAAAAAAAAAGGAAAATAAACTAATGGGACTCCGCATTGATTACTGGGCAGCGGCCCATTATTAGGCTGAGCCGCTGCCCATAGGTTAAAAAAAAAAAATGGAAATTAAACCAATGGGCCTCCCCATTGTTTACCGGGCAGTGGCCCATTATTAGGCTGAGCCGCTGCCCATAGGTTAAAAAAAATAAAAAATAAAAAAAAAAACTAGAAATTAAACCACTGGGCCTCCCCATTTGTTACTGGGCAGCGACCCAGTATTAGGCTGAGCCGCTGCCCATAGGTTAAAAAAAAAAAAAACAGGAAATTAAACCAATGGGCCTCCCTATTGGTTACTCGGCAGCGGCCCATTATTAGGCTGAGCCGCTGCCCATAGGTTAAAAAAAAAAAAAAAGAAATTAAACCAATGGGCCTCCCCATTGGTTTTGGGCAGCGGCCCATTATTAGGCTGAGCCGCTGCCCATAGGTTAAAAAAAAAAAAAAAAAAAAAAAAAAAAAAAAAACAGGAAATTGAACCAATGGGCCTCCCCATTGGTTACTGAGCAGCGGCCCATTATTAGGCTGAGCCCCTGCCCATAGGTTAAAAAAAATAAAAAAATAAAAAATAAAAAAATAAAAAACAGGAAATTAAACCAATGGGCCTCCCCATTGGTTACTAGGCTGCGGCCCAGTATTAGGCTGAGCCGCTGCCCATAGGTTAAAAAAAAAATAGAAATTAAACCAATGGGCCTCCCCATTGGTTACTGGGCAGCGCCCCATTTTTAGCCTGAGCCGCTGGCCATAGGTTAAAAAAAAAAAAAAAGGAAATTAAACTAATGGGATTCCCCATTGATTACTGGGCAGCGGCCCATTATTAGGCTGAGCCGCTGCCCATAGGTTAAAAAAAAAAAATGGAAATTAAACCAATGGGCCTCCCCATTGTTTACCGGGCAGCGGCCCATTATTAGGCTGAGCCGCTGCCCATAGGTTAAAAAAAAAAAAAAAAAGGAAATTAAACCAAGGGGCCTCCCCATTGGTTACTGGGCAGCGGCCCATTATTAGGCTGAGCCGCTGCCCATAGGTTAAAAAAAAAAAAATTGGAAATTAAACCAATGGGCCTCCCCATTGGTCACTAGGCAGCGGCCCAGTATTAGGCTGAGCCGCTGCCCATAGGTTAAAAAAAAAAAAAAGGAAATTAAACCAATGGACCTTCCCATTTGTTACTAGGCAGCGGCCGAGTATTAGGCTGAGCCGCTGCCCATAGGTTAAAAAAAAAAAAAAATAAATTAAACCAATGGGCCTCCCCATTTGTTACTGGGCAACGACCCAGTATTAGGCTGAGCCGCTGCCCATAGGTAAAGAAAAAAAAAAACAGGGAAATAAACCAAAGGGGCCTCCCCATTGGTTACTAGGCAGCGGCCCATTATTAGGCCGAGTCGCTGCCCATAGGTTAAAAAAAAAAAAAAAGGAAATTAAACCAATGGGCCTCCCCATTGATTATTGGACAGCGGCCCATTATTAGGCTGAGCCGCTGGCCATAGGATTAAAAAAAAAAAAAACTGGAAATTAAACCAATGGGCCTCCCCATTGGTTACTGGGCAGCGGTCCAGTATGAGGCTGAGCCGCTGCCCATAGGTTAAAAAAAATAAAAAAAGGGAAATTAAACCAATGGGCCTCCCCATTTGTTACTGCTCAGCGGCCCAGTATTAGGCTGAGCCGCTGCCCATAGGTTAAAAAAAAAAAAAGGAAATTAAACCAATGAGCCTCCCCAATGGGTATTGGGCAGCGGCCCATTATTACGCTGACCCCCTGCCCATGGGTTAAAAAAAAAAAAAAAAGGAAATTAAACCAATGGGCCTCCCCATTTGTTACTAGGCAGTGGCCCAGTATTAGGCTGAGCCGCTGCCCATAGGTTAAAAAAAAAAAAAAAGGAAATTAAACCAATGGGCCTCCCCATTTGTTACTGGGCAGCGACCCAGTATTAGGCTGAGCCACTGCCCATAGGTTAAAAAAAAAAACAGGAAATTAAACCAATGGGCCTCCCCATTGGTTACTAGGCAGCGGCCCATTATTAGGCCGAGTTGCTGCCCATAGGTTAAAAAAAAAAAAAAAGAAATTAAACCAATGGGCCTCCCCATTGGTTATTGGGCAGCGACCCATTATTAGGCTGAGCAGCTGCCCATAGGTTAAAAAAAAAAAAAAAAAAAAAAGAATGAAATTAAACCAATGGGCCTCCCCGTTGGTTACTGGGCAGCGGCCCAATATTAGGCTGAGCCGCTGCCCATAGGTTAAAAAAAAAAAAACAGGAAATTAAACCAATGGGCCTCCCTATTGGTTACTCGGTAGCGGCCCATTATTAGGCAGAGCCGCTGCCCATAGGTTAAAAAAAAAAAAAAAAGGAAATTAAACCAATGGGCCTCCCCATTGGTTACTGGGCAGCGGCCCATTATTAGGCTGAGCCGCTGCCCATAGGTTAAAAAAACAAAAAAAAAACAAATAGGAAATTGAACCAATGGGCCTCCCCATTGGTTACTGGGCAGCGTCCCATTATTAGGCTGAGCCGCTGCCCATAGGTTAAAAAAAATAAAAAAATAAAAAATAAAAAAATAAAAAACAGGAAATTAAACCAATGGGCCTCCCCATTGGTTACTAGGCTGCGGCCCAGTATTAGGCTGAGCCGCTACCCATAGGTTAAAAAAAAAATAGAAAATAAACAAATGGGTCTCCCCATTGTTTACCGGGCAGCGGCGCATTATTAGGCTGAGCCGCTGCCCATAGGTTAAAAAAAAAAAAAAAAACTGGAAATTAAACCAATGGGCTTCCCCATTGGTTACTAGGCAGCGGCCCAGTATTAGGCTGAGCCGCTGCCTATAGGTTAAAAAAAAAAAAAAAAAATTTAACCAATGGGCCTCCCCATTTGTTATTGGGCAGCGGCCCAGTTTTAGGCTGAGCCGCTGCCCATAGGTTAAAAAAAAAAAAAAGGAAATTAAACTAATGGGCGTCCCCATTGGTTACTGGGCAGCGGCCATTATTAGGCTGAGCCGCTGCCCATAGGTTAAAAAAAAAAAAAAAAAAAAAAAAAAAAAAAAAAAACAAGAAATTTAAACAATGGGCCTCCCCATTGGTTACTAGGCAGCGGCCCAGTATTAGGCTGAGCCGCTTCCCCTAGGTTAAAAAAAAATAAAAATAAGAACAGGAAATTAAACCAATGGGTCTCCCCATTGGTTACTGGCCAACGGCTTAGTATTAGGCTGAAACGCTGCCAAAAGGTAAAAAAAAAAAAAAAAAAAAGACAAAAACAGGAAATTAAACCAATGGGCCTCCCCATTGGTTACTGGACAGCGGCTCAGTATTTGGCTGAGCCGCTGCCCATAGGTTAAAAAAAAAAAAAAAAGGAAATTAAACCAATGGGCCTCCCCATTGGTTACTAGGCAGCGGCCCATTATTAGGCTGAGCCGCTGCCCATAGGTTAAAAAAAAAAAAAGAAAATTAAACCAAAGGGTCTCCCCATTGGTTACTAGGCTGCGGCCCAGTATTAGGCTGAGCTGCTGCCCATAGGTTAATAAAAATAAAAAATAAAAAGGAAATTAAACCAATGGGCCTCCCCATTTGTTACTGGGCAGCGGCCCAGTATTAGGGTGAGCCGCTGCCCATAGGTTAAAAAAAAAAAAAAAAAAACATGAAGTTAAACCACTGGGCCTCCCCTTTGGTTACTTGGCAGCGGCCCATTATTAGGCTGACCCGCTGCCCATAGGTTAAAAAAAAAAACAGGAAATTAAACCAATGGGCCTCCCCATTGGTTACTGGGCTGCGGCCCAGTATTAGGCTGAGCCGTTTCCCAAAGGTTAAAAAAAAAAAAAAAAAAATTAAACCAATGGGCCTCCCCATTGGTTACTGGGCAGCGGCCGATTAATAAGCTGAGCCGCTGCCCATAGGTTAAAAAAAAAAAACAGGAAATTGAACCAATGGGCCTCCCCATTGGTTACTGGGCAGTGGCCCAGTATTAGGCTGAGCCGCTGCCTATAGGTAAAAAAAAAAAAAAAAAAACAGGAAATTAAACCAATTGGCCTCCTCATTGGTTACTGGGCAGCGGTCTAGTATTAGGCTGGGCCGTTGCCCATAGGTTTAAAAAAAAATGCAGGAAATTAAACCAATGGGCCTCCCCATTGGTTACTGGACAGCGGCCCAGTATTATGCTGAGCCGCTGCCCACAGGTTAAAAAAAATGAAATTAAACCAATGGGCCTCCCTATTTGTTACTGGGCAGCGGCCCAGAATTAGGCTGAGCCGCTGCCCATAGGTTAAAAAAAAAAAAAAAAAACATGAAAATAAACCAATGGGCCTCCCCATTGGTTACTAGGCAGCGGCCCATTATTAGGCTGAGCCGCTGCCCATAGGTTAAAAAAAAAACCAGGAAATTAAACCAATGGGCCTCCCCATTGGTTACTGGGCAGCGGCCCAGTATTAGGCTGAGCCGCTGCCCATAGGTTAAAAAAAAAAAACCAGGAAATTAAACCAATGGGCCTCCCCATTGGTTACTGGGCAGCGGCCCAGTATTAGGCTGAGCCGCTGCCCATTGGTTAAAAAAAATAAAACATAAAAAGGAAATTAAACCAATGGGCCTCCCTATTTGTTACTGGGCAGCGGCCCAGTATTAGGCTGAGCCGCTGCCCATAGGTTAAAAAAAAAAAAGCATGAAAATAAACCAATGGGCCTCCCCATTGGTTACTAGGCAGCGGCCAATTATTAGGCTGAGCCGCTGCCCATAGGTTAAAAAAAAAACCAGGAAATTAAACCAATGGGCCTCCCCATTGGTTACTGGGCAGCGACCCAGTATTAGGCTGAGCCGCTGCCCATAGGTTAAAAAAAAAAAAAAAGGAAATTAAACCAATGGGCCTCCCCATTTGTTACTGGGCAGCGGCCCAGTATTAGGCTGAGCCGCTGCCCATAGGTTAAAAAAAAAAAAAAAAAAAAAAAAAGGAAAATAAACCAAAAGGCCGCCCCATTGGTTACTAGGCAGCGGCCCATTATTAGGCTGAGCCGCTGCTCATAGGTTAAAAAAAAAAAAGGAAATTAAACCAATGGGCCTCCCCATTGGTTACTGGGCAGCGGCCCATTATTAGGCTGAGCCGCTGCCCATAAGTTTAAAAAAAAAAAAAAAAAAAAAAAAAAGCTGGAAATTAAACCAATGGGCCTCCCCATTAGTTACTGGGCTGCGGCCCAGTATTAGGCTGAGCCGCTGCCCATAGGTTAAAAAAAAAAAAAAAGAAAAGCAAATTAAACCAATGGGCCTCCCCATTACTTACTGGGCAGCGGCCCAGTATTAGGCTGAGCCGCTGCCCATAGGTTAAAAAAAAAAAAAAAAAAGAAAATTAAACAAATGGGCCACCACATTGGTCACTGGGCAGCGGCCTATTATTAGGCTGAGCCGCTGCCCGTAGGTCAAATAAAAAAAATAAAAAAAAGCAGGAAATTAAACCAATGGGCCTCCCCATTGGTTACTAGGCAGCGGCCCAGTATTTGGCTGAGCCGCTGCCCATTGGTTAAAAAAAAAAAAAAAAAAAAAGGATATTAAACCAATGGGCCTCCCCATTGGTTTCTGGGCAGCGGCCCAGTATTTGGCTGAGCCGCTGCCCATGGGTTGAAAAAAAAAAAAAAAACTGGAAATTAAACCAACGGGCCTCCCCATTGGTTATTGGACAGCGGCCCAGTATTAGGCTGAGCCACTGCCCATAGGTTAAAAAAAAAAAAGGAAATTAAACCAATGGGCCTCCACATTGGTTACTGGGCAGCGGCCCATTATTAGGCTGAGCCACTGCCCATAGGTAAAAAAAAAAAAAAAACAGGAAATTAAACCAATGGGCCTCCCCATTGCTTACTGGGCAGCGACCCAGTATTAGGCTGAGCCGCTGCCCATAGGTTAAAAAATAAAATAAAATAATACGAAATTAAACCAATGGGTCTCCCCATTGGTTACTGGGCAGCGTCCCAGTATTAGGCTGAGCCGCTGCCCACAGGTTAAAAAAAAAAAAACAGGAAATTAAACTAATCGGCCTCCCCATTGGTTACTGGGCAGCGGCCCATTATTAGGTTGAGTCGCTGCCCATAGTTTAAAAAAAAATAATAATAAAAAAAAGGAAATTAAACCAATGGGCCTCCCCATTGGTTACTGGGCAGCGGCCAAGTATTAGGCTGAGCCGCTGCCCATAGTTTAAAAAATAAAAATAAAAATAAAAAAAATAGGAAATTAAACCAATGGGCCTCCACATTGGTTACTGGGCAGCGGCGCAGTATTAGGCTGAGCCGCTGCCCCTAGGTTGAAAAAAAAAAAAAAAACTGGAAATTAAACCAACGGGCCTTCCCATTGGTTATTGGGCAGAGGCCAAGTATTAGGCTGAGCCGCTGCCCATAGGTAAAAAAAAAAAAAAAAGGAAATTAAACCAATGGGCCTCCCCATTGGTTACTGGGCAGCGGCCCATTATTAGGCTGAGCCGCTGCCCATAGGTTAAAAAAAAAAAAAAATAAGAAATTAAACCAATGGGCCTCCCCATTGGTTACTGGGCAGCGGCCAAGTATTAGGCTGAGCCGCAGCCCATAGTTTAAAAAATAAAAATAAAAATAAAAAAAACAGGAAATTAAAGCAATGGGCCTCCACATTGGTTACTGGGCAGCGGCCCAGTATTAGGCTGAGCCGCTGCCCATTGGTTAAAAAAAATAAAACATAAAAAGGAAATTAAACCAATGGGCCTCCCTATTTGTTACTGGGCAGCGGCCCAGTATTAGGCTGAGCCGCTGCCCATAGGTTAAAAAAAAAAAAAAAAAAAAGCATGAAAATAAACCAATGGGCCTCCCCATTGGTTACTAGGCAGCGGCCAATTATTAGGCTGAGCCGCTGCCCATAGGTTAAAAAAAAAACCAGGAAATTAAACCAATGGGCCTCCCCATTGGTTACTGGGCAGCGACCCAGTATTAGGCTGAGCCGCTGCCTATAGGTTAAAAAAAAACACAAGAAATTAAACCAATGGGCCTCCCCATTGGTTACTAGGCAGCGGCCCATTATTAGGCTGAGCCGCTGCCCATAGGTTAAAAAAAAAAAAAGTAAATTAAACCAAGGGGCCTCCCCATTGGTTACTGGGCAGCGGCCCATTATTAGGTTGAGCCGCTGCCCATAGGTTAAAAAAAAAAAAGGAAATTAAACCAATGGGCCTCCCCATTGGTTACTAGGCAGCGGCCCATTATTAGCCTGAGCCGCTGCCCATAAGTTAAAAAAAAAAAATAAAGCAGGAAATTAAACCAATGGGCATCCCCATTGGTTACTGGGCTGCGGCCCAATATTAGGCTGAGCCGCTGCCCATATGTTAAAAAAAAAAAAGAAAAGGAAATTAAACCAATGGGCCTCCCCATTGGTTACTGGGCAGCGGCCCAGTATTAGGCTGAGCCGCTGCCCATAGGTTGAAAAAAAAAAAAAAAACTGGAAATTAAACCAACGGGCCTCCCCATTGGTTACTGGGCAGCGGCCCATTATTAGGCTGAGCCGCTGCCCATAGGTTAAAAAAAACAAAAACAAAAAAAAAAACAGGAAATTAAACCAATGGGCCTCCCCATTGGTTACTGGGCAGCGACCCAGTATTAGGCTGAGCCGCTGCCCATAGGTTAAAAAATAAAATAAAAAAACATGAAATTAAACCAATGGGTCTCCCCATTGGTTACTGGGCAGCGTCCCAGTATTAGGCTGAGACGCTGCCCATAGGTTAAAAAAAAAAAACAGGAAATTAAACTAATGGGCCTCCCCGTTGGTTACTGGGCAGCGGCCCAGTATTAGGCTGAGCTGCTGCCCATAGGTTAAAAAAAAAAAAAAAAAAGGAAATTAAACCAATGGGCCACCCCATTTGTTACCGAGCAGCGGCCCATTATTAGGCTGAGCCGCTGCCCACAGGTTGAAAAAAAAAAAAAGGAAATTAAACCAAAGGGCCTCCCCATTGGTTACTGGGCAGCGGCCCATTATTAGGCTGAGCCGCTGCCCATAGGTTAAAAAAAAAAAAAGGAAATTAAACCAATAGGCCTCCCCATTGGTTACTGGGCAGCGGCCCAGTATTAGGCTGAGACGCTGGCCATAGGTTTAAAAAAAAGGAAATTAAACCAATGGGCCACCCCATTGGTTACTGGGCAGCGGCCCAGTATTAGGCTGAGCCGTTGCCCATAGTTTAAAAAAAAAAAAAGTAAATTAAACCAATGGGCCTCCCCATTGGTTACTGGGCAGCGGCCCATTATTAGGCTGAGCCGCTGCCCATAGGTTAAAAATAAAATAAAAAAAAAAACAGGAAATTAAACCAATGGGCCTCCCCATTGGTTACTGGGCAGCGACCCAGTATTAGGCTGAGCCGTTGCCCATAGGTTAAAAAAAAAAAAAAAAAGGAAATTAAACCAATGGGTCTCCTCATTAATTACTGGGCAGTGTCCCAGTATTAGGCTGAGCCGCTGCCCATAGGTTGAAAAAAAAAAAAACTGGAAATTAAACCAACGGGCCTTCCCATTGGTTATTGGGCAGCGGCCCAGTATTAGGCTGAGCCACTGCCCATAGGTTAAAAAAAAAAAAAAAGGAAATTAAACCAATGGGCCTCCCCATTGGTTACTAGGCAGCGGCCCATTATTAGGCTGAGCCGCTGCCCATAGGTTAAAAAAAAAAAAAAAAAAAAACAAGAAATTAAACCAATGGCCCTGCCCATTGGTTACTTGGCACCGACCCAGTATTAGGCTGAGCCGCTGCCCATAGGTTAAAAAATAAAATAAAAAAATAGGAAATTAAACCAAGGGGTCTCCTCATTGGTTACTGGGCAGTGTCCCAGTATTAGGCTGAGCCGCTGCCCATAGGTTAAAAAAAAAATAGTAAATTAAACTAATGGGCCTCCCCATTGGTTACTGGGCTGCGGCCCATTATTAGGCTGAGCCGCTGCCCATAGGTTAAAAAAAAAAAAAAAAAACAGGAAATTAAACCAATGGGCCTCCCCATTGGTTACTGGGCAGCGACCCAGTATTAGGCTGTGCCGCTGCCCATAGGTTAAAAAATAAAATAAAATAACTGGAAATTAAACCAATGGGTCTCGCCATTGGTTACTGGGCAGCGTCCCAGTATTAGCTGAGCCGCTGCCCATAGGTTAAAAAAAAAGACAGGAAATTAAACTAATGGGCCTCCCCATTGGTTACTGGGCAGCGGCCCATTATTAGGCTGAGTCGCTGCCCATAGGTTAAAAAAAAAATAATAATAATAAAAAAAAGGAAATTAAACCAATGGGCCTCCCCCTTGGTTACTAGGCAGCGGTCTAGTAATAGGCTGAGCCGCTGCCCATAGGTTAAAAAATAAAAATAAAAATAGAAAAATATAAAAAAAAACTGGAAATTAAACCAATCGTCCTCCACATTGGATACTGGGCAGCGGCACAGTATCATGCTGGGCCGTTGCCCATATGTTAAAAAAAAAAAAAAAAACATGAAATTAAACCAATGGGCCTCCCCATTGGTTACTGGGCAGCGGCCTAGATTTAGGCTGGGCCGTTGCGCAAAGGTTTAAAAAAAAAAAAAAAGTAAATTAAACCAATGGGCCTCCCATTGGTTATTGGGCAGAGGCCCATTTTTAGGCCGAGCCGCTGCCCATAGGTTAAAAAAAAAAAAAAAAAAAAGAAAATTAAAGTAATGGGCCTCCCCATTGGTTACTGGGCAGCGGCCCATTATTAGGCTGAGCCGCTGCCCATAGGTTAAAAAAAAAATAAAATATAAAAAAAAAAATAGGAAATTTAAACAATGGGCCTCCCCATTGGTTACTGGGGAGCGGCCCAGTATTAGGCTGAGCCGCTTCCCCTAGGTTCAAAAAAAAAAAAAAAAACAAAAAATTAAACCAATGGGCCTCCCCATTGGTTACTGGGCAGCGGCCCAGTATTAGGCTGAGAAGCTGCCCATAGGTTAAAAAAAAAAAAAAACCAGGAAATTAGACCAATGGGCCTCCCCATTGGTTACTGGGCAGCGGCCCATTTTTAGTCTTAGCCGCTGCCCATAGGTTAAAAAAAAAAAAAAAAGGAAATTAAACCAATGGGCCTCCCCATTGGTCACTGGGCGGCGGCCCATTATTAGGCTGAGCCGCCGCCCATAGGTTAAAAAAAAAAAAAAAACAGGAAATTAAACCAATGGGCCTCCCCATTGGTTACTGGGCAGCGACCCAGTATTAGGCTGAGCCGCTGCCCATAGGTTAAAAAATAAAATAAAATAACAAAAAATTAAACCAATGGGTCTCCCCATTGGTTACTAGGCAGCGTCCCAGTATTAGGCTGAGCCGCTGCCCATAGGTTAAAAAAAAAAAAACAGGAAATTAAACTAATGGGCATCCCCATTGGTTACTGGGCAGCGGCCCATTATTAGGCTGAGTCGCTGCCCATAGGTTAAAAAATAAAAAAATAAAAAATAAATGAAATTAAACAAATGGGCCTCCCCATTGGTTAATGCGCAGCGGGTCAGGATTTGGCTGAGCCGCTGCCCATAGGTTAAAAAAAAAAAAAAGGAAATTAAACCAATGGGCCTTCCCATTGGTTCCTGGGCAGAGGCCCATTATTAGGCTGAGCCGCTGCCCATAGGTTAAAAAAAAAAAAAATAGGAAATTAAACTAATGGCCCTTCCCATTCGTTACTGGGCAGCGGCCCATTATTAGGCTGAGCCGCTGCCCATAGGTTAAAAAAAAAAAAAAAAGAAATTAAACCAAAGGTCCTTCCCATTGGTTTCTGGGCAGCGGCCCATTATTAGGCTGAGCCACTGCCCATAGGTTAAAAAAAAAAAAACAGGAAATTAAACCAATGGGCCTCCCCATTGGTTACTAGGCAGCGGCCCATTATTAGGCTGAGCCGCTGCCCATAGGTTAAAAAAAAATGGAAATTAAACCAAAGGGCCTACCCATTGGTTACTGGGCAGCGGCCCATTATTAGGCTGAGCCGCTGCCCATAGGTTAAAAAAAAAAAAAAACAGGAAATTAAACCAATGGGCCTCCCCATTGGTTACTGGGCAGCGATCCAGTATTAGGCTGAGCCGATGCCCATCGGTTAAAAAATAAAAAAAATGAAATTAAACCAATGGGCCTCCCAATTGGTTACTGGGCAGCGGCCCAGTATTAGGCTAAGCCGCTGCCCATAGGTTAAAAAAAACAGGAAATTAAACCAATGGGCCTCCCCATTGGTTACTAGGCAGCGGCCCAGTATTAGGCTGAGCCGCTGCCCATACTTTAAAAAAAAAAAAAAAGAAAATTAAACCAATGGGCTTCCCCATTTGTTACTGGGCAGCGGCCCAGTATTAGGCCGAGCCGCTGCCCATAGGTTAAAAAAAAAAAAAAAAAAAAAAGGAAATTAAACCAATGGGCCTCCCCATTGGTTACTAGGCAGCGGCCCATTATTAGGCTGAGCCGCTGCCCATAGGTTAAAAAAAAAAGGAAATTAAACAAATGGGCCTCCCCATTGGTTACTGGGCAGCGGCCCATTATTAGGCTGAGCCGCTGCCCATAGATTAAAAAAAAAAAAAGCAGGAAATTAAACCAATGGGCCTCCCCATTGGTTATTGGGCAGCGGCCCAGTATTAGGCTGAGCCGCTGCCCATAGGTTAAAAAAAAAAAAAAACCAGGAAATTAAGCCAATGGGCCTCCCCATTGGTTACTGGGCAGCGGCCCAGTATTAGGCTGAGCCGCTGCCCATAGGTTAAAAAAAAAAAAAAAAGGAAATTAAAACAATGGGCCTCCCCATTTGTTACTGGGCAGCGGCCCAGTATTAGGCTGAGCCGCTGCCCATAGGTTAAAAAAAAAAAAAAGGGAAATTAAACCAATGGGCCTCCCCATTGGTCACTATGCAGCGGCCCAGTATTACGCTGAGTCGCTGCCCATAGGTTAAAAAAAAAAAAGGAAATTAAGCCAATGGGCCTCCCCATTGGTTACTGGGCAGCGGCCCAGTATTAGGCTTAGCAACTGCCCATAGGTTAAAAAAAAAAAAAACTGGAAATTAAACCAACGGGCCTCCCCATTGGTTATTGGGCAGCGGCCCAGTATTAGGCTGAGCCGCTGCCCATAGGTTAAAAAAAAAAAAAAACCAGGAAATTAAACCAATGGGCCTCCCCATTGGTTACTGGGCAGCGGCCCAGGATTAGGCTGAGCAACTGCCCATAGGTTAAAAAAAAAAAAACTGGAAATTAAACCAACGGGCCTCCCCATTGGTTATTGGGCAGCGGCCCAGAATTAGGCTGAGCCGCTGCCCATACGTTAAAAAAAAAAAAAAAGGAAATTCATTCAATGGGCCTCAGCATTGGTTACTGGGCAGCGGCCCATTATTAGGCTGAGCCGCTGCCCATAGGTTAAAAAAAAAATAAAAATAAAAAAAGGAAATTAAACCAATGGGCCTCCCCATTGGTTACTGGGTAGCGTCCCAGTATTAGGCTGAGCCGCTGCCCATAGGTTAAAAAAAAAAAAAAGGAAATTAAACTAATGGGCTTCCCCATTGGGTACTGGGCAGCGGCCCATTATTAGGCTGAGCCGCTGCCCATAGGTTAAAAAAAAAAAGGAAATTGAACCAATGGGCCTCCCCATTGGTTACTGGGCAGCGGCCCATTATTAGGCTGAGCCGCAGCCCATAGGTTAAAAAAAAAAAAAGGAAATTAAACCAATGGGCCTCCCCATTGGTTACTGGGCAGCGGCCCAGTATTAGGCTGAGCAGCTGCCCATAGGTTAAAAAAAAAAAACCAGGAAATTAAACCAATGGGCCTTCCCATTGGTTACTGGGCAGCGTCCCAGTATTAGGCTGAGCCGCTGCCCATTGGTTAAAAAAAAAAAAACAGGAAATTAAACCAATGGGCCTACCAATTGGTTACTGGGCAGCGGCCCAGTATTAGGCTGAGCCGCTGCCCATAGGTTAAAAAAAACAGGAAATTAAACCAATGGGCCTCCCTATTGGTTACTGGGCAGCGGCCCAGTATTAGGCTGAGCCGCTGCCCATATTTAAAAAAAAAAAAAAAGAAAGAAAATTAAACCAATGGGCCTCCCAATTGGGTACTGGGCAGCGGCCCACTATGAGGCCGAGCCCCTGCCCATAGGTTTAAAAAAAAAAAAAAGAAAATTAAACCAATGGGCCTCCCCATTGGTTACTGGGCAGCGGCCCATTGTTAGGCTGAGCCGCTGCCCATAGATTAAAAAAAAAAAAAAGGAAATTGAACCAATGGGCCTCCCCATTGGTTACTGGGCAGCGGCCCATTATTATGCTGTGCCGCTGCCCATAGGTTTAAAAAAAAAAAAAAAAAAAAAAAAAAAAAAAAACAAGAAATGAAACCAATGGGCCTCCCCATTGGTAACTGGACAGAGGCCCAGTATTAGGCTGAGCCGCTGCCCATACGTTAAAAAAAAAAAAACCAGGAAATTAAACCAATGGGCCTCCCCATTTGTTACTAGGCAGCGTCCCTGTATTTGGCTGAGCCGCTGCCCAGAGGTTAAAAAAAAAAAAAAAGGAAATTAAACAAATGGGCTTCCCCATTTGTTACTGGGCAGCGGCCCAGTATTAGGCTGAGCCGCTGCCCATAGGTTAAAAAAAAAAAAGAAAAAAAACAAGACATTCAACCAATGGGCCTCCCCTTTGGTTACTAGGCAGCGGTCCTTTTTTAGGCTGAGCCTCTGCCCATAGGTTAAAAAAAAAAAGGAAATTAAACCAATGGGCCTCCCCAGTGGTTACTGGGCAGCGGCCCATTATTAGGCTGAGCCGCTGCCCATAGATTAAAAAAAAAAAAAAAAAAAAGCAGGAAATTAAACCAATGGGCCTTCCCATTGGTTACTGGGCAGCGGCCCAGTATTAGGCTGAGCCGCTGCCTATAGGTTAAAAAAAAAAAAAAGAAAAGGATACTAAACCAATGGGCCTTCCCATTGGTTACTGGGCAGCGGCCCAGTATTAGGCTGAGCCGCTGCCCATAGGCTGAAAAAAAAAAAAGCTGGAAATTAAACCAACGGGCCTCCCCATTGGTTATTGGGCAGCGGCTCAGTATTAGGCTGAGCCACTGCCCATAGGTTAAAAAAAAAAACAGGAAATTAAACCAATGGGCCTCCCCATTGGTTACTAGGCAGCGGCCCATTATTAGGCTGAGCCGCTGCCCATAGGTTAAAAAAAAAACAGGAAATTAAACCAATGGGCCTCTCCATTGGTTACTGGGCAGCGACCCAGTATTAGGCTGAGCCGCTGCCCATAGGTTAAAAAATAAAATAAAAAAATAGGAAATTAAACCAATGGGTCTCCTCATTGGTTACTGGGCAGCGTCCCAGTATTAGGCTGACCCGCTGCGCATATGTTAAAAAAAAACAGGAAATTAAACTAATGGGCCTCCCCATTGGTTACTGGGCAGCGGCCCATTATTAGGCTGAGCCGCTGCCCATAGGTTAAAAAAAAAAAAAAAGGAAATTAAACCAATGGGCCTCCCCATTGGTTACTGGGCAGCGACCCAGTATTAGGCTGAGCCACTTCCCATAGGTTAAAAAATAAAATAAAAAAACTGGAAATTAAACCAATGGGTCTCCCCATTGGTTACTGGTCAGCGTCCCAGTATTAGGCTGAGCCGCTGGCCATAGGTTAAAAAAAAAAAACAGGAAATTAAATTAATGGGCCTCCCCATTGGTTACTGCGCAGCGGCCCATTATTAGGCTGAGTCGCTGCCCATAGGTTAAAAAATAATAATAATAATAAAAAAAAGGAAATTAAACCAATGGGCCTCCCCCTTGGTTACTGGGCAGCGGTCTATTATTAGGCTGAGCCGTTGCCTATAGGTTAAAAAATAAAAATAAAAATAAAAAAATATAAAAAAAAACAGGAAATTAAACCAATGGGCCTCCCCATTGTTTACGGGGCTGCGGCCCTGTATTAGGCTGAGCCGCTGCCCATAGGTTAAAAAAAAAAAAAAAACAGAAATTAAACCAAAGGGCCTTCCCATTGGTTACTAGGCATCGGCACATTATTAGGCTGAGCCGCTGCCCATAGGTTAAAAAAAAAAAAAAAAACAGGAAATTAAACCAATGGGTCTCGCCATTGGTTACTGGGCAGCGTCCCAGTATTAGCTGAGCCGCTGCCCATAGGTTAAAAAAAAAGACAGGAAATTAAACTAATGGGCCTCCCCATTGGTTACTGGGCAGCGGCCCATTATTAGGCTGAGTCGCTGCCCATAGGTTAAAAAAAAAATAATAATAATAAAAAAAAGGAAATTAAACCAATGGGCCTCCCCCTTGGTTACTGGGCAGCGGTCTAGTATTAGGCTGAGCCGCTGCCCAGAGGTTAAAAAATAAAAATAAAAATATAAAAAATATAAAAAAAAAATAGGAAAGTAAACCAATGGGCCTCCCCATTGGTTACTGGGCAGCGGCCCAGTATTAGGCTGAGCCGCTGCCCATAGGTTAAAAAAAAAAAAAAATCAGAAATTAAACCAATGGGCCTCCCCATTGGTTACTAGGCAGCGGCCCATTATTAGGCTGAGCCGCTGCCCATAGGTTAAAAAAAAAAAAAAAAGGAAATTAAACCAAAGGGCATCCCCATTGGTTACTGGGCAGCGGCCCATTATTAGGATGAGCCGTTGCCCATAGGTTAAAAAAAAAAAAAAAAAAAAATCATGAAATTAAACCAATGGGCCTCCCCATTGGTTACTGGGCAGCGGCCCAGTATTAGGCTGAGCCGCTGCCCATAGGTTAAAAAAAAAAAAAATTAAACCAATGGGCCTTCCCATTGGTTATTGGGCAGAGGCCCATTATTAGGCTGAGCCGCTGCCCATAGGTTAAAAAAAAAAAAAAACAGAAAATTAAAGTAATGGGCCTCCCCATTGGTTACTGGGCAGCGGCCCATTATTAGGCTGAGCCGCTGCCCATAGGTTAAAAAAAAAATAAAATATAAAAAAAAACAGGAAATTTAAACAATGGGCCTCCCCATTGGTTATTGGGCAGCGGCCCAGTATTAGGCTGAGCCGCTTCCCCTAGGTTCAAAAAAAAAAAAAAAACAAAAAATTAAACCAATGGGCCTCCCCATTGGTTACTGGGCAGCGGCCCAGTATTAGGGTGAGCAGCTGCCCATAGGTTAAAAAAAAAAAAAAACCAGGAAATTAGACCAATGGGCTTCCCCATTGGTTACTGGGCATCGGCCCATTTTTAGTGATAGCCGCTGCCCATAGGTTAAAAAAAAAAAAAGGAAAATAAACCAATGGGCCTCCCCATTGGTTACTGGGCGGCGGCCCATTATTAGGCTGAGCCGCTGGCCATAGGTTAAAAAAAAAAAAAAATAGGAAATTAAACCAATGGGCCTCCCCATTGGTTACTGGGCAGCGACCCAGTATTAGGCTGAGCCGCTGCCCATAGGTTAAAAAATAAAATAAAAAAACAGGAAATTAAACCAATGGGTCTCCCCATTGGTTACTGGGCAGCGTCCCAGTATTAGGCTGAGCCGCTGCCCATAGGTTAAAAAAAAAAAAACAGGAAATTAAACGAATGGGCATCCCCATTGGTTATTGGGCAGCGGCCCATTATTAGGCTGAGTCGCTGCCCATAGGTTAAAAAAAAAAAAAAAAAAAAAAAAACATGAAATTAAACCAATGGGCCTCCCCATTGGTTACTGGGCAGCGGGTCAGTATTAGGCTGAGCCGCTGCCCATAGGTTAAAAAAAAAAAAAAGGATATTAAACCAATGGGCCTTCCCATTGGTTACTGGGCAGAGGCCCACTATTAGGCTGAGCCGCTGCCCATAGGTTAAAAAAAAAAAAAAATAGGAAATTAAACTAAAGGGCCTCACCATTCGTTACTGGGCAGCGGCCCATTATTAGGCTGAGCCGCTGCCCATAGGTTAAAAAAAAAAAAAAGGAACTTAACCCAATGCGCCTCCCCATTGGTTTCTGGGCAGCGGCCCATTATTAGGCTGAGCCACTGCCCATAGGTAAAAAAAAAAAAAACAGGAAATTAAACCAATGGGCCTCCCCATTGGTTACTAGGCAGCGGCCCATTATTAGGCTGAGCCGCTGCCCATAGGTTAAAAAAAAATGGAAATTAAACCAAAGGGCCTACCCATTGGTTACTGGAAAACGGCCCATTATTAGGCTGAGCCGCTGCCCACAGGTTAAAAAAAAAAAAATAGGAAATTAAACCAATGGGCCTCCCCATTGGTTACTGGGCAGCGACCCAGTATTAGGCTGAGTCGCTGCCCATAGGTTAAAAAATAAAAAAAAAGGAAATTAAACCAATGGGCCTCCCAATTGGTTACTGGGCAGCGGCCCAGTATTAGGCTAAGCCGCTGCCCATAGGTTAAAAAAAAAAAAAAAAAAAAAACTGGAAATTAAACCAATGGGCCTCCCCATTGGTTACTGGGCAGCGGCCCAGTATTAGGCTGAGCCGTTGCCCATAGGTTAAAAAAAACAGTAAATTAAACCAATGGGCCTCCCCATTGGTTACTAGGCAGCGGCCCAGTATTAGGCTGAGCCGCTGCCCATACTTTAAAAAAAAAAAAAAAGAAATTAAACCAATGGGCTTCCCCATTTGTTACTGGGCAGCGGCCCAGTATTAGGCTGAGCCGCTGCCCATAAAAAAAAAAAAAAAAAAAAAAAAACAGGAAATTAAACCAATGGGCCTCCCCATTGGTAACTGGGCAGCGGCCCAGTATTAGGCTGAGCCGCTGCCCATAGGTTAAAAAAAAAAAATCAGGAAATTAAACCGATGGGCCTCCCCATTGGTTACTAGGCAGCGGCCCAGTATTAGGCTGAGCCGCTGCCCATACGTTAAAAAAAAAAAAAGGAAATTAAACCAATGGGCTTCCCCATTTGTTACTGGGCAGCGGCCCAGTATTTGGCTGAGCCGCTGCCCATAGGTTAAAAAAAAAAAAAATAACAGGAAATTAAACCAATGGGCCTCCCCATTGGTTACTAGGCAGCGGCCCATTATTAGGCTGAGCCGCTGCACATAGGTTAAAAAAAAAAAGGAAATTAAACCAATGGGCCTCCCCATTTGTTACTGGGCAGCGGCCCATTATTAGGCTGAGCCGCTGCCCATAGATTAAAAAAAAAAAAGCAGGAAATTAAACCAAAGGGCCTCCCCATTGGTTACTGGGCAGCGGCCCAGTATTAGGCTGAGCCGCTGCCCATAGGTTAAAAAAAAAAAGAAAGAAAAATGAAACCAAAGGGCCTCCCCATTGGTCACTAGGCAGCAGCCCAGTATTACGCTGAGCCCCTGCCCATAGGTTAAAAAAAAAAAAAGGAAATTAAACCAATGGGCCTCTCCATTTGTTACTGGGCAGCGGCCCAGTATTAGGCTGAGCAGCTGCCCATAGGTCAAAAAAAAAAAAAAACTGGAAATTAAACCAACGGGCCTCCCCATTGGTTATTGGGCAGCGGCCCAGAATTAGGCTGAGCCGCTGCCCATACGTTAAAAAAAAAATAAAAAAGGAAATTAATTCAATGGGCCTCCGCATTGGTTACTGGGCAGCGGCCCATTATTAGGCTGAGCCGCTGCCCATAGGTTAAAAAAAAATAAAAAATAAAAAAAAAGGAAATTAAACCAATGGGCCTCCCCATTGGTTACTGGGTAGCGTCCCAGTATTAGGCTGAGCCGCTGCCCATAGGTTAAAAAAAAAAAAAGGAAATTAAACTAATGGGCCTCCCCATTGGGTACTGGGCAGCGGCCCATTATTAGGCTGAGCCGCTGCCCATAGGTTAAAAAAAAAAAAGTAAATTGAACCAATGGGCCTCCCCATTGGTTACTGGGCAGCGGCCCAGTATTCGGCTGAGCAACTGCCCATAGGTTAAAAAAAAAAAAAGGAAATTAAACCAATGGGCCTCGTCATTGGTTACTGGGCAGCAGCCCAGTATTAGGCTGAGCAGCTGCTCATAGGTTAAAAAAAAAAAACCAGGAAATTAAACCAATGGGCCTTCCCATTGGTTACTGGGCAGCGTCCCAGTATTAGGCTGAGCCGCTGCCCATAGGTTAAAAAAAAAAAAAAACAGGAAATTAAACTATTGGGCCTCCCCATTGGTTACTGGGCAGCGGCCCATTATTAGGCTGAGCCGCTGCCCATAGGTTAAAAAAAAAAAAGGAAATTGAACCAATGGGCCTCCCCATTGGTTACTGGGCAGCTGCCCATTATTAGGCTGAGCCGCTGCCCATAGGTTAAAAAAAAAGAAAAAGGAAATTAAACCTATGGGCCTCCCAATTGGTTACTGGGCAGCGGCCCAGTATTAGGCTGAGCCGCTGCCCATAGTTTAAAAAATACAGGAAATTAAACCAATGGGCCTCCCAATTGGTTACTGGGCAGCGGCCCAGTATTAGGCTGAGCCGCTGCCCATATTTAAAAAAAAAAAAATAAAATAAATTAAACCAATGGGCCTCCCAATTGGTTACTGGGCAGCGGCCCACTATGAGGCTGAGCCGCTGCTCATAGGTTAAAAAAAAAAAAAAAAAAACAGGAAATTGAACCAATGGGCCTCCCCATTGGTTACTGGGCAGCGGCCCATTATTAGGCTGAGCCGCTGCCCATAGGTTAAAAAAAAAAAAAAAAAAAAAAAAAAAAAAAAAAAAAAAAAAAAAAAAAAAACAAGAAATGAAACCAATGGGCCTCCCCATTGGTAACTGGGCAGCGGCCCAGTATTACGCTGAGCCGCGGCCCATAGGTTAAAAAAAACCAGGAAATTAAACCAATGGGCCTCCCCATTGGTTACTAGGCAGCGGCCCTGTATTAGGTTGAGCCGCTGCCCATAGGTTAAAAAAAAAAAAAGTAAATTAAACCAATGGGCTTCCCCATTTGTTACTGGGCAGCGGCCCAGTATTAGGCTGAGCCGCTGCCCATAGGTTAAAAAAAAAAAAGAAAAAAAAACAGGAAATTAAACCAATGGGCCTCCCCATTGGTTACTAGGCAGCGGCCCATTATTAGGCTGAGCCGCTGCCCATAGGTTAAAAAAAAAAAGGAAATTAAACCAATGGGCCTCCCCAGTGGTTACTGGGCGGCGGCGCAGTAGTAGGCTGAGCCGCTGCCCATAGATTAAAAAAAAAAAAAAAAAAAGGAGGAAATTAAACCAATGGGCCTCGCCATTGGTTACTGGGCAGCGGCCCAGTATTAGGCTGAGCCGCTGCCCATAGGTTAAAAAAAAAAAAAAAGAAAAGGATATTAAACCAATGGGCCTTCCCATTGGTTACTGGGCAGCGGCCCAGTATTAGGCTGAGCCGCTGCCCATAGGTTGAAAAAAAAAAACTGGAAATTAAACCAACGGGCCTCCCCATTGGTTACTGGGAAGCGACACAGTATTAGGTTGGGCGGCTGCACATAGGTTAAAAAAAAAAAAAGGAAATTAAACTAATGGGCCTCCCCATTGGTTTCTAGGCAGCGGCCCAGTATTAGGCTGAGCCGCTGCCCATAGGTTAAAAAAAAAAACTGGAAATTAAACCAATGGGCCTCTCCATTGGTTACTGGGCAGCGACCCAGTATAAGGCTGAGCCGCTGCCCATAGATTAAAAAATAAAATAAAAAAACAGGAAATTAAACCAATGGGTCTCCTCATTGGTTACTGGGCAGCGTCCCAGTATTAGGCTAAGCCGCTGCGCATATGTTAAAAAAAAAACAGGAAATTAAACTAATGGGCCTCCCCATTGGTTACTGGGCAGCGGCCCATTATTAGGCTGAGCCGCTGCCCATAGGTTAAAAAAAAAAAAAAAAAGGAAATTAAACCAAAGCCCCTTCCCATTGGTTACTGGGCAGCGACCCAGTATTAGGCTGAGCCGCTTCCCATAGGTTAAAAAATAAAATAAAAAAACTGGAAATTAAACCAATGGGTCTCCCCATTGGTTACTGGGCAGCGTCCCAGTATTAGGCTGAGCCGCTGCCCATAGGTTAAAAAAAAAAACGGGAAATTAAATTAATGGGCCTCCCCATTGGTTACTGGGCAGCGGCCCATTATTAGGCTGAGTCGCTGCCCATAGGTTAAAAAAAAATAATAATAATAAAAAAAAGGAAATTAAACCAATGGGCCTCCCCCTTGGTTACTGGGCAACGGACTAGTATTAGACTGAGCCGCTGCCTATAGGTTAAAAAATAAAAATAAAAATAAAAAAATATAAAAAAAAAATAAGAAATTAAACCAATGGGCCTCCCCATTGGTTCCGGGCCCGCCGCCCAGTCTTAGCCTGCGCCCCCGCCCATAGGATAAAAAAAAAAAAAAATCAGAAATTAAACCAATGGGCCTCCCCATTGGTTACTAGGCAGCGGCCCATTATTAGGCTGAGCCGCTGCCCATAGGTTAAAAAAAAAAAAAAAAAGGAAATTAAAACAAAAGGCATCCCCAATAGTTACTAGGCAACAGTCCATTTTTAGGCTGAGCCGCTGCCCTTAGGTTAAAAAAAAAAAAAAAAACATGAAATTAAACCAATGGGCCTCCGCATTGGTTACTGGGCAGCGGCCCAGTATTAGGCAGAGCCACTGCCCATATTTAAAAAATAAAAAAAAAAGAAAATTAAACCAATGGGCCTCCCAATTGGTTACTGGGCAGCAGCCCACTATGAGGCTGAGCCGCTGCCCATAGGGTATAAAAAAAAAAAAAAAAAAATTAAACCAATGGGCCTCACCATTGGTTACTGGGCAGCGGGCCATTATTAGGCTGAGCCGCTGCCCATAGGTAAAAAAAAAAAAAAAAAACATGAAATTAAACCAATGGGCCTCCCCATTGGTTATTGGGCAGCGACCTAGTATTAGGCTGAGCCGCTGCCCATAGGTTAAAAAATAAAATAAAATAACAGGAAATTAAACCAATGGGTCTCCTTATTGGTTCCTGGCCAGCGTCCCAGTATTAGGCTGAGCCGCTGCCCATAGGTTAAAAAAAAAACAGGAAATTAAACTAATGGGCCTCCCCAGTGGTTACTGGGCAGCGGCCCATTATTAGGCTGAGCCGCTGCCCATAGGTTAAAAAAAAAAAAAAACAGGAAGTTAAACCAATGGGCCTCCCCATTGGTTACTGGGCAGCGACCCAGTATTAGGCTGAGCCGCTTCCCATAGGTTAAAAAATAAAATAAAAATACTGGAAATTAAACCAATGGGTCTCCCCATTGGTTACTGGGCAGCGTCCCAGTATTAGGCTGAGCCGCTGCCCATAGGTTAAAAAAAAAAACAGGAAATTAAACTAATGGGCCTCCCCATTGGTTACTGGGCAACGGCCCATTATTATTCTGAGTTGCTGCCCATAGGTTAAAAAAATAATAATAATAATAATAAAAAGGAAATTAAACCAATGGGCCTCCCCCTTGGTTACTGGGCAGCGGTCTAGTATTAGGCTGAGCCGCTGCCCATAGGTTAAAAAATAAAAATAAAAATAAAAAAAATATAAAAAAAAACAGGAAATTAAACCAATGGGCCTCCCCATTGGTTACTGGGCAGCGGCCCAGTATTAGGCTGAGCCTCTGCCTATAGGTTAAAAAAAAAATTAGAAATTAAACCAATGGGCCTCCCCATTGGTTACTAGGCAGCGACCCAGTATTATGCTTGGCCGCTGCCTATAGGTTAAAAAAAAAAAAAAGGAAATTAAACCAATGGGCCACCCCATTGGTTATTGGGGAGCGGCCCATTATTAGGCTGAGCCGTTGCCCATAGGTTAAAAAAAAAAAAAAATTAAACCAATGGGCCTCCCAATTGGTTATTGGGCAGCGGCCCACTATGAGGCTGAGCCGCTGCCTATAGGTTAAAAAAAAAATTAGAAATTAAACCAATGGGCCTCCCCATTGGATACTAGGCAGCGACCCAGTATTAGGCTGAGCCGCTGCCTATAGGTTAAAAAAAAATAGGAAATTAGACCAATGGGCCTCCCCATTGGTTACTGGGCAGCGGCCCAATATCATGTTGGGGCGCTGCCCATAGGTTAAAAAAAAAAAAAAAGAAATTAAACCAATGGGGCTCCCCATTGGTTACTGGGCAGCGGCCCAGTATTAGGCTGAGCCGCTGCCCATAGGTAAAAAAAAAAAAAAGGAAAATTAACCAATGTGCCTCCCCATTGGTTACTGGGCAGCGGCCCATTATTAGGCTGAGCCGCAGCCCATAGGTTAAAAAAAAAAAAAAAAAAAAAAAGGAAATTAAACCAATGGGCCTCCCCATTGGTTACTAGGCAGCGGCCCAGTATTAGGCTGAGCCGCTGCCCATAGGTTAAAAAAAAAAAAAAAGGAAAATAAACCAAAGGGCTTCCCCATTTGTTACTGGGCTGGGGCCCAGTATTAGGCTGAGCCGCTGCCCATAGGTTAAAAAAAAAAAGAAGGAAATTAAACCAATGCGCCTTCCCATTGGTTATTGGGCAGAGGCCCATTATTAGGCTGAGCCGCTGCCCATAGGTTAAAAAAAAAAAAAAAAAAAAAGGAAATTAAAGTAATCGTCCTCCCCATTAGTTACTGGGCAGCGGCCCATTATTAGGCAGAGCCGCTGCTCATAGGTTAAAAAAATATATATATAAAAAAAAAAACAGGAAATTTAAACAATGGGCCTCCCCATTGGTTACTGGGCAGCGGCCCAGTATTAGGCTGAGCCGCTTCCCCTAGGTTAAAAAAAAAAAAAACAGGAAATTAAACCAATGGGCCTCCCCATTGGTTACTGGGCAGCGGCCTAGTATTAGGCTGAGCCGCTGCCCATAGGTTAAAAAAAAAAAAAAAACAGGAAATTAAACCAATGGGCCTCCCCATTTGTTACTAGGCAGCAGCCCATTATTAGACTGAGCCGCTGCCCGTAGGTTAAAAAAAATAAAAAAAGGAAATTAAAACAATGGGTCTCCCCATTGGTTACTGGGCAGCGGCCCATTATTAGGCTGAGCCGCTGCCCATAGGTTAAAAAAAAAAAAAAAAAAAAAACATGAAATTAAACCAATGGGCCTCCCCATTGGTTACTGGGCAGCGACCCAGTATTAGGCTGAGCCGCTGCCCATAGGTTAAAAAATAAAATAAAAAAATATGAAATTAAACCAATGGGTCTCCTCATTGGTTACTGGGCAGCGGCCCAGTATTACGCTGAGCCGCTGCCCATAGGTTTAAAAAAAAAAAGGAAATTAAACTAATGGGCCTCCCCATTGGTTACTGGGCAGCGGCCCATTATTAGGCTGAGCCGCGGCCCATAGGTTAAAAAAAAAAAAAAAAACAGGAAATTAAACCAATGGGCCTCCCCATTGGTTACTGGGCAGCGACCCAGTATTAGGCTGAGCCGCTTCCCATAGGTTAAAAAAAAAACATGAAATTAAACCAATGGGCCTCCCCATTGGTTACTGGGCAGCGACCCAGTATTAGGCTGAGCCGCTGCCCATAGGTTAAAAAATAAAATAAAAAAACAGGAAATTAAACCAATGGGTCTCCTCATTGGTTACTGGGCAGCGTCCCAGTATTACGCTGAGCCGCTGCCCATAGGTTTAAAAAAAAAACAGGAAATTAAACCAATAGGCCTCCCCATTGGTTACTGGGCAGCGGCCCATTATTAGGCTGAGACGCTGCCCATAGGTTAAAAAAAAAAAAGGAAATTAAACCAATGGACCTCCCAATTGGTTACTGGGCAGCGGCCCAGTATTAGGCTGAGCCGCTGCCCATAGGTTAAAAAAAAAAAAAAAACAGGAAATTAAACCAATGGGTCTCCCCATTGGTTACGGGGCAGCGGCCCAGTATTAGGCTGAGCCGCTGCCCATAGGTTAAAAAAAACAGGAAATTAAACCAATGGGCCTCCCCATTGGTTACTGGGCTGCGGCCCAGTATTAGGCTGAGCCGCTGCCCATATTTAAAAAAAAAAAAAAAAAAAAATTAAACCAATGGGCCTCCCAATTGGTTACTGGGCAGCGGCCCACTATGAGGCTGAGCCGCTTCCCATAGGTTAAAAAAAAAATAATAAATTAAAGCAATGGGCCTCCCCATTGGTTACTGGGCAGCGGCCCATTATTAGGCTGAGCCGCTGCCCATAGGTTAAAAAAAAAAACAGGAAATTAAACTAATGGGCCTCCCCATTGGTTACTGGGCAGCGGCCCATTATTAGGCTGAGTCGCTGCCCATAGGTTAAAAAAATAATAATAATAATAAAAAAAAAGAAATTAAACCAATGGGCCTCCCCCTTGGTTCCTGGCAGCGGCCCATTATTAGGCTGAGCCGCTGCCCATAGGTTAAAAAAAAAAAAGGAAATTAACCCAATGTGCCTCCCCAATGGTTACTGGGCAGCGGCCCATTATTAGGCTGAGCCGCTGCCCATAGATTAAAAAAAAAAAAAAAAAAAAGCAGGAAATTAAACCAATGGGCCTTCCCATTGGTTACTGGGCAGCGTCCCAGGATTAGGCTGGGCCGCTTCCCATAGGTTAAAAAAAAAAAAAAAAAAAAAGGAAATTAAACCAATGGGACTCCCCACTGGTTACTAGGCAGTGGCCCAGTATTAGGATGAGACGCTGCCCATAGGTTAAAAGAAAAAAAAAAACTAAATTAAACCAAAGGGCTTCCCCATTGGTTATTGGGCAGCGGCCCAGTATTAGGCTGAGCCACTGCCCATAGGTTAAAAAAAAAAAAGGAAATTAAACCAATGGGCCTCCCCATTGGTTACTAGGCAGCGGCCTATTATTAGGCTGAGCCGCTGCCCATAGGTTAAAAAAAAAAAAAGGAAATTAAACCAATGGGCCTTCCCATTGGTTACTGGGCAGCGACCCAGTATTAGGCTGAGCCGCTGCCCATATGTTAAAAAAAAAACAGGAAATTAAACTAATGGGCCTCCCCATTGGTTACTGGGCAGCGGCCCATTATTAGGCTGAGCCGCTGCCCATAGGTTAAAAAAAAAAAAACAAGAAATTAAACCAATGGCCCTCCCCATTGGTTACTGGGCAGCGACCCAGTATTAGGCTGAGCCGCTGCCCCTATGTTAAAAAAGAAAATAAAAAATAGGAAATTAAACCAATGGGTCTCCTCATTGGTTACTGGGCAGCGTCCCAGTATTAGGCTGAGCCGCTGCCCATATGTTAAAAAAAAAAAACAGGAAATTAAACTAATGGGCCTCCCCATTGGTTATTGGGCAGCGGCCCAATATTAGGCTGAGCCGCTGCCCATAGGTTAAAAAAAAAAACAGGAAATTAAACTAATGGGCCTCCCCATTGGTTACTGGGCAGCGGCCCATTATTAGGCTGAGTCGCTGCCCATAGGTTAAAAAAATAATAATAATAATAAAAAAAAGGAAATTAAACCAATGGGCCTTCCCCTTGGTTACTGGCAGCGGTCTAGTATTAGGCTGAGCCGCTGCCCATAGGTTAAAAAAAAATAAAAAATAAAAATAATATAAAAAAAAATAGGAAATTAAACCAATGGGCCTCCCCATTGGTTACTGGGCAGCGGCCCAGTATTAGGCTGAGCCGCTGCCCATAGGTTAAAAAAAAAAAAATCAGAAATTAAACCAATGGGCCTCCCCATTGGTTACTAGGCAGCGGCCCATTATTAAGCTGAGCCGCTGCCCATAGGTTAAAAAAAAAAGGAAATTAAACCAAAGGGCATCCCCATTGGTTACTGGGCAGCGGCCCATTATTAGGCTGAGCCGCTGCCCATAGGTTAAAAAAAAAAAAAAAAAAAAACAAGAAATTAAACCAATGGGCCTCCCCATTGGTTACTGGGCAGCGGCCCAGTATTAGGCTGAGCCGCTGCCCATATTTTTTTTTTTTTAAAAAAAGAAAATTAAACCAATGGCCCTCCCAATTGGTTACTGGGCAGCGGCCCACTATGAGGCTGAGCCGCTGCCCATAGGTTTAAAAAAAAAAAAAAAAAAATTAAACCAATGGGCCTCCCCATTGGTTACTGGGCAGCGGCCCATTATTAGGCTGAGCCGCTGCCCATAGGTTAAAAAAAAAAAAAACGAAATTGAACCAATGGGCCTCCCCATTGGTTATTGGGCAGCGGCCCATTATTAGGCTGAGCCGCTGCCCATAGGTTAAAAAAAAAAAAAAAAAAAAAAAAAACAGGAAATTAAACCAATGGGCCTCCCCATTGGTAACTGGGCAGCGGCCCAGTATTAGGCTGAGCCGCTGCCCATAGGTTCAAAAAAAAAAAACCAGGAAATTAAACCAATGGGCCTCCCCATTGGTTACTAGGCAGCGGCCCAGTATTAGGCTGAGCCGCTGCCCATAGGTTAAAAAAAAAAAAAAGGAAATTAAACCAATGGGCTTCCCTATTTGTTACTGGGCAGCGTCCCAGTATTAGGCTGAGCCGCTGCCCATAGGTTAAAAAAAAAAAAAGGAAATTAAACCAATGGGCCTTCCCATTGGTTATTGGGCAGAGGCCCATTATTAGGCTGAGCCGCTGCCCATAGGTTAAAAAAAAAAAACCAGGAAATTAAACCAATGGGCCTCCCCATTGGTTACTAGGTAGCGGCCCAGTATTAGGCTGAGCCGCTGCCCATAGGTTAAAAAAAAAAAAAAAAAGGAAATTAAACCAATGGGCTTCCCTATTTGTTACGGGGCAGCGGCCCAGTATTAGGCTGAGCCGCTGCCCATAGGTTAAAAAAAAAAAAAAGGAAATTAAACCAATGGGCCTTCCCATTGGTTACTGGGCAGCGGCCCATTATTAGGCTGAGCCGCTGCCCATACGTTAAAAAAAAATAAAAAATAAAAAAAAAACAGGAAATTTAAACAATGGGCCTCCCCATTGGTTACTGGGCAGCGGCCCAGTATTAGGCTGAGCCGCTTCCCCTAGGTTAAAAAAAAAAACAGGAAATTAAACCAATGGGTCTCCCCATTGGTTACTGGGCAGCGGCCTAGTATTAGGCTGAGCTGCTGCCCATAGGTTAAAAAAAAAAAAAAACAAGAAATTAAACCAATGGGCATCCCCATTGGTTACTGGGCAGCAGCCCAGTATTAGGCTGAGCCGCTGCCCATAGGTTAAAAAAAAAAAAAAAACAGGAAATTAAAGCAATGGGCCTCCCCATTGGTTACTAGGCAGCGGCCCATTATTAGGCTGAGCCGCTGCCCATAGGTTAAAAAAAAAAAAAAGGAAATTAAACCAAAGGGCCTCCCCATTGGTTACTGGGGAGTGGCCCATTATTAGGCTGAGACGCTGCCCATAGGTTAAAAAAAAAAAAAATGAAATTGAAACAATGGGCCTCCCCATTGCTTACTGGGCTGCGTCCCATTAGTAGGTTGAGCCGCTGCCCACAGGTTAAAAAAAAAAAAAAAGGAAATTGAACCAATGGGCCTCCCCATTGCTTACTGGGCCGCTGCCCAGTATTAGGCTGAGCCGCTTCCCCTAGGTTAAAAAAAAAAAAACATAAAATTAAACCAATGGGCCTCCCCATTGGCTACTGGGCAGCGGCCCAGTATTAGGCTGAGCCACTTCCCCTAGGTTCAAAAAAAAACAAAAAAAACAAAAAATTAAACCAATGGGCCTCCCCATTGGTTACTGGGAAGCGGCCCAGTATTAGGCTGAGCAGCTGCCCATAGGTTAAAAAAAAAAAAAATAAAACAGGAAATTAAACCAATGGGCCTCCCCATTGGTTACTGGGCAGCGGCCTAGTATTAGGCTGAGCCGCTGCATATAGGTTAAAAAAATAAAAAAAAAAAAAACAGGAAATTAAACCAATGGGCCTCCCCATTGTTTACTGGGCAGCGACACATTATTTGGCTGAGCCGCTGCCCGTTGGTTAAAAAAAAAAAAACCAAAACAAAAACAGGAAATTAAACCAATGGGCCTCACCATTGCTTACAGGGCCGCGACCCAGTATTAGGCTGAGCTGCTGCCCATAGGTTAAAAAAAAAAAAATTTAAATTAAATCAATGGGCCTCCCCATTGTTTACTGGGCAGTGGACCATTATTAGGCTGAGCCGCTGCCCATAGGTTAAAAAAAAAAAAAAAAAACAAAAACAGGAAATTAAACCAATGGGCCTCCCCATTGGTTACTGGGCAGCGCCCATTATTAGGCTATGCCGCTGCTCATAGGTAAAAAAAAAAAAAAACAAGGAAATTAAACCAAAGGGCCTCCCCATTGGTTACTGGGCAGCGGCCCATTATTAGGCTGAGCCGCTGCCCATAGGTAAAAAAAAAAAAAAAAAAAAAAAAAAAAAAAAACTGAAAATTAAACCAATGGGCCTCCCCATTGGTTACTAGGCAGCGGCCCAGTATTAGGCTGAGCCGCTGCCCATAGGTTAAAAAAAAAAAAAGGAAATTAAACCAATGGGCCTCCCCATATGTTACTGGGCAGCGGCCCAGTATTAGGCTAAGCCGCTGCCCGTAGGTTAAAAAAAAAAAAAACAGGAAATTAAACCAATGAGCCTCCCCATTGGTTACTAGGCAGCGGCCCATTATTAGGCTGAGTCGCTGCCCATAGATTAAAAAAAAAAAAGGAAATTAAACCAATGGGGCTCCCCATTGGGTATTGGGCAGCGGCCCATTATTAGTCTGAGGCGGTGCCCATTGGTTAAAAAAAAAAAAAAAAAAAGAAGGAAATTAAACCAATAGCCCTCCCCATTGGTTACTGGGCAGCGGCCCAGTATTAGGCTGAGCCGCTGCCCATAGGTTAAAAAAAAAAAAGGAAATTAAACCAATGGGCCTCCCCATTTGTTACTAGGCAGCGGCCCATTATTAGGCTGAGCCGCTGCCCGTAGGTTAAAAAAAAGGAAATTAAACCAATGGGCCTCCCCATTGGTTACTGGGCAGCGGCCCATTATTAGGCTGAGCCGTTGCCCATAGGTTAAAAAAAAAAACTGGAAATTAAACCAATGGGCCTCCCCATTGGTTACTAGGCAGCGGCCCAGTATTAGGCTGAGCCGCAGCCCATAGGTTAAAAAAAAAAAAAAGGAAATTAAACCAATGGGCCTCCCCATTTGTTACTGGGCAGCGGACCAGTATTAGGCTGAGCCGCTGCCCATAGGTTAAAAAAAAAAAAACAGGAAATTAAACTAATGGGCCTTCTCATTGGTTACTGGGCAGCGGCCCATTATTAGGCTGAGCCGCTTCCCATAGGTTAAAAAAAAATAATAAAAAAAAATAGGAAATTTAAACAATGGGCCTCCCCATTGGTTACTGGGCAGCGGCCCAGTATTAGGCTGAGCCGCTTCCCCAAGGTTAAAAAAAAATAAAAATAAAAACAGGAAATTAAACCAATGGCCCTCCCCAGTGGTTACTGTGCAGCGGCCTCGTAATAGGCTGAGCCGCTGCCCATAGGTTTAAAAAAAAAAAAAAAGAAAAGAAAAAAACAGTAAATTAAACCAATGGGCCTCCCCATTGGTTACTGGACAGCGGCCCAGTATTAGTCTGAGCCGCTGCCCATAGGTTAAAAAAAAAAAAAGGAAATTAAACCAATGGGCCTCCCCTTTGGTTACTAGGTAGCGGCCCATTATTAGGCTGAGCCGCTGCCCATAGGTTAAAAAAAAAAAAAGGAAATTAAACCAAAGGGCCTCCCCATTGGTTATTGGGCAGCGGCCCATTATTAGGCTGAGCCGCTGCCCATAGGTTAGAAAAAAAAAAAATAAATAAAAGGAAATTAAACCAATGGGCCTCCCCATTGGTTACTGGGCAGCGGCCTAGTATTAGGCTGAGCCGCTGCCCATAGGTTAAAAAAAAAAAAGAAGAAAAAAATAGGAAATTAAACCACTGGGCTTCCCCATTGCTTACTGGGCAGCGGCCCAGTATTAGGCTGAGCCGCTGCCCATAGGTTAAAAAAAAAAAAAAAAAAAAAAAAAAACTGGAAATTAAACCAAAGGGCCTCCCCATTGGTTACTAGGCAGCGGCCCAGTATTTGGCTGTGCCGCTGCCCATAAGGTAAAAAAAAAAAAAAGGAAATTAAACCAATGGGCCTCCCCATTTGTTACTGGGCAGCGGCCCAGTATTAGGCTGAGCCGTTGCCCAAAGGTTAAAAAAAAAAAAAAACAGGAAATTAAACCAATGGGCCTCCCCATTGGTTACTAGGCTGCGGCCCATTATTAGGCTGAGTCGCTGCCCATAGGTTAAAAAAAAAAAAAGGAAATTAAACCAATGGGCCTCCCTATTGGTTATGGGGCAGCGGCCCATTATTAGGCTGAGCCGCTGCCCATAGGTTAAAAAAAAAAAAAAAAAAAAAGGGAGAAGTAAATTAAACCAATGGGCCTCCCCATTGGTTACTGGGCAGCGGCCCAGTATTAGGCTGAGCCGCTGCCCATAGGTTAAAAAAAAAAAAATAAACAGGAAATTAAACCAATGGGCCTCCCCATTGGTTACTAGGCAGCGGCCCATTATTAGGCTGAGCCGCTGCCCATAGGTTAAAAAAAAAAAAAGGAAATTAAACCAATGGGCCTCCCCATTGGTTACTGGGCAGCGGCCCATTATTAGGCTGAGCCGCTGCCCATAGGTTAAAAAAATTAAAAAAATAAAAAATAAAAAAAAACAAAAAAAAAACAGGAAATTAAAACAATGGGCCTCGCCATTGGTTACTGGGCTGCGGCCCAGTATTAGGCTGAGCCGCTGCCCATAGGTTAAAAAAAAAAAAGGAAATTAAAGCAATAGGCCTCCCCATTGATTACTGGGCAGCGGCCCATTATTAGGCTGTGCCGCTGCCCATAGGTTTAAAAAAAAAAAAAAAAAAAAAAAGGAAATTAAACTAATAAGCCTCCCATTGGTTACTGGGCAGTGTCCCATTATTAGGCTGAGCCGCTGCCCATAGGTTAAAAAAAAAAAAAAAACAGGAAATTTAAACAATGGGCCTCCCCATTGGTTACTGGGCAGCGTCCCAGTATTAGGCTGAGCCGCTTCCCCGAGGTTAAAAAAAAAAAAAAAAAAAAAAACAGGAAATTAAACCAATGGGCCTCCCCATTGGTTTCTGGGCAGAGGCCTAGTATTAGGCTGGGCCGTTGCCCATAGGTTAAAAAAAAAAACAATAAAGTAAACCAATGGGCCTCCCCATTGGTCACTGGGCAGCGGCCCAGTATTAGGCAGAGCCGCTGCCCATAGGTTAAAAAAAAAAAAAAAAAAACAGGAAATTAAACCAATGGGCCGCCCCATTGGTTACTGGGCAGAGGCCCAGTATTAGGCTGAGCCGCTGCCCATAGGTTAAAAAAAAAAAAGAAATTTAAACCAATGGGCCTCCCCATTGTTTACTGGGCAGCGGCACATTATTAGGCTGAGCCGCTGCCCATAGGTTAAAAAAAAAACAAAAATAGGAAATTAAACTAATGGGCCTCCCCATTGGTTACTAGGCAGCGGCCCATTATTAGGCTGAGCCGCTGCCCATAGATTAAAAAAAAAAAAAAAAAAAAAACAGTTAATTTAAACAATGGGCCTCCCCATTGGTTACTGGGCAGCGGCCCAGTATTAGGCTGAGCCGCTTCCCCTAGGTTAAAAAAAAAAAAAAAAAAAAAAAAAAAACAGGAAATTAAACCAATGGGCCTCCACATTGGTTACTGGGCAGCGGCCCATTATTAGGCTGAGCCGCTGCCCATAGTTTAAAAAAAAAAAAAAAAGGAAATTAAACCAAAGGGCCTCCCCATTGGTTACCGGGCAGCGGCCCATTATTAGGCTGAGCCGCTGCCCATAGGATAAAAAAAAAAAAAAAAAACTGGAAATTAAACTAATGGGCCTCCGCATTGGTTACTGGGCAGCGTCCCATTATTAGGCTGAGCCGCTGCCCATAGGTTATAAAAAAAAAAAAAGGAAATTCAACCAAAGGGCCTCCCCATTGGTTACCGGGCAGGGGCCCATTATTAGGCTGAGCCGCTACCCATAGGATAAAAAAAAAAAAAAAAAATTGGAAATTAAACCAATGGGCCTCCCCATTGGTTACTGGGCAGCGGTCCAGTATTAGGCTGAGCCGCTGCCCATAGGTTGAAAAAAAAAAAAAAAGGAAATTAAACCAATGGGCCTCCCCATTTGTTACTGCGCCGCGGCCCAGTATTAGGCTGAGCCGCTGCCCATAGGATAAAAAAAAAAAAACAGGAAATTAAACCAATGGGACTCCCCATTGGTTACTAGGCAGCGGCCCATTATTAGGCCGAGTCGCTGCCCATAGGTTAAAAAAAAAAAAAAGGAAATTAAACCAATGGGCCTCCCCATTGGTTATTGGGCAGCGGCCCATTATTAGGCTGAGCCGCTGCCCATAGGTTAAAAAAAAAAAAAGAAAGAAATTAAACCAAGGGGCCTCCCCATTGGGTACTGAGCAGCGGCCTAATATTAGGCTGAGCCGCTGCCCATAGGTCAAAAAAAAAAAAAAAAACAGGAAATTAAACCAATGGGCCTCCCCATTGGTTACTAGGCAGCGGCCCATTATTAGGCTGAGCCGCTGCCCATAGGTTAAAAAAAAAAATGAAATTAAACCAGAGGGCCTACCCATTCGTTACCGGGCAGCGGCCCATTATTAGGCTGAGCCGCTGCCCATAGGTTAAAAAAAAAAAAAAAAAAAAAAAACAGGAAATTAAATCAATGGGCCCCCCCATTGGTTACTGGGCAGCGGCCCAGTATTAGGCTGAGCCGCTGCCCATAGGGTAAAAAAAAAAAGGAAATTAAACCAATGGGTCTTCCCATTTGTTACTGGGCAGCGGCCCAGTATTAGGCTGAGCCGCTGCCCATAGGTTAAAAAAAAAACAGGAAATTAAACAAATGGGCCTCCCCATTGGTTACTAGGCAGCGGCCCATTGTTAGGCTGAGCCGCTGCCCATAGGTTAAAAAAAAAAAAGGAAATCAAACCAATGGGCCTCCCCAATGGTTACTGGGCAGCGGCCCATTATTAGGCTGAACCGTTGCCCATAAGTTAAAAAAAAAGCAGGAAATTAAACCAATGGGCCTCCTCATTGTTTACTGGGCTGCGGCCCAGTATTAGGCTGAGCCGCTGCCCATAGGTTAAAAAAATAAAAAATAAAAAGGAAATTAAACCAATGTGCCTCCCCATTTGTTACTGGGCAGCGGCCCAGTATTAGGCTGAGCCGCTGTCCATAGGTTAAAAAAAAAAAAAACATGAAATTAAACCAATGGGCCTCCCCATTGGTTACTAGGCAGCAGCCCATTATTAGGCTGAGCCGCTGCCCATAGGTTAAAAAAAAAATAGGAAATTAAACCAATGGGCCTCCCCATTGGTTACTGGGCTGCGGCCCAGTATTAGGCTGAGCCGTTGCCCATAGGTTAAAAAAAAAAAAAGGAAATTGAACCAATGGGCCTCCCCATTGGTTACTGGGCAACGGCCCAGTATTAGGCTGAGACGCTGCCCTTAGGTAAAATAAAAAATAAAAAAATAGGAAATTAAACCAATGGGCCTCCCATTGGTTACTGGGCAACGGCCCTGTATAAGGCTGAGCCGCTGCCCATAGGTTAAAAAAAAAAAGGAAATTAAACCAATGGGCGTCCCCAGTGGTTACTGGGCAGCGGCCCAGTATTAGGCTGAGCCGCTGCCCATAGGTTAAAAAAAAAAAAAAAAAAAAAAGAAATTAAACCAATGGGCCTCCCCATTTGTTACTGGGCAGCGGCCCAGTATTAGGCTGAGCCGCTGCCCATAGGTTCAAAAAAAAAAACATGAAATTAAACCAATGGGCCTCCCCATTGGTTACTAGGCAGCAGCCCAGTGTTAGGGTGAGCCGCTGCCCATAGGTTAAAAAAAAAAAAAAAAAGGAAATTAAACCAATGGGCCTTCCCAATGGTTATTGGGCAGAGAGCCATTATTAGGCTGAGCCGCTGCCCATAGGTTAAAAAAAAAAAAAAAAAAAAAAAAAAAACAGGAAATTAAAGTAATGGGCCTCCCAATTGGTTACTGGGCAGCGGCCCATTATTAGGCTGAGCCGCTGCCCATAGGTTAAAAAAAAATAAAATATAAAAAAAAAACAGGAAATTTAAACAATGGGCCTCCGCATTGGTTACTGGGCAGCGGCCCATTATTAGGCTGAGCCGCTTCCCCTAGGTTACAAAAAAAAAAAAAAAAAAAAAAAAAAAAACAAGAAAATAAACCAAAGGGCCTCCCCATTGGTTTCTGGGGAGCGGCCTAGTATTAGGCTGAGCCACAGCCCATAGGTTAAAAAAAAAAAACAAGAAATTAAACAAAATGGGCATCCCTATTTGTTACTGGGCAGCGGCCCAGTATTAGGCTGAGCCGCTTCCTTTAGGTTAAAAAAAAAACATGAAATTAAACCAATGGGCCTCCTCATTGGTTACTGGGCAGCGGGTCAGTATTAGGCTGAGCCGCTGCCCATAGATTAAAAAAAAAAAAAAAGAAATTAAACCAAAGGGCCTCCCCATTGGTTACTAGGCAGCGGCCCATTATTAGGCTGAGCCGCTGCCCATAGGTTAGAAAAAAAAAAAGAAATTAAACCAAAGGGCCTCCCCATTGGTTACTGGGCGGCGGCCCATTATTAGGCTGAGCCGCTGCCCATAGGTTAAAAAAAAAAAAAAAGGAAATTGAACCAATGGGCCTCCCCATTGCTTACTGGGTCGCGGCCCAGTATTAGGCTGAGCCGCTTCCCCTAGGTTAAAAAAAAAAACATAAAATTAAACCAATGGGCCTCCCCATTGGCTACTGGGCAGCGGCCCAGTATTAGGCTGAGACGCTTCCCCTAGGTTCAAAAAAAAAAAAACAAAACAAAAAATTAAACCAATGGGCCTCCCCATTGGTCACTGGGCAGCGGCCCAGTATTAGGCTGAGCAGCTGCCCATAGGTTAAAAAAAAAAAAACAAGGAAATTAGACCAATGGGCCTCCCCATTGGTTACTGGGCAGCGGCCCATTTTTAGTCTTAGCCGCTGCCCATAGGTTAAAAAAAAAAAAAAAAAAAAGAAAAGGATATTAAACCAATGGGCCTCCCCATTGGTTACTGGGCAGCGGCCCAGTATTAGGCTGAGCCGCTGCCCATAGGTTGAAAAAAAAAAAAAAAAACTGGAAATTAAACCAACGGGCCTCCCCATTTGTTATTGGGCAGCGGCCCAGTATTAGGCTGAGCCGCTGCCCATAGGTTAAAAAAAAAAAAAAGAAATTAAACCAATGGGCCGCCCCATTGGTTACTGGGCGGCGGCCCATTATTAGGCTGAGCCGCTGCCCATAGGTTAAAAAAAAAAAAAAAAAAAAAAAAAAAAAAAAAAAACAGGAAATTAAACCAATGGGCATCCCCATTGGTTACTGGGCAGCGACCCAGTATTAGGCTGAGCCGCTGCCCATAGCTTAAAAAATAAAATAAAAAAACAGGAAATTAAACCAATGGGTCTCCCCATTGGTTACTGCGCAGCGTCCCAGTATTAGGCTGAGCCGCTGCCCATATTTAAAAAAAAAAAAAAAAAAAAATTAAACCAATGGGCCTCCCAATTGGTTACGGGGCAGCGGCCCACTCTGAGGCTGAGCCGCTGCCCATAGTTTTAAAAAAAAAAAAAAAGAAAATTAAACCAATGGGCCTCCCCATTGGTTACTGGGCAGCGGCCCATTATTAGGCTGAGCCGCTGCCCATCGGTTAAAAAAAAAAAAAAAAAAAAAAAAAAAAACAGGAAATTAAACCAATGGGCCTCCCCATTGGTAGCTGGGCAGCGGCCCAGTATTAGGCTGAGCCGCTGCCCATAGGTTAAAAAAAAAAACCAGGAAATTAAACCAATGGGCCTCCCCATTGGTTACTAGGCAGTAGCCCAGTATTAGGCTGAGCCGCTGCCCATAGGTTAAAAAAAAAAAAAAAAAGGAAATTAAACCAAAGGACTTCCCCATTTGTTACTGGGCAGCGGCCCAGTATTAGGCTGAGCCGCTGCCCATAGTTTAAAAAAAAAAAAAAAAACACAAGAAATTAAACCAATGGGCCTCCCCATTGGTTACTAGGCAGCGGCCCATTATTAGGCTGAGCCGCTGCCCATAGGTTAAAAAAAAAAAAGGAAATTAAACCAATGGGCCTCCCCATTGGTTACTGGGCAGCAGCCCATTATTAGGCTGAGCCGCTGCCCATAGATTAAAAAAAAAAAAAAAAAAGCAGGAAATTAAACCAATGGGCCTCCCCATTGGTTACTAGGCAGCGGCCCAGTATTAGGCTGAGCCGTTGCCCATAGGTTAAAAAAAAAAAGTAAAGAAAAGGATATTAAACCAATGGGCCTCCCCATTGGTTACTGGGTAGCGGCCCAGTATTAGGCTGAGCCGCTGCCCATAGGTTGAAAAAAAAAAAAAACTGGAAATTAAACCAACGGGCCTCCCCATTGGTTACTGGGCAGCGGCCCAGTTTTAGGCTGAGCCACTGCCCATAGGTTAAAAAAAAAAAGGAAATTAAACCAATGGGCCTCCCCATTGGTTACTAGGCAGCGGCCCATTATTAGGCTGAGCCGTTGCCCTTAGGTTAAAAAAAAAAAAAAGGAAATTAAACCAATGGGACTCCCCATTGGTTACTGGGCAGCGACCCAGTATTAGGCTGAGCCGCTGCCCATAGGTTAAAAAATAAAATAAAAAAACAGGAAATTAAACCAATGGGTCTCCTCATTGGTTACTGGGCAGCGTCCCAGTATTAGGCTGAGCCGCTGCCCATAGGTTAAAAAAAAAAAAAAGGAAATTAAACTAATGGGCCTCCCCATTGGTTACTGGCCAGCCGCCCATTATTAGGCTGAGCCGCTGCCCATAGGTTAAAAAAAAAAAAAAACAGGAAAATAAACCAAAGAGCCTCCCCATTGGTTACTAGGCAGCGACCCAGTATTAGGCTGAGGCGCTGCCCATAGGTTAAAAAATAAAATAAAAAAACTGGAAATTAAACCAATGGGTCTCCCCATTGGTTACTGGGCAGCGTCCCAGTATTAGGCTGAGCCGCTGCCCATAAGTTAAAAAAAAAACAGGAAATTAAACTAATGGGCCTCCCCATTGGTTACTGGGCAGCGGCCCAGTATTAGGCTGAGTCGCTGCCCATAGGTTAAAAAAATAATAATAATAATAAAAAAAAGGAAATTAAACCAATGGGCCTCCCCCTTGGTTACTGGGCAGCAGTCTAGTATTAGGCTGAGCCTCTGCCCATAGGTTAAAAAATAAAAATAAAAATAAAAAAAATCTAAAAAAAAAACAGGAAATTAAACCAATGGGCCTCCCCATTTGTTACTGGGCAGCGGCCCAGTATTAGGCTGAGCCGCTGCCCATAGGTAAAAAAAAAAAAAAAAATCAAAAATTAAACCAATGGGCCTCCCTATTGGTTACTAGGCAGCGGCCCATTATTAGGCTGAGCCGCTGCCCATAGGTTAAAAAAAAAAAAAGGAAATTAAACCAAAGGGCATCCTCATTGGTTACTGGGCAGCGGCCCATTATTAGGCTGAGCCGCTGCCCATAGGTTAAAAATAAAAATAAAAAAAACATGAAATTAAACCAATGGGCCTCCCCATTGGTTACTGGGCAGCAGCCCAGTGTTAGGCTGAGCCGCTGCCCATAGGTTAAAAAAAAAAAAAAAAAGGAAATTAAACCAATGGGCCTTCCCAATGGTTATTGGGCAGAGAGCCATTATTAGGCTGAGCCGCTGCCCATAGGTTAAAAAAAAAAAAAAAAAAAAAAAAAAAAAAACAGGAAATTAAAGTAATGGGCCTCCCAATTGGTTACTGGGCAGCGGCCCATTATTAGGCTGAGTCGCTGCCCATAGGTTAAAAAAAAATAAAATATAAAAAAAAAACAGGAAATTTAAACAATGGGCCTCCGCATTGGTTACTGGGCAGCGGCCCAGTATTAGGCTGAGCCGCTTCCCCTAGGTTACAAAAAAAAAAAAAAAAAAAAAAACAGGAAAAAAAACCAATGGGCCTCCCCATTGGTTACTGGGCAGCGGCCTAGTATTAGGCTGAGCCGCAGCCCATAGGTTAAAAAAAAAAAACAAGAAATTAAACAAAATGGGCATCCCCATTTGTTACTGGGCAGCGGCCCAGTATTAGGCTGAGCCGCTTCCTTTAGGTTAAAAAAAAACATGAAATTAAACCAATGGGCCTCCTCATTGGTTACTGGGCAGCGGGTCAGTATTAGGCTGAGCCGCTGCCCATAGGTTAAAAAAAAAAAAAAAGAAATTAAACCAAAGGGCCTCCCCATTGGTTACTAGGCAGCGGCCGATTATTAGGCTGAGCCGCTGCCCATAGGTTAAAAAAAAAAAAAAGAAATTAAACCAAAGGGCCTCCCCATTGGTTACTGGGCGGCGGCCCATTATTAGGCTGAGCCGCTGCCCATAGGTTAAAAAAAAAAAAAAAGGAAATTGAACCAATGGGCCTCCCCATTGCTTACTGGGTCGCGGCCCAGTATTAGGCTGAGCCGCTTCCCCTAGGTTAAAAAAAAAAACATAAAATTAAACCAATGGGCCTCCCCATTGGTTACTGGGCAGCGACCTAATATTAGGTTGAGCCGCTGCACATAGGTTAAAAAAAATAATAATAAAAAAAAAAACAGGAAATTAAACCACTGGGCCTCCGCATTGGTTAAGGGGCAACGGCCTAGTATTAGGCTACGCCGTTGCCCAAAGGTTAAAAAAAAAAATCGAAAATTAAACCTATGGGCCTCCCCATTGGTTACTAGGGAGCGGCCCATTATTAGGCTGAGACGCTGGCCATAGGTTAAAAAAAAAAAATGAAAGTGAAACAATGGGCCCCCCCATTGGTTCCTGGGCAGCGGCCCATTATTAGGCTGAGCCGCTGCCCATAGGTTAAAAAAAAAGAAAAGGAAATTGAACCAATGGGCCTCCCCATTACTTACTAGGCCGCGGCCCAGTATTAGGCTGTGCCGCTTCCCCTAGGTTAAAAAAAAAAAAAAAAAAAAATTAAACCAATGGGCCTCCCCATTGGCTACTGGGCAGCGGCCCAGTATTAGGTTGAGCCGCTACCCCTAGGTTCAAAAAAAAAAAAAAAAAAAACAAAAAATTAAACCAATGGGCCTCCCCATTGGTTACTGGGCAGCGGCCCAGTATTAGGCTGAGCAGCTGCCCATAGGCTAAAAAAAAAAAAAACACCAGGAAATTAGACCAATGGGCCTCCCCATTGGTTACTGGGCAGCGGCCCATTTTTAGTCTTAGCCGCTGCCCATAGGTTAAAAAAAAAAAAAAAAAGAAAAGGAAATTAAACCAATGGGCCTCCCCATTGGTTACTGGGCGGCGGCCCATTATTAGGCTGAGCCGCTGCCCATAGGGTAAAAAAAAAAAAAACAGGAAATTAAACCAATGGGCCTCCCCATTGGATACTGGGCAGCGACCCAGTATTAGGTTGAGCCGCTGCCCATAGGTTAAAAAATAAAATAAAATAACAGGAAATTAAACCAATGGGTCTCCCCATTGGTTACTGGGCAGCGTCCCAGTATTAGGCTGAGCCGCTGCCCACAGGTTAAAAAAAAAAGGAAATTAAACCAAAGGGCATCCCCATTGGTTACTGGGCAGCGGCCCATTATTAGGCTGAGCCGCTGCCCATAGGTTAAAAAAAAAAAAAAAAAAAAAACAAGAAATTAAACCAATTGGCCTCCCCATTGGTTACTGGGCAGCGGCCCAGTATTAGGCTGAGCCGCTGCCCATATTTAAAAAAAAAAAAAAAAAGAAAATTAAACCAATGGGCCTCCCAATTGGTTACTGGGCAGCGGCCCACTCTGAGGCTGAGCCGCTGCCCATAGCTTTAAAAAAAAAAAAAAAAAAAAATTAAACCAATGGGCCTCCCCATTGGTTACTGGGCAGCGGCCCATTATTAGGCTGAGCCGCTGCCCATCGGTTAAAAAAAAAAAAAAAAAAAAAAAAAAAAAAAAAAAAACAGGAAATTAAATCAATGGGCCTCCCCATTGGTAGCTGGGCAGCGGCCCAGTATTAGGCTGAGCCGCTGCCCATAGGTTAAAAAAAAAAAAACCAGGAAATTAAACCAATGGGCCTCCCCATTGGTTACTAGGCAGCGGCCCAGTATTAGGCTGAGCCGCTGCCCATAGGTTAAAAAAAAAAAAAAAAAGGAAATTAAACCAATGGGCTTCCCCATTTGTTACTGGGCAGCGGCCCAGTATTAGGCTGAGCCGCTGCCCATAGTTTAAAAAAAAAAAAAAAACACAAGAAATTAAACCAATGGGCCTCCCCATTGGTTACTAGGCAGCGGCCCATTATTAGGCTGAGCCGCTGCCCATAGGTTAAAAAAAAAAAAGGAAATTAAACCAATGGGCCTCCCCATTGGTTACTGGGCAGCAGCCCATTATTAGGCTGAGCCGCTGCCCATAGATTAAAAAAAAAAAAAAAAAAAAAAGCAGGAAATTAAACCAATGGGCCTCCCCATTGGTTACTAGGTAGCGGCCCAGTATTAGGCTGAGCCGTTGCCCATAGGTTAAAAAAAA
Organism: Ehretia macrophylla; assembly: GCA_037974665.1. Taxonomy (NCBI): domain Eukaryota; kingdom Viridiplantae; phylum Streptophyta; class Magnoliopsida; order Boraginales; family Ehretiaceae; genus Ehretia; species Ehretia macrophylla. The sequence goes on from CM075766.1 coordinate 28,556,710, forward strand.
AAAGTAAAGAAAAGGATATTAAACCAATGGGCCTCCCCATTGGTTACTGGGTAGCGGCCCAGTATTAGGCTGAGCCGCTGCCCATAGGTTGAAAAAAAAAAAAAACTGGAAATTAAACCAACGGGCCTCCCCATTGGTTATTGGGCAGCGGCCCAGTTTTAGGCTGAGCCACTGCCCATAGGTTAAAAAAAAAAGGAAATTAAACCAATGGGCATCCCCATTGGTTACTAGGCAGCGGCCCATTATTAGGCTGAGCCGCTGCCCATAGGTTAAAAAAAAAAAAATAGGAAATTAAACCAATGGGCCTCCCCATTGGTTACTGGGCAGCGACCTAGTATTAGGCTGAGCCGCTGCCCATAGGTTAAAAAATAAAATAAAAAAACAGGAAATTAAACCAATGGGTCTCCTCATTGGTTACTGGGCAGCGTCCCAGTATTAGGCTGAGCCGCTGCCCATAGGTTAAAAAAAAAAACAGGAAATTAAACTAATGGGCCTCCCTATTGGTTACTGGCCAGCCGCCCATTATTAGGCTGAGCCGCTGCCCATAGGTTAAAAAAAAAAAAAAACAGGAAATTAAACCAATGGGCCTCCCCATTGGTTACTAGGCAGCGACCCAGTATTAGGCTGAGGCGCTGCCCATAGGTTAAAAAATAAAATAAAAAAACTGGAAATTAAACCAATGGGTCTCCCCATTGGTTACTGGGCAGTGTCCCAGTATTAGGCTGAGCCGCTGCCCATAAGTTAAAAAAAAAACAGGAAATTAAACTAATGGGCCTCCCCATTGGTTACTGGGCCGCGGCCCAGTATTAGGCTGAGTCGCTGCCCATAGGTTAAAAAAAAAATAATAATAATAAAAAAAAGGAAATTAAACCAATGGGCCTCCCCCTTGGTTACTGGGCAGCGGTCTAGTATTAGGCTGAGCCTCTGCCCATAGGTTAAAAAATAAAAATAAAAATAAAAAAAATATAAAAAAAAAAAGGAAATTAAACCAATGGGCCTCCCCATTTGTTACTGGGCAGCGGCCCAGTATTAGGCTGAGCCGCTGCCCATAGGTTAAAAAAAAAAAAAAAAATCAAAAATTAAACCAATGGGCCTCCCTATTGGTTACTAGGCAGCAGCCCATTATTAGGCTGAGCCGCTGCCCATAGGTTAAAAAAAAAAAAAAAAGGAAATTAAACCAAAGGGCATCCTCATTGGTTACTGGGCAGCGGCCCATTATTAGGCTGAGCCGCTGCCCATAGGTTAAAAATAAAAATAAAAAAAACATGAAATTAAACCAATGGGCCTCCCCATTGGTTACTGGGCAGCAGCCCAGTGTTAGGCTGAGCCGCTGCCCATAGGTTAAAAAAAAAAAAAAAGGAAATTAAACCAATGGGCCTTCCCAATGGTTATTGGGCAGAGAGCCATTATTAGGCTGAGCCGCTGCCCATAGGTTAAAAAAAAAAAAAAAAAAAAAAAAAACAGGAAATTAAAGTAATGGGCCTCCCAATTGGTTACTGGGCAGCGGCCCATTATTAGGCTGAGCCGCTGCCCATAGGTTAAAAAAAAATAAAATATAAAAAAAAAATAGGAAATTTAAACAATGGGCCTCCGCATTGGTTACTGGGCAGCGGCCCAGTATTAGGCTGAGCCGCTTCCCCTAGGTTACAAAAAAAAAAAAAAAAAAAAAAAACGGGAAATTAAACCAATGGGCCTCCCCATTGGTTACTGGGCAGCGGCCTAGTATTAGGCTGAGCCGCAGCCCATAGGGTAAAAAAAAAAAAACAAGAAATTAAACAAAAAGGGCATCCCCATTTGTTACTGGGCAGCGGCCCAGTATTAGGCTGAGCCGCTTCCTTTAGGTTAAAAAAAAAACATGAAATTAAACCAATAGGCCTCCTCATTGGTTACTGGGCAGCGGGTCAGTATTAGGCTGAGCCGCTGCCCATAGGTTAAGAAAAAAAAAAAAAAATTAAACCAAAGGGGCTCCCCATAGGTTACCAAGCAGCGGCCCATTATTAGGCTGAGCCGCTGCCCATAGGTTAAAAAAAAAAAAAAAGAAATTAAACCAAAGGGCCTCCCCATTGGTTACTGGGCGGCGGCCCATTATTAGGCTGAGCCGCTGCCCATAGGTTAAAAAAAAAAAAAAAGGAAATTGAACCAATGGGCCTCCCCATTGCTTACTGGGTCGCGGCCCAGTATTAGGCTGAGCCGCTTCCCCTAGGTTAAAAAAAAAAACATAAAATTAAACCAATGGGCCTCCCCATTGGCTACTGGGCAGCGGCCCAGTATTAGGCTGAGACGCTTCCACTAGGTTCAAAAAAAAAAAAACAAAACAAAAAATTAAACCAATGGGCCTCCCCATTGGTTACTGGGCAGCGGCCCAGTATTAGGCTGAGAAGCTGCCCATAGGTTAAAAAAAAAAAAAACCAGGAAATTAGACCAATGGGCCTCCCCATTGGTTACTGGGCAGCGGCCCATTTTTAGTCTTAGCCGCTGCCCATAGGTTAAAAAAAAAAAGAAAAAAAAAGAAAAGGATATTAAACCAATGGGCCTCCCCATTGGTTACTGGGCAGCGGCCCAGTATTAGGCTGAGCCGCTGCCCATAGGTTGAAAAAAAAAAAAAAAACTGGAAATTAAACCAACGGGCCTCCCCATTTGTTATTGGGCAGCGGCCCAGTATTAGGCTGAGCCGCTGCCCATAGGTTAAAAAAAAAAAAAAAAAAGAAATTAAACCAATGGGCCTCCCCATTGGTTACTGCGCGGGGACCCATTATTAAGCTGAGCCGCTGCCCATAGGTTAAAAAAAAAAAAAAAAAAAAAAAAAAACAGGAAATTAAACCAATGGCCATTGGTTACTGGGCCGCGACCCAGTCTTAGGTTGAGCCGCTGCCTGTACGTTAAAAAATAAAATAAAAAAACAGGAAATTAAACCAATGGGTCTCCCCATTGGTTACTGCGCAGCGTCCCAGTATTAGGCTGAGCCGCTGCCCATAGGATAAAAAAAAAAACAGGAAATTAAACTAATGGGCATCCCCATTGGTTACTGGGCAGCGGCCCATTATTAGGCTGAGTCGCTGCCCATAGGTTAAAAAAAAATAATAAAAAAAAATAGGAAATTAAACCAATGGGCCTCCCCATTGGTTACTAGGCAGCGGCCTAGTATTAGGCTGAGCCGCTGCCCATAGGTTAAAACATAAAAATAAAAATAAAAAAAATAAAAAAAATAGGAAATTAAACCAAAGGGCCTCCCCAATGGTTACTGGGCAGAGGCCCAAGATTAGGCTGAGCCGCTGCCCATAGGTTAAAAAAAAAAAAATCGAAAATTAAACCAATGGGCCTCCCCATTGGTTACTAGGCAGCGACCCATTATTAGGCTGAGCCGCTGCCCATAGGTTAAAAAAAAAAAAGAAAATTAAACCAAAGGGCCTCCCCATTGGTTACTGGGCAGCGGCCCATTATTAGGCTGAGCCGCTGCCCATAGGTTAAAAAAAAAAAAAAAAGAAATTAAACCAATGGGCTTCCCCATTTGTTACTGGGCAGCGGCCTAGTATTAGGCTGAGCCGCTGCCCATAGGTTAAAAAAAAAAAAAAGGAAATTAAACCAATGGGCCTTCCCATTGGTTATTGGGCAGAGGCCCATTATTAGGCTGAGCCGCTGCCCAAAGGTTAAAAAAAAAAAAAAAAAAAAGGAAATTAAAGTAATGGGCCTCCCCATTGGTTACTGGGCAGCGGCCCATTATTAGGCTGAGCCGCTGCCAATAGGTTAAAAAAAATAATAATAATTAAAAAAAAACAGGAAATTTAAACAATGGGCCTCCCCATTGGTTACTGGGCAGCGGCCCAGTATTAGGCTGAGCCGCTTCCCCTAGGTTTAAAAAAAAAAAAAAAAAAAAAAACAGGAAATTAAACCAATGGGCCTCCCCATTGGTTACTGGGCAGTGGACTAGTATTAGGCTGAGTCGCTGCACATAGGTTAAAAAAAAAAAAATAAGAAATTAAACCAATGGGCATGCCTATTGGTTACTGGGCAGCGGCCCAGTATTAGGCTGAGCCGCTGCCCATAGGTTAAAAAAAAAAAAAAACAGGAAATTAAACCAATGGGCCTCCCCATTGGTTACTAGGCAGCGGCCCATTATTAGGCTGAGCCGCTGCCCATAGGTTAAAAAAAAAAGGAAATTAAACCAACGGGCCTCCCCATTGGTTACTGGGGAGCGGCCCATTATTAGGCTGAGACGCTGCCCATAGGTTAAAAAAAAAATGAAATTGAAACAATGGGCCTCCCCATTGGTTACTGGGCAGCGGCCCATTATTAGGCTGAGCCGCTGCCCATAGGTTAAAAAAAAAAAAAAAAGGAAATTGAACCAATGGGCCTCCCCATTGCTTACTGGGCCGCAGCCCAGTATTAGGTTGAGCCGCTTCCCCTAGGTTAAAAAAAAAAAAAACATAAAATTAAACCAATGGGCCTCCCTATTGGCTACTGGGCAGCGGCCCAGTATTAGGCTGAGCCGCTTCCCTTAGGTTCAAAAAAAAAAAAAAAAAAAAACAAAAAAATAAACCAAAGGGCCTCCCCATTTGTTACTGGGCAGCGGCCCAGTAATAGGCTGAGGAGGTGCCCCTAAGGTTAAAAAAAAAAAAAAAACCAGGAAATTAGACCAATGGTCCTCCCCATTGGTTACTGGGCAGCGGCCCATTTTTAGTCTTAGCCGCTGCCCATAGGTTAAAAAAAAGAAAAAAAAAAAGAAAAGGATATTAAACCAATGGGCCTCCCCATTGGTTACTGGGCAGCGGCCCAGTATTAGGCTGAGCCGCTGCCCATAGGTTGAAAAAAAAAACTGGAAATTAAACCAACGGGCCTCCCCATTGGTTATTGGGCAGCGGCCCAGTATTAGGCTGAGTCGCTGCCCATAGGTTAAAAAAAAAAGAAATTAAACCAATGGGCCTCCCCATTGGTTACTGGGCAGCGGCCCAATATTAGGCTGAGCCGCTGCCCATAGGTTAAAAAAAAAAAAAAAAAAAAACAGGAAATTAAACTAATGGGTCTCCCTATTGGTTACTGGGCAGCGGCCCATTATTAGGCTGAGCCGCTGCCCATAGGTTAAAAAAAAAAAAAAAGGAAATTGAACCAATGGGCCTCCCCATTGGTTACTGGGCAGCGGCCCATTATTAGGCTGAGCCGCTGCCCATAGGTTAAAAAAAAAAAAAAAATTAAACCAGTGGGCCTCCCAATTGGTTACTGGGCAGCGGCCCAGTATTAGGCTGAGCCGCTGCCCATAGGTTAAAAAAAACAGGAAATTAAACCAATGGGCCTCCCCATTGGTTACTGGGCCGCAGCCCAGTATTAGGTTGAGCCGCTTCCCCTAGGTTAAAAAAAAAAAAAACATAAAATTAAACCAATGGGCCTCCCTATTGGCTACTGGGCAGCGGCCCAGTATTAGGCTGAGCCGCTTCCCTTAGGTTCAAAAAAAAAAAAAAAAAAAAACAAAAAAATAAAACAATGGGCCCCCCCATTTGTTACTGGGCAGCGGCCCAGTATTAGGCTGAGCAGCTGCCCATAGGTTAAAAAAAAAAAAAAAACCAGGAAATTAGACCAATGGTCCTCCCCATTGGTTACTGGGCAGCGGCCCATTTTTAGTCTTAGCCGCTGCCCATAGGTTAAAAAAAAGAAAAAAAAAAAGAAAAGGATATTAAACCAATGGGCCTCCCCATTGGTTACTGGGCAGCGGCCCAGTATTAGGCTGAGCCGCTGCCCATAGGTTGAAAAAAAAAACTGGAAATTAAACCAACGGGCCTCCCCATTGGTTATTGGGCAGCGGCCCAGTATTAGGCTGAGTCGCTGCCCATAGGTTAAAAAAAAAAAGAAATTAAACCAATGGGCCTCCCCATTGGTTACTGGGCAGCGGCCCAATATTAGGCTGAGCCGCTGCCCATAGGTTAAAAAAAAAAAAAAAAAAAAACAGGAAATTAAACTAATGGGTCTCCCTATTGGTTACTGGGCAGCGGCCCATTATTAGGCTGAGCCGCTGCCCATAGGTTAAAAAAAAAAAAAAAGGAAATTGAACCAATGGGCCTCCCCATTGGTTACTGGGCAGCGGCCCAGTAATAGGCTGAGCCGTTGCCCATAGGTTAAAAAAAAAAAAAAAATTAAACCAGTGGGCCTCCCAATTGGTTACTGGGCAGCGGCCCAGTATTAGGCTGAGCCGCTGCCCATAGGTTAAAAAAAACAGGAAATTAAACCAATGGGCCTCCCCATTGGTTACTGGGCAGCGGCCCAGTATTAGGCTGAGCCGCTGCCCATATGTTTAAAAAAAAAAAAAAAAAAATTAAACCAATGGGCCTCCCAATTGGTTACTGGGCTGCGGCCCACTATGAGGCTGAGCCGCTGCCCATAGGTTAAAAAAAAAAAAAAGGAAATTGAAACATTGTGCCTCCCCATTTGTTACTGGGCAGCGGCTCATTATTTGGCTGAGCCGTTGCCCATAGGTTAAAAAAATAAAAATAAATAAAAAAAAATAAAAATAAAAACAGGAAATTAAACCAATGTGCCTCCCCATTTGTTATTGGGCAGCGACCCAGTATTAGGCTGAGCCGCTGCCCATAGGTTAAAAAAAAAAAAACCAGGAAATTAAAAAAAAGGGCCTCCCCATTGGTTGCTGGGCCGCGGCCCAGTGTTAGGCTGAGCCGCGGCCCATAGGTAAAAAAAAAAAAAAAAGGAAATTAAACCAATGGGCCTCCCCATTTGTTACTGGGCAGCGGCCCAGTATTAGGCTGAGCCGCTGCCCATAGGTTAAAAAAAAAAAAAAAAAAACGGGAAATTAAACCAATGGGCCTCCCCATTGGTCACTAGGCAGCGGCCCAGTATTAGGTTGAGTCGCTGCCCATAGGTTAAAAAAAAAAAAGGAAATTAAACCAATGGGCCTCTCCATTTGTTACTGGGCAGCGGCCCAGTATTAGGCTGAGCAGCTGCCCATAGGTTTAAAAAAAAAAAAAAAAAAAAAAACTGGAAATTAAACCAACGGGCCTCCCCATTGGTTATTGGGCAGCGGCCCAGAATTAGGCTGAGTCGCTGCCCATAGGTTAAAAAAAAAAAAAAAAAAATTGAAATTAATTCAATGGGCCTCCGCATTGGTTACTAGGCAACGGCCCATTATTAGGCTGAGCCGCTGCCCATGGGTAAAAAAAAAAAAAAAAAAAAAAACAGGAAATTAAACCAATGAGCCACCCCATTGGTTACTAGGCAGCGACCCAGTATTAGGCTGAGCCGCTGCCCATAGGTTAAAAAATAAAATTAAAAAACAGGAAATTAAACCAATGGGCCTCCCCATTGGTTACTGGGAGGCGTCCCAGTATTAGGCTGAGCCGCTGCCCAAAGGTTAAAAAAAAAAAAAAAAGGAAATTAAACTAATGGGCCTCCCCATTGGGTACTGGGCAGCGGCCCATTATTAGGCTGAGCCGCTACCCATAGGTTAAAAAAAAAAAAAGGAAATTGAACCAATGGGCCTCCCCATTGGTTACTGGGCAGCGGCCCATTATTAGGCTGAGCCGCTGCCCATAGGTTAAAAAAAAAAAAAGAAAATTAAACCAATGGGCCTCCCCATTGGTTACTGGGCAGCGGCCCAGTATTAGGCTGAGCAGCTGCCCATAGGTTAAAAAAAAAAAAAACCAGGAAATTAAACCAATGGGCCTTCCCATTGGTTACTGGGCAGCGTCCCAGTATTAGGCTGAGCCGCTGCCCATAGGTTAAAAAAAAAAAAAAACTAATGGGCCTCCCCATTGGTTACTGGGCAGCGGCCCATTATTAGGCTGAGCCGCTGCCCATAGGTTAAAAAAAAAAAAAAGGAAATTGAACCAACGGGACTCCCCATTGATTACTGGGCAGCGGCCCATTATTTGGCTGAGCCGCTGCCCATAGGTTAAAAAAAAAAAAAAGGAAATTAAACCAACGGGCCTCCCAATTGGTTACTAGGCAGCGGCCCAGTATTAGGCTGAGCCGCTGCCCTTAGGTTAAAAAAAAAAAAAAAAAAAAAACAGGAAATTAAACCAATGGCCCTCCCCATTGGTTACTGGGAAGCGGCCCAGTATTAGGCTGAGTCGCTGCCCATAGGTTAAAAAAAATAGGAAATTAAACCAATGGGCCTCCCCATTGGTTACTGGGCAGCGGCCCAGTATTAGGCTGAGCCGCTGCCCATATTTAAAAAAAAAAAAAAAAAAGAAAATTAAACCAATGGGCCTCCCAATTGGTTACTGGGCAGCGGCCCACTATGAGGCTGAGCCGCTGCCCATAGGTTAAAAAAAAAAAAAAAAAAATTAAACCAATGGGCCACCCCATTGGTTACTGGGCAGCGGCCCATTATTAGGCTGAGCCGCTGCCCATAGGTTAAAAAAAAAAAAAAAACAGGAAATTGAACCAATGGGCCTCCCCATTGGTTACTGGGCAGCGGCCCATTATTAGGCTGAGCCGCTGCCCATAGGTTAAAAAAAAAAATGGAAATTAAACCCATGGGCCTCCCCATTGGTTTCTGGGCGGCGGGCCATTATTAGGCTGAGCCGCTGCCCATAGGTTAAAAAAAAAAAAAACAGGAAACTAAACCAATGGGCCTCCCCATTGGTTACTGGGAAGCGACCCAGTATTAGGCTGAGCCGCTGCCCATAGGTTAAAAAATAAAATAAAATAACAGGAAATTAAACCAATGGGTCTCCCCATTGGTTACTGGGCAGCGTCCCAGTATTAGGCTGAGCCGCTGCCCATAGGTTAAAAAAAAAAAAAAAAAAAAAAAGTGGAAATTAAACCAATGGGACTCCCCATTGGTTACTGGGCAGCGGCCTAATATTAGGCTGAGCCGCTGCCCATAGGTTAAAAAATAAAAATAAAAATAAAAAAAATAAAAAAAAACAGGAAATTAAACCAATGGGCCTCCCCATTGGTTACTAGGCAGCGGCCCAGTATTAGGCTGAGCCGCTGCCCATAGGTTAAAAAAAAAAAATCAAAAATTAAACCTATGGGCCTCCCCATTGGTTACTGGGCAGCGTCCCATTATTAGGCTGAGCCGCTGCCCATAGGTTAAAAAAAAAAAAAGAAATTAAACCAAAGGGCCTCCCCATTGGTTACTGGGCAGCGGCCCATTATTAGGCTGAGCCGCTGCCCATAGGTTAAAAAAAAAAAAAAAAGGTAATTAAACCAATAGGCCTCCCCATTGGTTACTGGGCAGCGGCCCATTATTAGGCTGAGCCGCTGCCCATAGGTTAAAAAAAAAAAAAAAAAAAAAAACAATAAATTAAAACAATGGGCCTCCTCATTGGTTACTAGGCAGCGGCCCAGTATTAGGCTGAGCCGCTGCCCGTAGGTTAAAAAATAAAATAAAAAAAACATGAAATTAAACCAATGGGTCTCCCCATTGGTTACTGGGCAGCGTCCCAGTATTAGGCTGAGCCGCTGCCCATAGGTTAAAAAAAAAAAAAAACAGGAAATTAAACTAATGGGCCTCCCCATTGGTTACTGGGCAGCGGCCCATTATTAGGCTGAGCCGCTGCCCATAGGTTAAAAAAAAAAAAAGGAAATTGAACCAATGGGCCTCCCCATTGGTTACTGGGCAGCGGCCCATTATTAGGCTGAGCAGCTGCCCATAGGTTAAAAAAAAAAAGGAAATTAAACCAATGGGCCTCCCAATTGGTTACTGGGCAGCGGCCCAGTATTAGGCTGAGCCGCTGCCCATAGGTTAAAAAACAGGAAATTCAACTAATGGGCCTCCCCATTGGTTACTGGGCAGCGGCCCAATATTAGGCTGAGCCGTTGCCCATAGGTTAAAAAAAACTGGAAATTAAACCAATGGGCCTCCCCATTGGTTACTGAGCAGCGGCCCAGTATTAGGATGAGCCGCTGCCCATATGTTAAAAAAAAAAAAAAATTAAACCAATGGGCCTCCCAATTGGTTACTGGGCAGCGGCCCACTATGAGGCTAAGCCGCTGCCCATAGGTTAAAATAAAAAAAATAAAAAAAAATAAAAAAAAGGAAATTGAAACATTGTGCCTCCCCATTGGTTACTGGGCAGCGGCTCATTATTAGGCTGAGCCGCTGCCCATAGGTTAAAAAAATAAAAAAAATAAAAAAATAAAAAAAAATAAAAACAGAAAAAAAAACCAATGTGCCTCCCCATTTGTTACTGGGCAGCGGCCCAGTATTAGGCTGAGCCGCTGCCCATAGGTTAAAATAAAAAAAACAAAAAAAAACCTGGAAATTAAACCAATGGGCCTCCCCATTGGTCACTAGGCAGCGGCCCAGTATTAGGCTGAGCCGCTGCCCATAGGTTAAAAAAAAAAAAGGAAATTAAACCAATGGGCCTCCCCATTTGTTACTGGGCAGCGGCCCAGTATTAAGCTGAGCAGCTGCCCATAGGTTAAAAAAAAAAAAATTGGAAATTAAACAAACTGGCCTCTCCATTGGTTATTGGGCAACGGCCCAGAATTAGGCTGAGCCGCTGCCCATAGGTTAAAAAAAAAAAAAAAAAAAGGAAATTAATTCAATGGGCCTCCGCATTGGTTACTAGGCAGCGGCCCCTTATTAGGCTGAGCCGCTGCCCATAGGATAAAAAAAAAAAAAAAAAGGAAATTAAACTAATGGGCCTCCCCATTGGGTACTGGGTAGCGGCCCATTATTAGGCTGAGCCGCTGCCCATAGGTTAAAAAAAAAAAAAAAGGAAATTGAACCAATGGGCCTCCCCATTGGTTACTGGGCAGCGGCCCATTATTCGGCTGAGCCGCTGCCCATAGGTTAAAAAAAAAAAAAGGGAAATTAAACCAATGGGCCTCCCCATTGGTTACTGGGCAGCGGCCCAGTATTAGGCTGAGCAGCTGCCCATTGGTTAAAAAAAAAAACCAGGAAATTAAACCAATGGGCCTTCCCATTGGTTACTGGGCAGCGTCCCAGTATTAGGCTGAGCCGCTGCCCATAGGTTAAAAAAAAAAAAAAGGAAATTAAACTAATGGGCCTCCCCATTGGTTACTGGGCAGCGGCCCATTATTAGGCTGAGCCGCTGCCCATAGGTTAAAAAAAAAAAAAAAAAGAAAAAGGAAAAAGGAAATTGAACCAATGGGCCTCCCCATTTGTTACTGGGTAGCGGCCCATTATTAGGCTGAGCCGCTGCCCATAGGTTAAAAAAAAAAAAAAAGGAAATTAAACCAAGAGGCCTCCCAATTGGTTACTGGGCAGCGGCCCAGTATTAGGCTGAGCAGCTGCCCATAGGTTAAAAAAAAAAAAAAAAAAAAATTAAACCAATGGGCCTCCCAATTGGTTACTGGGCAGCGTCCCACTATGAGGCTGAGCCGCTGCCCATAGGTTAAAAAAAAAAAAAAAAAAATTGAACCAATGAGCCTCCCCATTGGTTACTGGGCAGCGGCCCAGTATTAGGCTGGGCCGTTGCCCACTGGTGAAGAAAAAAAAAAAAAAGGAAATTAAACCAATGGGCCTTCCCATTGGTTACTGGGCAGCGTCCCAGTATTAGGCTGAGCCGCTGCACATGGGTTAAAAAAAAAAAAAAAAAGGAAATTAAACTAATGGGCCTCCCCATTGGTTACTAGGAAGCGTCCCAGTATTAGGCTGAGCCGTTGCCCACTAGTAAAAATAAAAATAAAAAAAATAAAAAAAGGAAATTAAACCAATGGGCCTTCCCATTGGTTACTGGGCAGCGTCCCAGTATTAGGCTGAGCCGCTGCCCATAGGTTAAAAAAAAAAAAAACAGGAAATTAAACTAATGGGCCTCCCCATTGGTTACTGGGCAGCGGCCCATTATTAGGCTGAACCGCTGCCCATAGGTTAAAAAAAAGAAAAAGAAAAAGGAAATTGAACCAATGGGCCTCCCCATTTGTTACTGGGTAGCGGCCCATTATTAGGCTGAGCCGCTGCCCATAGGTTAAAAAAAAAAAAAAAGAAAATTAAACCAATGGGCCTCCCCATTGGTTATTGGGCAGCGGCCTAGTCTTAGGTTGGGCCGTTGCCCGTAGGTTAAAAAAAAAAAGGAAATTAAACCAATGGGCCTCCCCATTTGTTACTGGGCAGCGGCCCTGTATTTGGCCGAGCCGCTGCCCATAGGTTTAAAAAAAAAAATGAAATTAAACCAATGGGCCACCCCATTGGTTACTGGGCAGCGACCCAGTATTAGGCTGAGCGGCTGCCCATAGGTTAAAAAAAAAAAAAAAAAAAAAAATTAAACCAATGGGCCTCCCAATTGGTTACTGGGCAGCGGCCCACTATGAGGCTGAGCCGCTGCCCATAGGTTAAAAACAAAAAAAAAAAGAAATTGAACCAATGGGCCTCCCCATTGGTTACTGGGCAGCGGCCCATTATTAGGCTGAGCCGCTGCCCATAGTTTAAAAAAATATAAAAAAAATAATAATAAAAAATAAAAAAAAAACAGGAAATTAAACCAATGTGCCTCCCCATTGGTTACTGGGCAGCGGCCCAGTATTAGGCTGAGCCGCTGCCCATAGGTTAAAAAAAAAAAAAAAAAAGCAAGGAAATTAAACCAATGGGCCTCCCCATTGGGTACTGGGCAGCGGCCCAATATTAGGCTGAGCCGCTGCCCATAGGTTAAAAAAAAAAAAAGGAAATTAAACCAATGGGCTTCCCCATTTGTTACTGCGCAGCGGCCCAGTATTAGGCTGAGCCGCTGCCCATAGGTTAAAAAAAAAAAAAAAAACGGGAAATTAAACCAATGGGCCTCCCCATTGGTTACTAGGCAGCGGCCCAGAATTAGGCTGAGGCGCTGCCCATAGGGTAAAAAAAAAAAAATAAAAAATTAAAACAATGGGCCTCCCCATTTGTTACTGGGCAGCGGCCCAGTATTAGGCTGAGCAGCTGCCCATAGGTTAAAAAAAAAAAACTAGAAATTAAACCAACGGGCCTCCCCATTGGTTATTGGGCAGCGGCCCAGTATTAGGCTGAGCCGCTGCCCATAGGTTAAAAAAAAAAAAAAAGGAAAATAAACCAAAGGTCCTCCCCATTGGTTACTGGGCAGCGGCCCATTATTAGGCTGAGCCGCTGCCCATAGGTTAAAAAAAAAAAAAAAAAGGACATTAGTCCAATGGGCCTCCCCATTCGTTACTATGCAGCAGACCATTCTTAGGCTGAGCCGCTGCCCATAGGTTAAAAAAAAAAGGAAATTAAACCAATGGGCCTCCCCATTGGTTACTGGGCAGCGTCCCAGTATTAGGCTGAGCCGCTGCCCATAGGTTAAAAAAAAAAAAAAACAGGAAATTAGACTAATGGGCCTCCCCATTGGTTACTGGGCAGCGCCCCATTATTAGGCTGAGCCGCTGCCCATAGGTTAAAAAAAAAAAAAAAAGGAAATTGAATCAATGGTCCTCCCCATTGGTTACTGGGCAGCGGCCCATTATTAGGCTGGGCCGCTGCCCACAGGTTAAAAAAAAAAAGGAAATTAAACCAATGGGCCTCCCCATTGGTTACTGGGCAGCGGCCCAGTATTAGGCTAAGCAGCTGCCCATATGTTAAAAAAAAAAAACCAGGAAATTAAACCAATGGGCCTTCCCATTGGTTACTGGGCAGCGTCCCAGTATTAGGCTGAGACGCTGCCCATAGGTTAAAAAAAATAAAAACAGGAAATTAAACTAATGGGCCTCCCCATTGGTTACTGCGCAGCAGCCCATTATTAGGCTAAGCAGCTGCCCATAGGTTAAAAAAAAAAAAACCAGGAAATTAAACCAATGGGCCTTCCCATTGGTTACTGGGCAGCGTCCCAGTATTAGGCTGAGACGCTGCCCATAGGTTAAAAAAAAAAAAAACAGGAAATTAAACTAATGGGCCTCCCCATTGGTTACTGCGCAGTGGCCCATTATTAGGCTGATCCGCTGCCCATAGGTTAAAGAAAAAAAAGAAAAAAAAAAAGAAAAAGGAAATTAAACCAATGGGCCTCCCCATTGGTTACTGGGCAGCGGCCCAGTATTAGGCTGAGCCGCTGCCCATAGGTTAAATAAAAAAATAGGAAATTAAACCAATGGGCCTCCCCATTGGTTACTGGGCAGTGGCCCAGTATTAGGCTGAGCCGCTGCCCATAGGTAAAAAAAAAAAAAAAAGGAAATTAAACCAATGGGTCTCCACATTGGTTACTGGGCAGCGTCCGAGTAATAGGCTGTGCCGCTGCCCATAGGTTAAAAAAAAAAAACAGGAAATTAGACTAATGGGCCTCTCCATTGGTTACTGGGCAGCGGCCCATTATTAGGCTGAGCCGCTGCCCATAGGTTAAAAAAATAATAATAATAAAAAAAAAAAACTGGAAATTTAAACAATGGGCCTCCCCATTGGTTACTGGGCAGCGGCCCAGTATTAGGCTGAGCCGCTTCCCCTAGGTTAAAAAAAAAAAAAAGAAATTAAACCAATGGGCCTCCCCATTGGTTACTAAGCAGCGGCCCAGTATTAGGCTGAGCCGCTGCCCATAGGTTAAAAATAAAAATAAAAAACAGGAAATTAAACCAATGGGCCTCCCCATTGGTTACTAGGCAGCGGCCCATTATTAGGCTGAGCCGCTGCCCATAGGTTAAAAAAAAAAAAAAGGAAATTAAACCAATGGGCCTCCCCATTGGTTAAGGGGCAGCGGCCTAGTATTAGGCTGCGCCGTTGCCCAAAGGTTAAAAAAAAAATCAAAAATTAAACCAATGGGCCTCCCTATTGGTTACTGGGCAGCGGCCCATTATTAGGCTGAGCCGCTGCCCATAGGTTAAAAAAAAAAAAAAAAAAAACAGGAAATTAAACTAATGGGCCTCCCCATTGGTTACTGGGCAGCGGCCCATTATTAGGCTGAGCCGCTGCCCATAGGTTAAAAAAATAAAATAAAATAAAATAAAAAAAATAGGAAATTTAAACAATGGGCCTCCCCATTGGTTACTGGTCAGCGGCCCAGTATTAGGCTGTGCCGCTTCCCCTGGGATAAAAAAAAAAAAAAAAAGGAAATTAAACCAATGGGCCTCCCCATTGGTTACTGGGCAGCCGCCTAGTATTAGGCTGAGCCGCTGCCTACAGGTTTAAAAAAAAAAAAAACAGAAAATTAAACCAATGGGCCACCCCATTGGTTACTGGGCAGCGGCCTAGTATTAGGCTGAGCCGCTGCCCATAGGTTAAAAAAAAAAAAAAAAAGGAAATTAAACCAATGGGCCTCCCCATTTGTTACCAGGCAGCAGCCCATTATTAGGCTGAGCCGCTGCCCATAGGTTCAAAAAAAAAAAAAGGAAATTAAACCAAAGGGCCTTCCCATTGGTTACTGGGCAGCGGCCCATTATTAGGCTGAGCCGTTGCCCATAGGTTAAAAAAAAAATGAAATTGAACCAATGGGCCTCCCCATTGGTTACTGGGCAGGGGCGCATTATTAGGCTGAGACGCTGCCCATAGGTTAAAAAAAAAAAAAGGAAATTAAACCAATGGGCCTCCCCATTGGTTACTGTGCAGCGGCCCAGTTTTAGACTGAGCCGGTGCACATAGGTTAAAAAAAAAAAAAAAAAAGAAAATTGAACCAAAGGAGCTCCCCATTGCTTACTGGGGCGCGGCCCAGTATTAGGCTGAGCCGCGTCCCCTAGGTTAAAAAAAAAAAAAACATAAAATTAAACCAATGGGCCTCCCCATTGGTTACTGAGCAGCGGCCCAATATTAGGCAGAGCAGCTGCCCATAGGTTAAAAAAAAATAAAAAATCAAAAATAAAAAAAAACAAGGAAATTGAACCAATGGGCCTCACCATTGGTTACTGGGCAGCGGCCCATTGTTAGGCTTAGCCGCTGCCCATAGGTTAAAAAAAAAAGCAGGAAATTTAATCAATGGGCCTCCCATTGGTTACTGAGCCGCGGCCCAGTATTAGGCTGAGTCGCTTCCCCTAGGTTAAAAAAAAAAAAATCATAAAATTAAACCAATGGGCCTCCCTATTGGTTACTGGGCAGCGGCCCAGTATTAGGCTGAGCAGCTGCCCATAGGGCAAAGAAAAAAAAAAACAGGAAATTAAACCAATGGGCCTCCCCATTGGTTACTGGGCAGCGTCCCAGTATTAGGCTGAGCTGTTGCCCATAGGTTAAAAAAAAAAAAAAGGTAATTAAACCAATGGGCCTCCCCATTGGTTACTGGGCAGCGGCCCATTATTAGGCTGAGCAGTTGCCCATAGGTTAAAAAAAAAAAACTGGAAATTAAACCAATGGGCCTCCCCATTGGTTACTGTGCAGCGGCCCAGTATTAGGCTGTGCCGCTGCCCATAGGTTAAAAAATAATATAAAAAATACAGGAAATTAAACCAATGGGTCTCCCCATTGGTTACTGGGCAACGTCCCAGTATTAGGCTGAGTCGCTGCCCATAGGTTAAAAAAAAAAAATACAGGAAATTAAACTAATGGGCCTCCCCATTGGTAACTGGGCAGCGGCCCATTATTAGGATGAGCCGCTGCCCATAGGTTAAAAATAAAAAAATTTAAAAAAAAAATAAAGAAATTGAACCAATGAGCCTCCCCATTGGTTACTGGGCAGCGGCCCATTATTAGGCTGAGCCGCTGCCCATAGGTTAAAAAAAAAAAAAAAGGAAATTAAACCAAAGGTCCTCCCCATTGGTTTCTGGGCAGCGGCCCATTATTAGGCTGAGCCGCTGCCCATAGGTTAAAAAAAAAAAAAAAAAAAAACAAAACAGGAAATTAAACCAATGGGCCTCCCCATTGGTTACTGGACAGCGTCCCAGTATCATGCTGAGCCGCTGCCAATAGGTTAAAAAATAAAATAAAATAAACAGGAAATTAAACCAATGGGCCTCCACATTGGTTACTGGGCAGCGGCGCAGTATTAGGCTGAGCCGCTGCCCATAGGTTAAAAAAAAAAAAACAGGAAATTAAACTAATGGGCCTCCCCATTGGTTACTGGGCAGCGGCCCATTATTAGGCTGAGCCGCTGCCCATAGGTTAAAAAAAAAAAAGGAAATTGAACCAATGGGCCTCCCCTTTGGTTACTGGGCAGCGGCCCATTATTAGGCTGAGCCGCTGCCCATAGGTTAAAAAAAAATAAAAGGAAATTAAACCAATGGGCCTCCCAATTGGTTACTGGGCAGCGGCCCAGTATTAGGCTGAGCCGCTGCCCATAGGTTAAAAAAAAAAAAAAAAAAAAACAGGAAATTAAACCAATGGGCCTCCCCATTGGTTACTGGGCGGCGGCCCAGTATTAGGCTGAGCCGCTGCCCATAGGTTAAAAAAAATAGGAAATTAAACCAATGGGCCTCCCCATTGGTTACTAGGGAGCGGCCCAGTATTAGGCTGAGCCGCTGCCCATATGTTAAAAAAAAAAAAAAAAAAGAAAATTAAACCAATGGGCCTCCCAATTGGTTACTGGGCAGCGGCCCACTATGAGGCTGAGCCGCTGCCCATAGGTTAAAAAAAAAAAAAAGGAAATTGAACTATTGTGCCTCCCCATTGGCTACTGGGCAGCGGCCCAGTATTAGGCTGGGCCGCTGCCCATAGGTTAAAAATAAAAAAAAATAAATAAAAATAAAAATAAAAATAAAAACAGGAAATTAAACCAATGTGCCTTCCCATTGGTTACTGGGCAGCGGCCCAGTATTAGGCTGAGCCGTTGCCCATAGGTTAAAAAAAAAAAAACCAGGAAATTAAACCAATGGGCCTCCCCATTGGTTACTGGGCAGCGGCCCAGTATTAGGCTGAGCCGCTGCCCATAGGTTAAAAAAAAAAAATGAAATTAAACCAATGGGCCTCCCCATTTGTTACTGGGCAGCGGCCCAGTATTAGGCTGAGCCGCTGCCCATAGGTTAAAAAAAAAAAAGGGAAATTAAACCAATGGACCTCCCCATTGGTCACTAGGCAGCGGCCCAGTATTCGCCTGAGCCGCTGCCCATAGGTTAAAAAAAAAAAAGGAAATTAAACCAATGGGCCTCCCCATTTGTTACTGGGCAGCGGCCCAGTATTAGGCTGAGCAGCTGCCCATAGGTTAAAAAAAAAAAACTGGAAATTAAACCAACGGGCCTCCCCATTGGTTATTGGGCAGCGGCCCAGTATTAGGCTGAGCCGCTGCCCATAGGTTAAAAAAAAAAGGAAATTAATTCAATGGGCCTCCGCATTGGTTACTAGGCAGCGGCCCATTATTAGGCTGAGCCGCTGCCCATAGGTTAAAAAAAAAAAAAAGGAAATTAAACCAATGGGCCTCCCCATTGGTTACTGGGCAGCGTCCCAGTATTAGGCTGAGCCGCTGCCCAAAGGTTAAAAAAAAAAAAAAACAGGAAATTAAACTAATCGGTCTCCCCATTGGGTACTGGGCAGCGGCCCATTATTAGGCTGAGCCGCTGCCCATAGGTTAAAAAAAAAAAAGGAAATTGAACCAATGGGCCTCCCCATTGGTTACTGGGCAGCGGCCCATTATTAGGCTGAGCCGTTGCCCATAGGTTAAAAAAAAAAAAAAAAAAAAAAAGAAAATAAACCAAAGAGACTTCCCATTGGTTACTGGGCAGCGGCCCATTATGAGGCTGAGCCGCTGCCCATAGGTTAAAAAAATAAAATAAAATAAAGGAAATTTAAACAATGGGTCTCCCCATTGGTTACTGGGCAGCGGCCCAGTATTAGGCTGAGCCGCTTCCCCCAGGTTAAAAAAAAAAAAAAACAGGAAATTAAACCAATGGGCCTCCCCATTGGTTACTGGGCAGCGGACTAGTATTAGGCTGAGCCGCTGCCTATAGGTTAAAAAAAAAAAAGGAAATTAAACCAATGGGCCTCCCCATTTGTTACTAGGCAGCGGCCCATTATTAGGCTGAGTCGCTGCCCATAGGTTAAAAAAAAAAAAAAAAGGAATTTAAACCAAAGGGCCTTCCCATTGCTTACTGGGCAGCGGCCCATTATTAGGCTGAGCCGCTGCCCATAGGTTATAAAAAAAAAAAAGGAAATTGAACCAATGGGCCTCCCCATTGGTTACTGGGCAGCAGCCCATTATTAGGCTGAGCCGCTGCCCATAGGTTAAAAAAAAAAAAAAGGAAATTAAACCATTGGGTCTCCCCATTGGTTACTGGGCAGCGGCGCAGTATTAGGCTGAGCCGCTGCCCATAGGTTAAAAAAAAAAAAAAAAAAAAAATAGGAAATTAAACCAATGGGCCTCCCCATTGGTTACTGGGCAGCGGCCCAGTATTAGCCTGAGCCGCTGCCCATAGGTTAAAAAAAAAAAAAGAAAAGGAAATTAAACCAATGGGCCTTCCCATTGGTTACAGGGCAGCGGCCCATTATTAGGCTGACCGCTGCCCATAGGTTAAAAAAAAAAAAAAAAAAAAAGAGGAAATTAAACTAATGGGCCTCCCCATTGGTTACTGGGCAGCGGCCCATTATTAGGCTGAGCCGCTGCCCATAGGTTAAAAAAAAAAAAAAAAAGAAATTAAAACAAAGAGCCTTCCCATTGGTTACTGGGCAACGGCCCATTATTAGGCTGAGCCGCTGCCCATAGGTTATAAAAAAAAAAAAAAAAAGGAAATTGAACCAATGGGCCTCTCCATTGGTTACTGGGCAGCGGCCCATTATTAGGCTGAGCCGCTGCACATAGGTTAAAAAAAAAAAAAAAAAGGAAATTAAACCATTGGGTCTCCCCATTGGTTTCTGGGCAGTGGCGCAGTTTTAGTTTGTGCCGCTTCCCATAGGTAAAAAAAAAAAAAAAAAAAAAACAGGAAATTAAACCAAGGGGCCTCCCCATTGGTCACTGGGCAGCGGCCCAGTATTAGGATGAGCCGCTGCCCATAGGTTAAAAAAAAAAGAAAAGGAAATTATACCAATGGGCCTTCCCATTGGTTACAGGGCAGCGGCCCATTATTAGGCTGACCGCTGCCCATAGGTTAAAAAAAAAAAAAAAAGAGGAAATTAAACTAATGGGCCTCCCCATTGGTTACTGGGCAGCGGCCCATTATTAGGCTGAGCCGCTGCCCATAGGTTATAAAAAAAAAAAAAAAAAGGAAATTGAACCAATGGGCCTCTCCATTGGTTACTGGGCAGCGGCCCATTATTAGGCTGAGCGCTGCACATAGGTTAAAAAAAAAAAAAAAAAAAAAAGAGGAAATTAAACTAATGGGCCTCCCCATTGGTTACTGGGCAGCGGCCCATTATTAGGCTGAGCCGCTGCCCATAGGTTAAAAAAAAAAAAAAGGAATTTAAACCAAAGAGCCTTCCCATTGGTTATTGGGCAGCGGCCCATTATTAGGGTGAGCCGCGGCCCATAGGTTATAAAAAAAAAAAAAAAAGGAAATTGAACCAATGGGCCTCTCCATTGGTTACTGGGCAGTGGCCCATTATTAGGCTGAGCCGCTGCCCATAGGTTAAAAAAAAAAAAAAAAGGAAATTAAACCATTGGGTCTCCCCATTGGTTACTGGGCAGCGGCTCACTATTAGGCTGAGCCGCTGCCCATAGGTTCAAAAAAAAATAGGAAATTAAACCAATGGGCCTCCCCATTGGTTACTGGGCAGCGGCCCCGTATTAGGCTGAGCCGCTGCCAATAGGTTAAAAAAAAAAAAGAAGAGGAAATTAAACTAATGGGCCTTCCCATTGGTTACAGGGCAGCGGCCTATTATTAGGCTGAGCCGCTGCCCATAGGTTAAAAAAAAAAAAAAAAAAAGTGGAAATTAAACTAATGGGCCTCGCCATTGGTTACTGGGCAGCGGCCCATTATTAGGCTGAGCCGCTGCCCATAGGTTAAAAAAAAAAAAAAAAAAAAGGAAATTAAACTAATGGGCCTCCCCATTGGTTACTGGGCAGCGGCCCAGTATTAGGCTGAGCCGCTGCCCATAGGTTAAAAAAAAAAAAAAAGAAAATAAACCAATGGGCCTTCCCTTTAATTACAGGGCAGCGGCCCATTATTAGGCTGTGCCGCTGCCCATAGGTTAAAAAAAAAATAAAAATAAAAATAAAAAAATAATAGGAAATTAAACTAATGGGCCTCCCCATTGGTTACTGGGCAGCGGCCCACTATTAGGCTGAGCCACTGCCCATAGGTTAAAAAAATAAAATAAAATAATAAACAAAAAACAGGAAATTTAAACAATGGGCCTCCCCATTGGTTACTGGGCAGCGGCCCAGTATTAGGCTGAGCCGCTTCCCCTAGGTTAAAAAAAAAAAAAAACAGGAAATTAAACCAATGGGCCTCCCCATTGGTTACTGGGCAGCGGCCTAGTATTAGGCTGAGCCGCTGCCCATAGGCTAAAAAAAAAAAAAAAAAAAAATGGAAAAAAAACCAAAGGGCCTCCCCATTAGTTACTTGGCAGCGGCCCAGTATTAGGCTGAGCCGCTGACCATAGGTTAAAAAAAAAAAAACAGGAAATTAAACAAATGGGCCTCTCCATTGGTTACTAGGCAGCGGCCCATTATTAGGCTGAGCCGCTGCCCATAGGTTAAAAAAAAAAAAAAAATTGGAAATTAAACCAATGGGCCTCCCAATTGGTTACTGGGCAGCATCCCATTATTAGGCTGAGCCGCTGCCCATAGGTTAAAAAATAAAAAATAAATAAATAAATAAATAAAAACAGGTAATTAAACCAATGGGCCTCCCCATTGGTTACTAGGCAACGGCCCAGTATTAGGCTGAGCCGCTGCCCATAGGTTAAAAAAAAAAACAGGAAATTAAACCAATGGGCCTCCCCATTGGTTACTAGGCAGCGGCCCATTATTAGGCTGAGCCGCTGCCCATAGGTTAAAAAAATATATATATATAGGAAATTAAACCAATGGGCCTCCCCATTTGTTACTAGGCAGCGGCCCATTATTAGGCTGAGTCGTTACCCATAGGTTAAAAAAAAAAAAAAAAGGAATTTAAACCAAAGGGCCTTCCCATTGGTTACTGGGCAGCGGCCCATTATTAGGCTGAGCCGCTGCCCATAGGTTAAAAAAAAAAAAAAAAAAAGGAAATTGAACCAATGGGCCTCCCCATTGGTTACTGGGCAGCGGCCCAGTATTAGGCTGAGCCGCTGCCAATAGGTTAAAAAAAAAAAGAAAAGGAATTTAAACCAATGGGCCTTCCCATTGGTTACAGGGCAGCGGCCCATTATTAGGCTGAGCCGCTGCCCATAGGTTAAAAAAAAAAAAGTGGAAATTAAACTAATGGGCCTCCCCATTGGTTACTGGGCAGCAGCCCATTATTAGGCTGAGTCGCTGCCCATAGGTTAAAAAAAAAAAAAAAAAAAAAAAAAACAGGAAATTAAACTAATAGGCCTCCCCATTGGTTACTGGGCAGCGGCCCAGTATTAGGCTGAGCCGCTGCCCATAGGTTAAAAAAAAAAAAAAAGGAAATTAAACCAATGGGCCTTCCCATTAGTTACAGGGCAGCGGCCCATTATTAGGTTGTGCCGCTGCCCATAGGTTAAAAAAAAATAATAAATAAATAAATAAATAATAGGAAATTAAACTAATGGGCCTACCCATTGGTTACAGGGCAGCGACCCATTATTAGGCTGAGCCACTGCCCATAGGTTAAAAAAATAAAATAAAATAATAAACAAAAAACAGGAAATTTAAACAATGGGCCTCCCCATTGGTTACTGGGCAGCGGCCCAGTATTAGGCTGAGCCGCTTCCCCTAGGTTAAAAAAAAAAAAAATAGGAAATTAAACCAATGGGCCTGCCCATTGGTTACTGGGCAGCAGCCTAGTATTAGGCTGAGCCGCTGCCCATAGGCTAAAAAAAAAAAACTGGAAATTAAACAAATGGGCCTCCCCATTGGTTACTAGGCAGCGGCCCATTATTAAGCTGAGCCGCTGCCCATAGGTTAAAAAAAAAAAAAAGGAAATTGAACCAATGGGCCTCCCTATTGGTTATTGGGCAGCGTCCCATTATTAGGCTGAGCCGCTGCCCATAGGTTAAAAAAAAAAAAAAAACAGGAAATTAATCCAATGGGCCTCCCCATTGGTTACTGGGCAGCGGCCTAGTATTAGGCTAAGCCGCTGCCCATAGGTTAAAAAATAAAAAATAAATAAATAAATAAATAAAAACGGGAAATTAAACCAATGGGCCTCCCCATTAGTTACTGGGCAACGGCCCAGTGTTAGGCTGAGCCGCTGCCCATAGGTTAAAAAAAAAAAAAGGAAATTAAACCAATGGGCCTCCCCATTGGTTACTAGGCAGCGGCCCATTATTAGGCTGAGCCGCTACCCATAGGTTAAAAAAAAAAAAAAAAAAAACTGGAAATTAAACCAATGGGCCTCCCCATTGGTTACTAGGCAACGGCCCATTATTAGGCTGAGCCGCTGCCCATAGGTTAAAAAAAGAAATTAAACCAATAGGCCTCCCCATTGGTTACTGGGCAGCGGCCCATTATTAGGCTGAGCCGCTGCCCATAAGTTAAAAAAATAAAAATAAAAATAAAAAAAGAAAAAGGAAATTAAACCAATGGGCCTCCCCATTGGTTACTAGGCTGCGGCCCATTATTAGGCTGAGCCGCTGCCCATAGGTTAAAAAAAAAAAAAAAAAAGGAAATTAAACAATTGGGCCTCCCCATTGGTTACTGGGCAGCGGCGCAGTATTAGGCTGAGCCGCTGCCCATAGGTTAAAAAAAAAACTGGAAAATAAACCAATGGGCCTCCCCATTGGTTACTGGGCAGCGGCCCAGTATTAGGCTGAGCCGCTGCCCATAGGTTAAAAAAAAAAAAAAAAGGAAATTAAACCAATAGGCCTTCCCATTGGTTACAGGGCAGCGGCCCTTTATTAGGCTGAGCCGCTACCCATAGGTTAAAAAAAAAGGGGAAATTAAACTAATGGGCCTCCCCATTGGTTATTAGGCAGCGGCCCATTATTAGGCTGAGCTGCTGCCCATAGGTTAAAAAAAAAAAAAAAAAAAAAAAAGGAAATTAAACTAATGGGCCTCCCCATTGGTTACTGGGCAGCGGCCCATTATTAGGCTGAGTCGCTGCCCATAGGTTAAAAAAATAAAATAAAAAAAATAAAAAAAAATAGGAAATTTAAACAATGGGCCTCCTCATTGGTTACTGGGCAGCGGCCCAGTATTAGGCCGAGCCGCTTCCCCTAGGTTAAAAAAAAAAAAAAAAAAAAAAAAAAAACAGGAAATTAAACCAATGGGCCTTCCCATCGGTTACTGGGCAGCGGCCTAATATTAGGCTGAGCTGCTGCCTATAGGTTAAAAAAAAAAAAAAAAAACAGGAAATTAAACCAATGGGCCACCCCATTGGTTACTGGGCAGCGGCCCAGTATTAGGCTGAGCCGCTGCCCATTGGTTAAAAAAAATAAGGAAATTAAACCAATGGCCGTCCCCATTTGTTACTAGGCAGCGGCCCATTATTAGGCTGAGCCGCTGCCCATAGGTTAAAAAAAAAAAAAAAGGAAATTAAACCAAAGGGCCTTCCCATTGGTTACTGGGCAGTGGCCCATTATTAGGCTGAGACGCTGCCCATAGGTTAAAAAAAAAATAAAATAAAAAAAGGAAATTAAACTAATGGGCCCCCCCATTGGTTACTGGGCAGCGGCCCATTATGAAGCTGAGCCGCTGCCCATAGGTTAAAAAAATAAAATAAATTAAAATAAAGGAAATTTAAACAATGGGTCTCCCAATTGGTTACTGGGCTGCGGCCCAGTATTAGGCTGAGCCGCTTCCCCCAGGTTAAAAAAAAAAAAAAAAAACAGGAAATTAAACCAATGGGCCTCCCCATTGGTTACTGGGCAGCGGCCTGGTATTAGGCTGTGCCGCTGCCTATAGGTTAAAAAAAAAAAAAAAAAACAGGAAATTAAACCAATGGGCCTCCCCATTGGTTACTGGGCAGCGGCCCAGTATTAGGCTGAGCCGCTGCCCATAGGTTAAAAAAAAAAAAACCAGGAAATTAAACCAATGGGCCTTCCCATTGGTTACTGGGCAGCGTCCCAGTATTAGGCTGAGCCGCTGCCCATAGGTTAAAAAAAAAAAAAAGATTTTAAACCAAAGGGCCTTCCCATTGGTTACTGGGCAGCGGCCCATTATTAGGCTGCGCCGCTGCCCATAGGTTAAAAAAAAAAAAAAAAAAAGAAATTGAACCAAAGAACCTCCCCATTGGTTACTGGCAGGGGCCCTTTATTAGGCTGAACCGCTGCCCATAGGTTAAAAAAAAAAGGAAGGAAATTAAACCAATGGGCCTCCCCATTGGTTACTGGGCAGCGGCGCAGTATTAGGCCGAGCCTCTGCCCATAGGTTAAAAAAAAAAAAAAAAAAGGAAATTAAACCAATGGGCCTCCCCATTGGTTACTGGGCAGCGGCCCAGTATTAGGCTGAGCAGCTGCCCATAGGTTAAAAAAAAAAAAAACCAGGAAATTAAACCAATGGGCCTTCCCAATGGTTACTGGGCAGCGTCCCAGGATTAGGCTGGGGCGCTGCCCATAGGTTAAAAAAAAAAAAATACAAGAAATTAAACTAATGGGCCTCCCCATTGGTTACTGGGCAGCGGCCCCTTATTAGGTTGAGCCGCTGCCCATAGGTTAAAAAAAAAAAAAAACAAAACAGAAAATTAAACTAATGGGCCTCCCCATTGGTTACTGGGCAGCGGCCCATTATTAGGCTGAGCCGCTGCCCATAGGTTAAAAAAATAAAATAAAATTATAAAAAAAAACAGGAAATTTAAACAATGGGCCTCCCCATTGGTTACTGAGCAGCGGCCCAGTATTAGGCTGATCCGCTTCCCCTAGGTTAAAAAAAAAAAAAAAAAGGAAATTAAACCAATGGGCCTCCCCATTGGTTACTGGGCAGCGGCCTAGTATGAGGCTGAGCCGCTGCCGATAGGCTAAGAAATAAAAAATAAAAAAAACAGGAAATTAAACCAATGGGCCTGCCCATTTGTTACTGGGCAGCAGCCCAGGAGTAAGTTGAGCCACTTACCATAGGTTAAAAAAAAAAAGAAAAAAAACTAGTAAACAAATGGGCCTCCCCATTTGTTACTAGGGAGCGGCCCATTATTAGGTTGAGCCGCTGCCCATAGGTTAAAAAAAAAAAAAAAAAAAAAACAGGAAATTGAACCAATGGGCCTCCCCATTGGTTACTCGGCAGCGGCCCATTATTAGGCTGAGCCGCTGCCCATAGGTTAAAATAAAAAAAAAAATAGGAAATTAATCCAATGGGCCTCCCCATTGGTTACTGGGCAGCGGCCTAGTATTAGGCTGAGCCGCTGCCCATAGGCTAAAAAATAATAAATAAATAAATAAATAAATAAAAACAGGAAATTGAACCAATGTGCCTCCCCATTGGTTACTGGGCAACGGCCCAGTATTAGGTTGAGCCGCTGCCCATAGGTTAAAAAAAAAAAAAAAAAAAAAAACAGGAAATTAAACCAATGGGCCTCCCCATTGGTTACTAGGCAGCGGCCCATTATTAGGCTGAGCCGCTGCCCATAGGTTAAAAAAAAAAAAAAAAAACAGGAAATTAAACCAATGGGCCTCCTCATTGGTTACTAGGCAACTGCCCATTATTAGGCTGAGCCGCTGCCCATAGGTTAAAAAAAAAAAAAAGAAATTAAACCAATAGGCCTCCCCATTGGTTACTGGGCAGCGGCCCATTATTAGGCTGAGCCGCTGCCCATAGGTTAAAAATAAAAATAAAAAAGGAAATTAAACCAATGGGCCTCCCCATTGGTTACTAGGTAGCGGCCCATTATTAGGCTGAGCCGCTGCCCATATGTTAAAAAAAAAAAAAAAGGAAATCAAACCAAAGGGCCTACTCATTGGTTACTGGGCAGCGGCCCATTATTAGGCTGAGCCGCTGCCCATAGGTTAAAAAAAAAAAAAGGAAATTATACCAATGGGCCTCCCCATTGGTTACTGGGCAGCGGCCCAGTATTAGGCTGAGCCGCTGCCCATAGGTTAAAAAAAAAAAACACGAAATTAAACTAATGGGCCTCCCCATTGGTTACTGGGCAGCGGCCCATTATTAGGCTGAGCCGCTGCCCATAGGTTAAAAAAAAAAAACAGGAAATTTAAACAATGGGCCTCCCTATTGGTTACTGGGCAGCGGCCCATTATTAGGCTGAGCCGCTGCCCATAGGTTAAAAAAAAAAAAAAAAAAAAAAAACGGAAATTAATCCAATGGGCCTCCCCATTGGTTACTGGGCAGCGGCCCATTATTAGGCTGAGCCGCTGCCCATAGTTAAAAAAAAAAAAAAAAGGAAATTGAACCAATGGGCCTCCCCATTGGTTACTGGGCAGCGGCCCAGTATTAGGCTGAGCCGCTGCCCATATGGTAAAAAAAAAAAAAAAAAAAAAAACAGGAAATTAATCCAATGGGCCTCCCCATTGGTTACTGGGCAGCGGCCCCGTATTAGGCTGAGCCGCTGCCAATAGGTTAAAAAAAAAAAAAGAAGGAAATTGAACCAATGGGCCTCCCCATAGGTTACTGGGCAGCGGCACATTATTAGGCTGAGCCGCGGCCCATAGGTTAAAAAAAAAAAAAAAAAAAACAGGAAATTAAACCAATGGGCGTCCCCATTGGTTATTAGGCAGCGGCCCATTATTAGGCTGAGCCACTGCCCATAGGTAAAAAAAAAAAAAAAAAACAGGAAATTGAACCAATGGGCCTCCCCATTGGTTACTGGGATGCGGCCCATTATTAGGCTGAGCCGCTGCCCATAGGTTAAAAAAAAAAAACATGAAATTAATCCAATGGGCCCCCCATTGGTTACTGGGCAGCGGCCCAGAATTAGGCTGAGCCGCTGCCCATAGGTTAAAAAAAAAAAAAAAAAAAAATTGAACCAATGGGCCTCCGCATTGGTTACTGGGCAGCGGCCCATTATTAGGTTGAGCCGCTGCCCATAGGTTAAAAAAAAATAAAAAAATAAAAACATGAAATTTAAACAATGGGCCTCCCCATTGGTTACTAGGCAGCGGCCCAGTATTAGGCTGGGCCGCTTCCCCTAAGTTAAAAAAAAAAAAAAAAACAGGAAATTAAACAAATGGGCCTCCCCATTGGTTACTGGGCAGCGGCGCAGTATTAGGCTGAGCCGCTGCCCATAGGTTAAAAAAAAAAAAAAAAAAGGAAATTAAACCAATGGGCCTCCCCATTGGTTACTGGGCAGCGGCCCAGTATTAGGCTGAGCCGCTGACCATAGGTTAAAAAAAAAAAAATAAAAGGAAATTAAACAAATGGGCCTCCCCATTGGTTACTAGGCAGCAACCCATTATTAGGCTGAGCCGCTGCCCATAGGTTAAAAAAATAAAATAAAATAAAATAAAATAAAATAAAGGAAATTTAAACAATGGGTCTCCCCATTGGTTACTGGGCTGCGGCCTGGTATTAGGCTGAGCCGCGGCCTATAGGTTAAAAAAAAAAAAAAAAAAGGAAATTAAACCAATGGGACTCCCCATTGGTTACTGGGCAGCGGCCCAGTATTAGGCTGAGCCGCTGCCCAAAGGTTAAAAAAAAAAAAAAGGAAATTAAACCAATGGGCCTCCCCATTTGTTACTAGGCAGCGGCCCATTATTAGGCTAAGTCGCTGCCCATAGGTTAAAAAAAAAAAAAAAGGAATTTAAACCAAAGGGCCTTCCCATTGGTTACTGGGCAACGGCCCATTATTAGGCTGAGCCGCTGCCCATAGGTTAAAAAAAAAAAAAAAAGGAAATTGAACCAATGGGCCTCCCCATTGGTTACTGGGCAGTGGCCCATTATTAGGCTGAGTCGCTGCCCGTAGGTTAAAAAAAAAAAAAAGGAAATTAAACCATTGGGCCTCCCCATTGGTTACTGGGTAGCGGCCCAGTATTAGGCTGAGCCGCTGCCCATAGGTTAAAAAAAAAAAAAAAACAGTAAATTAATCCAATGGGCCTCCCCATTGGTTTCTGGGCAGAGGCCTAGTATTAGGCTGGGCCGTTGCCCATAGGTTAAAAAAAAAAAAGGAAATTAAACCAATGGGCCTCCCCATTGGTTACTGGGCAACGGCCCATTATTAGGCTGAGCCGCTGCCCATAGGTTAAAAAAAAAAAAGAGGAAATTAAACTAATGGGCCACCCCATTGGTTACTGGGCAGCGGCCTATTATTAGGTTGAGCCGCTGCCCATAGGTTAAAAAATAAAAATAAAAATAAAAAAACAGGAAATTAAACTAATGGGCCTCCCCATTGGTTACTGGGCAGCGTCCCAGTATTAGGCTGAGCCGCTGCCCATAGGTTAAAAAAAAAAAAAAGGAAATTAAACCAAAGGGCCTTCCCATTGGTTACAGGGCAGCGGCCCATTATTAGGCTGTGCCGCTGCCCATAGGTTAAAAAAAAAAAAAAGGTAATTAAACTAATGGGCCTCCCCATTGGTTACTGGGCAGCGGCCCATTATTAGGCTGAGCAGCTGCCCATAGGTTAAAAAAATAAAATAAAATAATAAAAAAAAATAGGAAATTTAAACAATGGGCCTCCCCCTTGGTTACTGGGCAGCGGCCCAGTATTAGGCTGAGCCGCTTCCCTTAGGTTAAAAAAAAAAAAAAAAACAGGAAATTAAACCAATGGGCCTCCCATTGGTAACTGGGCAGCGGCCTAGTATTAGGCTGAGCCGCTGCCCAATGGCTAAAAAAAAAACTGGAAATTAAACCAATGGGCCTCCCCATTGGTTACTGGGCAGCGGCCCAGTATTAGGCTGAGCCGCTGACCATAGGGTAAAAAAAAAAAAAAAAATAGGAAATTAAACAAATGGGCCTCCCCATTGGTTACTAGGCAGCAGCCCATTATTAGGCTGAGCCGCTGCCCATAGGTTAAAAAAAAAAAAAAAAAAAGGAAATTGAACCAATGGGCCTCCCCATTGGTTATTGGGTAGCGGCCCATTATTAGGCTGAGCCGCTGCCCATAGGTTAAAAAAAAAAAAAAAAAAAACAAGAAATTAATCCAATGGGCCTCCCCATTGGTTACTGGGCAACGGCCCAGTATTAGGCTTAGCCGCTGCCCATAGGTTAAAAAAAAAAAGGAAATTAAACCATTGGGCCTCCCCATTGGTTACTAGGCAGCGGCCCATTATTAGGCTGAGCCGCTGCCCATAGGTTAAAAAAAAAAAAAAAACAGGAAATTAAACCAATGGGCCTCCCCATTGGTTACTAGGCAACGGCCCATTATTAGGCTGAGCCGCTGCCCATAGGTTAAAAAAAAAAAAGAAATTAAACCAATAGGCCTCCCCATTGGTTACTGGGCAGCGGCCCATAATTAGGCTGAGCCGCTGCCCATAGGTTAAAAAAAAAAAAAAAAAAAGAAATTGAACCAATGGGCCTCCCCATTGGTTACTGGGCAGCTGCCCATTATTAGGCTGAGCCGCTGCGCATAGGTTAAAAAAAAAAAGGAAATTAAACCATTGGGCCTCCCCATTGGTTACTGGGCAGCGGCGCAGTATTAGGCTGAGCCGCTGCCCATAGGTTAAAAAAAAAAAAAAAGAAAAAAAAAAAAAAAAAAAAAAGAAAATAAACCTATGGACCCTCCCAATAGCTACTGGGCCACGGCCCAGTATTAGGCTGAGCCGCTGCCCATAGGTTAAAAAAAAAAAAGGAAATTAAACCATTGGGCCTCCCCATTGGTTACTAGGCAGCGGCCCATTATTAGGCTGAGCCGCTGCCCATATGTTAAAAAAAAAAAAAAAAACAGGAAATTAAACCAATGGGCCTCCCCATTGGTTACTAGGCAACGGCCCATTATTAGGCTGAGCCGCTGCCCATAGGTTAAAAAAAAAAAAAGAAATTAAACCAATAGGCCTCCCCATTGGTTACTGGGCAGCGGCCCATTATTAGGCTGAGCCGCTGCCCATAGGTTAAAAAAAAAAAGGAAATTAAACCATTGGGCCTCCCCATTGGTTACTGGGCAGCGGCGCAGTATTAGGCTGAGCCGCTGCCCATAGGTTAAAAAAAAAAAAAAAAAAAAAAAAAAAAAAAAAAACAGGAAATTAAATCAATGGGCCACCCATTGGTTACTGGGCAGCGGCCCAGTATTAGGCTGAGCCGCTGCCCATAGGTTAAAAAAAAAAAAAAGGAAATTAAACCAATGGGCCTTCCCATTGGTTACTGGGCAGTGGCCCATTATTAGGCTGAGACGCTGCCCATAGGTTAAAAAAAAAAAAGAAATTAAACTAATGGGCCTCCCCATTGGTTACTGGGCAGCGGCCCATTATGAGGCTGAGCCGCTGCCCATAGGTTAAAAAAATAAAATAAAATAAAATAAAGGAAATTTAAACAATGGGTCTCCCCATTGGTTACTGGGCTGCGGCCCAGTATTCGGCTGTGCCGCTTCCCCAAGGTTAAAAAAAAAAAAAAAAAAAAAAAAAAAAAACCAAGAAATTAAACCAATGGGCCTCCCCATTGGTTACTGGGCAGCGGCCTGGTATTAGGCTGAGCCGCTGCCTATAGGTTAAAAAAAAAAAAAAAAAAAAAAAAAAAAAAAAAAAGAAGAAATTAAACCAATGGGCCTCCCCATTTGTTACTGGGCAGCGGCCCAGTATTAGGCTGAGCCGCTGCCCATAGGTTAAAAAAAAATATAGGAAATTAAACCAATGGGCCGTCCCATTTGTTACTAGGCAGCGGCCCATCATTAGGCTGAGTCGCTGCCCATAGGTTAAAAAAAAAAAAAAAAAGGAATTTAAACCAAAGGGCCTTCCCATTGGTTACTGGGCAGCGGCCCATTATTAGGCTGAGCCGCTGCCCATAGGTTAAAAAAAAAAAAAAAAAAAGGAAATTGAACCAATGGGCCTCCCCATTGGTTACTGGCAGCGGCCCATTATTAGGCTGAGCCGCTGCCCATAGGTTAAAAAAAAAAAAAAGGAAATTAAACCAATGGGCCTCCCCAATGGTTACTGGGCAGCGGCGCAGTATTAGGCTGAGCCGCTACCCATAGGTTAAAAAACAAAAGGAAATTAAACCAATGGGCCTCCCCATTGGTTACTGGGCAGCGGCCCAGTATTAGGCTGAGCAGCTGCCCATAGGTTAAAAAAAAAAAAACCAGGAAATTAAACCAATGGGCCTTCCCATTGGTTACTGGGCAGCGTCCCAGTATTAGGCTGAGCCGCTGCCCATAGGTTAAAAAAAAAAAAATAGAGGAAATTAAACTAATGGGCCTCTCCATTGGTTACTGGGCAGCGGCCCCTTATTAGGTTGAACAGCTGCCCATAGGTTAAAAAAAAAAAAAAAAAATAGGAAATTAAACTAATGGGCCTCCCCATTGGTTACTGGGCAGCGGCCCATTATTAGGCCGAGCCGCTTCCCATAGGTTAAAAAAATAAAATAAAATAATAAAAAAAAACATGAAATTTAAACAATGGGCCTCCCCATTGGTTACTGGGCAGCGGCCCAGTATTAGGCTGAGCAGCTTCCCCTAGGTTAAAAAAAAAAAAAACAGGAAATTAAACCAATGGGCCTCCCCATTGGTTACTGGGCAGTGGCCTAGTGTTAGGCTGAGCCGCTGCCCATAGGCTAAAAAAAAAAAAAAAAACTGGAAATTAAACCAATGGGCCTCCCCATTGGTTACTGGGCAGCGGCCCAGTATTGGGCTGAGCCGCTGACCATAGGTTAAAAAAAAAAAAAAGGAAATTAAACAAATGGGCCTCCCCATTGGTCACTAGGCAGCGGCCCATTATTAGGCTGAGCCGCTGCCCATAGGTTAAAAAAAATAATAAATAAATAAATAAAAATAAAAAAAGGAAATTGAACCAATGGGCCTCCCCATTTGTTATCGGGCAGCGGCCCATTTTTAGGCTGAGCCCCTGCCCGTAGGTTCAAAAAAAAAAAAAAAACAGGAAATTAATCCAATGGGCCTTCCCATTGGTTAATGGGCAGCGGCCTAGTATTAAGCTGAGCCGCTGCCCATAGGTTAAAAAATAAAAAATAAATAAATAAATAAATAAATAACAGGAAATTAAACCAATGGGCCTCCCCATTGGTTACTAGGCAACGGACCAGTATTAGGCTGAGCCGCTGGCCATAGGTTAAAAAGAAAAAAAAAAAAGGAAATTAAACTAATGGGCCTCCCCATTGGTTACTGGGCAGCGGCCCTGTATTAGGCTGAGCCGCTGCCCATAGGTTAAAAAAAAAAAAAAAAGGAAATTAAACCAATGGGCCTTCCCATTGGTTACAGGGCAGCGGCCCATTATTAGGCTGAGCCGCTGCCCATAGGTTAAAAAAAAAAAAAAAAAGGAAATTGAACCAATTGGCCTCCCCATTGGTTACTGGGCAGCAACCCAGTATTAAGCTGGGCCGCTGCCCATAGGTTAAAAAAAAAAAATGAAATTAAACCAATGGGCCACCCCATTGGTTACTGGCCAACGGCTCAGTATCATGTTGGAGCGCTACCCATAGGTTAAAAAAAAAAAAAAGGAAATTAAACCAATGGGCCTCTCCATTGGTTACAGGGCAGCGGCCCAGTATTAGGCTGAGCCGCTGCCCATAGGTTAAAAAAAAATAATAATAAAATTAAACCAATGGGCCTTCCCTTTGGTTACAGGGCAGCGGCCCATTATTAGGCTGAGCCGCTGCCCATAGGTTAAAAAAAAAAAAAAAAAAGAGGAAATTAAACTAATGGGCCTCCCCATTGGTTACTGGGCAGCGGCCCCTTATTAGGTTGAGCCGCTGCCCATAGTTTAAAAAATAAAAAAAAAATTAAAAAAGAAAAACAGGAAATTAAACTAATGGGCCTCCCCATTGGTTACTGGGCAGCGGCCCAGTATTAGGCTGAGCCGCTGCCCATAGGTTAAAAAAAAAAAAAAAAGGAAATTAAACCAATGGGCCTTCCCATTGGTTACAGGGCAGCCGCCCATTATTAGGCTGTGCCGCTGCCCATAGGTTAAAAAAAAAAAAGGAAATTAAACTAATGGGTCTCCCCATTGGTTACTGGGCAGCGGCCCATTATTAGGCTGAGCCGCTGCCCATAGGTTAAAAAAATAAAAAAAAATAATAAAAAAAAACAGGAAATTTAAACAATAGGCCTCCCCATTGGTTACTGGACAGAGGCCCAGTATTAGCATGACACGCTCCCCCTAGGTAAAAAAAAAAAAAAACAGGAAATTAAACCAATCGGCCTCCCATTGGTTACTGGGCAGCGGCCTAGTATTAGGCTGAGCCGCTGCCCATAGGCTAAAAAAAAAAAAAAAAAAACTGGAAATTAAACCAATCGGCCTCCCCATTTGTTACTGGGCAGCGGCCCAGTATTAGGCTGAGCCGCTGACCATAGGTTAAAAAAAAAAAAAAACAGGAAATTAAACAAATGGGCCTCCCCATTGATTACTAGGCAGCAGCCCCTTGTTAGGCTGAGCCGCTGCCCATAGGTTAAAAAAAAAAAAAATAAAGGAAATTGAACCAATGGGCCTCCCCATTGGTTATTGGGCAGCGGCCCATTATTAGGCTGAGCCGCTGCCCATAGGTTAAAAAAAAAAAAAAAAAAAAACAGAAAATTAATCCAATGGGCCTCCCCATTGGTTAATGGGCAGCGGCCTAGCATTAAGCTGAGCCACTGCCATAGGTTAAAAAATAAAAAATAAAAAAATAAAACAAAAAAAAAATAGTAAATTAAACCAATGGCCCTCCCCATTGGTTACTAGGCAACGGCCCAGTATTAGGCTGAGCCGCTGCCCATAGGTAAAAAGAAAAAAAAAATGGAAATTAAACCAATGGGCCTCCCCATTGGTTACTAGGCAGCGGCCCATTATTAGGCTGAGCCGCTGCCCATAGGTTAAAAAAAAAAAAAAATAGGAAATTAAACCAATGGGCCTCCCCATTGGTTACTAGGCAACGGCCCATTATTAGGCTGAGCCGCTGCCCATAGGTTAAAAAAAAAAAAAGAAATTAAACCAATAGGCCTCCCCATTGGTTACTGGGCAGCGGCCCATTATTAGGCTGAGCCGCTGCCCATAGGTTAAAAAAAAAAAATAAATAAATTGAACCAATGGGCCTCCCCATTGGTTACTGGGCAGCTGCCTATTATTAGGCTGAGCCGCTGCCTATAGGTTAAAAAAAAAGGAAATTAAACCATTGGGCCTCCCCATTGGTGACTGGGCAGCGGCGCAGTATTAGGCTGAGCCGCTGCCCATAGGTTAAAAAAAAAAAAAAAAAAAAAAAACAGGAAATTTAACCAATGGGCCTCCCCATTGGTTACTGGGCAGCGGCCCAGTATTAGTCTGAGCCGCTGCCCATAGGTTAAAAAAAAAAATGAAATTAAACCAATGGGCCTTCCCATTGGTTACAGGGGAGCGGCCCATTATTAGGCTGAGCCGCTGCCCATAGGTTAAAAAAAAAAAAATGAGGAAATTAAACTAATGGGCCTCCCCATTGGTTACTGGGCAGCGGCCCATTATTAGGCTGAGCCGCTGCCCATAGTTTAAAAAAAAAAAAAAAAAAAAAAACAGGAAATTAAACTAATGGGCCTCCCCATTGGTTACTGGGCAGCGACCCAGTATTAGGCTGAGCCGCTGCCCATAGGTTAAAAAAAAAAAAGGAAATTAAACCAATGGGCCTTCTCATTGGTTACAGGGCAGCGGCCCATTATTAGGCTGTGCCGCTACCTATAGGTTAACAAAAAAAAAAAAAAAAAAAAAAAAAAAACAGGAAATTAAACTAATGGGCCTCCCCATTGGTTACTGGGCAGCGGCCCCTTATTAGGTTGAGCTGCTGCCCATAGGTTAAAAAATAAAAAAAACAAAAAAAAAACAGGAAATTAAACTAATGGGCCTCCCCATTGGTTACTGGGCAGCGGCCCAGTATTAGGCTGAGCCGCTGCCCATAGGTTAAAAAAAAAAAAAAAGGAAATT
This sequence comes from Ehretia macrophylla, assembly GCA_037974665.1. NCBI lineage: Eukaryota > Viridiplantae > Streptophyta > Magnoliopsida > Boraginales > Ehretiaceae > Ehretia > Ehretia macrophylla. The sequence continues at coordinate 28,592,387 of CM075766.1, forward strand.
AAACCAATGGGCCTTCCCATTGGTTACAGGGCAGCGGCCCATTATTAGGCTGAGCCGCTGCCCATAGGTTAAAAAAAAAAAGAAATTGAACCAAAGGGCCTCCCCATTGGTTACTGGGCAGCTGCCCATTATTAGGTTGAGCCGCTGCCCATAGGTTAAAAAAAAAAGGAAATTAAACCATTTGGCCTTCCCATTGGTTACTGGGCAGCGGCGCAGTATTAGGCTGAGCCGCTGCCCATAGGTTAAAAAAAAAAAAAAAAAAAGGAAATTAATCCAATGGGCCTTCCCATTGGTTACTGGGCAGCGGCCCATTATTAGGCTGAGCTGCTGCCCATAGGTTAAAAAAAAAAAATTAAAGTAAATTAATCCAATTGGCCTCCCCATTGGTTACTGGGCAGCAGCCCATTATTAGGCTGAGCCGCTGCCCATAGGTTAACAAAAAAAAAAAAAGGAAATTAAACCAATGGGCCTCCCCAATAACCAATGGGCCTCCCCATTGGTTACTAGGCAGCGGCCCATTATTAGGCTGAGCCGCTGCCCATAGGTTAAAAAAAAAAAAAAAAAGGAAATTAAACCAAAGGGCCTTCCCATTGGTTACTGGGCAGCGGCCCATTATTAGGTTGAGCCGCTGCCCATAGGTTAAAAAAAAATAAAAAAATAAAAAAATAAAAACATGAAATTTAAACAAAGGGCCTCCCCATTGGTTACTAGGCAGAGGCCCAGCATTAGTCTGGGCCGCATCCCCTAGGATAAAAAAAAAAAAAAAAAAACAAGAAATTAAACCATTGGGCCTCCCTATTGGTTACTGGGCAGAGGCCTAGTATTAGGCTGAGCCGCTGCCCATAGGTTAAAAAAAAAAAAAAAGGAAATTAATCCAATGGGCCTCCCCATTGGTTACTGGGCAGCGGCCCATTATTACGCTGAGCTGCTGCCCATAGGTTAAAAAAAAAAAAAAGGAAATTAATCCAATGGGCCTCCCCATTGGTTACTGGGCAGCGGCCCATTATTAGGCTAAGCCGCTGCCCATAGGTTAACAAAAAAAAAAAGGAAATTAAACCAATGGGCCTCCCCAATAACCAATGGGCCTCCCCATTGGTTACTAGGCAGCGGCCCATTATTAAGCTGAGCCGCTGCCCCCAGGTTAAAAAAAAAAAAAAGGAAATTAAACCAAAGTGCCTTCCCACTGGTTACTGGGCAGCGGCCCATTATTAGGCTGAGCCACTGACCATAGGTCAAAAAAAAAAAAAACAGGAAATTAAACCAATGGGCCTCCCCATTGGTTACTGGGCAGCGGCCCATTATTAGGCTGAGCGGCTGCCCATAGGTTAAAAAAAATAAAAAAAAATAAAAAAAAAAGAAAATTGAACCAATGGGCCTCCCCATTGGTTACTGGGCAGCGGCCCAGTATTAGGCTGAGCCGCTGCCCATAGGTTAAAAAATAAAATTAAAAACAGGAAATTAAACCAATGGGACTCCCCATTGGTTACTGGGCAGCGGCCCAGTATTAGGCTGAGCAGCTGCCCATAGGTTAAAAAAAAAAAAAAATTTAAAGTAATGGGCCTCCCGATTGGTTACTGGGCAGCGGCCCCGTTTTAGGCTGAGCCGCTGCCCATAGGTTAAAAAAAAAAAAACAGGAAATTAAACCAATGGGCCTCCCCATTGGTTACAGGGCAGCGGCCCAGTATTTGACTGAGCCGCTGCCCATAGGTTAAAAAATAAAATAAAAAAAACAGGAAATTAAACCAATGGGTCTCTCCATTGGTTACTAGGGAGCGCGCCAGTATTAGGCTGAGACGCAGGCCATAGGTTAAAAAAAAAAAAAAAAGGAAATTAAACTAATGGGCCACCCCATTGGTTACTGGGCAGCGGCCCATTATTAGGCTGAGCCGCTGCACATAGGTTAAAAAAAAAAAAAAAGGGAAATTAAACCAATGGGCCTCCCCATTGGTTACTGGGCAGCGGCCCCATATTAGGCTGAGCCGCTGCCCAAAGGTTAAAAATAAAAAAAATAAAAAAAATAAAAAAACAGGAAATTAAACCTATGGGCCTCCCCATTGGTTACTGGGCAGCGACCCAGTATTAGGCTGAGCCGCTGCATATAGGTTAAAAAAAAAAAAAAACAGGAAATTAAACCAATGGGCCTCCTCATTGGTTACTAGGCAGCGGCCCATTATTAGGCTGAGCCGCATCCCATAGTTTAAAAAAAAAAAAAAAATTAAACCAATGGGCCTCCCCATTGGTTACTGGGCAGCGGCCCAGTATTAGGCTGAGCCGCTTCCCATAGGTTAAAAAAAAAAAAAAAGAAATTAAACCAATGGTCCTCCCCATTGGTTAATGGGCAGCGGCCCATTATTAGGTTGAGCCGCTGCGCATAGGTTAAAAAAAAAAAAAAAAGAAAAAAAAAACAGGAAATTAAACAAATGGGAATCCCCATTTGTTACTGGGCAGCGGCCCATTATTAGGCTGAGCCGCTGCCCATAGGTAAAAAAAATAAAAAATAAAAAAAAATAATAATAAAAAGGAAATTAATCCAAAGGGCCTCCCCATTGGGTAATGGGCAGCGGCCCATTATTAGGCTGAGCCGCTGCCCATAGGCTAAAAAAAAAAAAAGAAATTAAACCAATGGGCCTTCCCATTGGTTATTGGGCAGCGGCCCATTATTAGGCTGAGCCGCTGCCCATAGGCTAAAAAAAAAAAAAAAAAAAAAAAACAGGAAATTAAACCATTGGGCCTTCCCATTGGTAACAAGGAAGCGGCCCATTATTTGGCTGAGCCGCTGCCCATAGGTTAAAAAAAAAAAAAAAAGGAAATTTAACCAATGGGCCTCCCCATTGGTTACTGGGCAGCGGCCCAGTATTAGGCTGAGCCGCTGCCCATAGGTTAAAAAATAAAATAAAAAAAATAAGAAATTAAACCAATGGGTCTCCCCATTGGTTACTGGGCAGCGTCTCAGTATTAGGCTGAGACGCTGCCCATAGGTTAAAAAAAAAAAGGAAATTAAACTAATGGGTCTCCCCATTGGTTACTGGGCAGCGGCCCATTATTAGGCTGAGCCGCTGCACATTGGTTAAAAAAAAAAAAAAAGGAAATTAAAGCATTGGGCCTCCCCATTGGGTAATGGGCAGCGGCCCAGTATTAGGCTGAGCCGCTGGCCATAGGTTAAAAAAAAAAAAAACCAGGAAATTGAATTAATGGGCCTCCCCATTGGTTACTGGGCAGCGGCCCATTATTAGGCTGTGCCGTTGCCCATAGGTTAAAAATAAAATAAAAAAATAAAAAAAACAGGAAATTAAACCAATGGGCCTCCCCATTGGTTACTGCGCAGCGGCCCAGTATTAGGCTGAGTCACTGCCCGTAAGTTAAAAAAAAAAAAAAAAATTGGAAATTAAACCAATGGGCCTCCCCATTGGTTACTGGGCAGCGGCCCAGTATTAGGCTGAGCAGCTGCCCATAGGTTAAAAAAAAAAACCAGAAAATTAAACCAATGGGCCTCCCCATTGGTTACTGGGCAGCGGCCTAGTATTAGGCTGAGCCGCAGCCCATAGGTTTAAAAAAAAAACAAAACAAAACAGGAAATTAAACCAATGGGCCTCCCCATTGGTTACTAGGCAGCGGCCCATTATTAGGCTGAGCCGCTGCCCATAGGTTAAAAAAAAAAAAAAAAGGAAATTAAACCAATGGGCCTCCCCATTGGTTACTGGGCAGTGGCCCAGTATTAGGCTGAGCCGCTGCCCATTGGTTATAAAAAAAAATAAAAATAAAAATAAAAACAGGGAATTAAACCAATGGGCATCCCCATTGGTTACTGGACAGCGGCCCAGTATTAGGATAAGCCGCTGCCCATGGGTTAAAAAAAAAAAAAGGAAATTAAACCAATGGGCCTCCCCATTGGTTATTGGGCAGCGGCCCAGTATTAGGCTGAGCCGCAGCCCATAGGTTAAAAAAAAAAAAAAAAAAAAAAACAAGAAGTTAAACCAATGGGCCTCCCCATTGGTTACTGGGCAGCCCCCCAGTATTAGGTTGAGCCACTGCCCATAGGTTAAAAAAAAAAAAAAATTGGAAATTAAACCAATGGGCCTCCCCATTGGTTACTGGGCAGCGGCCCATTATTAGGCTGAGCCGCTGCCCATAGGTTAAAAAAAAAAAAAAAAAAAAGAAAATTTATCCAATGGGCCTCCCCATTGGTTACTGCGCAGCGGCCCATTATTTGGCTGAGCCGCTGCCTATAGGTTAAAAAAATAAAAAATAAAAAAATTAAACCAATGGGCCTCCCCATTGGTTACTGGGCAGCGGCCCAGTATTAGGCTGAGCAGCTGCCCATAGGTTAAAAAAAAAAAACCAGGAAATTAAACCAATGGGCCTCCCCATTGGTTACTGGGCAGCGGCCCAGTATTAGGCTGAGCCGCTGCCCATAGGTTAAAAAAAAAAAAAAAAAAAGGAAATTAAACCAATGGGCCTCCCTATTGGTTACTAGGCAGCGGCCCATTATTAGGCTAAGCCTCTGCCCATAGGTTAAAAAAAAAAATGAAATTAAACCAATGGGCCTCCCCATTGGTTACTGGGCAGCGGCCCATTATTAGGCTGAGCCCCAGCCCTAGGTTAAAAAAAAAAAAAAAAAAAACAGTAAATTAAACCAATGGGCCTCCCCATTGGTTACTGGGCAGCGGCCCAGTATTAGGCTGAGCCGCTGCCCATAGGTTAAAAAAATTAAATTTTAAAAATTAAAAAAACAGGAAATTAAACCAATGGGCCTCCCCATTGGTTACTGGGCAGCGGCCCAGTATTAGGCTGAGCCGCTGCCTATAGGTTAAAAAAAAAAAAAACAGGAAATTAAACCAAAGGGCCTTCCCATTGGTTACTAGGCAGCGGCCCATTATTAGGCGGAGCCGCTGCCCAACGGTTAAAAAAAAAAAAAAAAAAAATTAAACCAAAGGGCCTCCCCATTGGTTACTGGGCAACGGCCCACTATTAGGCTGAGGCGCTGCCCATAGGGTTAAAAAAAAAAAAAAAGGAAATTAAACCAATGGGCCTCCCCATTGGTTACTAGGCAGCGACCCAGTATTATGCTGGGCCGCTGCCTATAGGTTTAAAAAAAAAAAGGAAATTAAACCATTGGGCCACCCCATTGGTTACTGGGCAGCGGCTCAGTATCATGTTGGGGCGTTGCCCATAGGTTAAAAAAAAAAAAAAAAAAAGGAAATTAAACCAATGGGCCTCCCCATTGGTTAATGGCCAGCGGCCCAGTATTACGCTGAGCCGCTGCCCATAGGTTTAAAAAAAAAAAAAAAAAGGAAAATAAAACAAAGAGCCTTCCCATTTGTGACACGACAGCCGGCCATTATAAGGCTGAGCCGCTGCCCATAGGTTAAAAAAAAAAAAAACAGGAAATTAATCCAATGTGCCTCCCCATTGGTTACTGGGCAGCGGCCCATTATTAGGCTGAGCCGCTGCCCATAGGTTAAAAAAAAAATAAAAAAACAGGAAATTAAACTATTGGGCCTCCCCATTGGTTACTAGGCAGCGTCCCATTATTAGGCTGAGCCGCTGCCCATAGTTTAAAAAAAAAATAAGAAATTAAACCAATGGGCCTCCCCATTGGTTACTGCGTAGCGGCCCTTTATTAGGCTGAGCTGCTGCCCATAGGTTAAAAAAAAAAAAAAAAAAAAAAAAACCAAAAATTAAACAAAGGCCCTCCCTATTTGTTTCTGGGCAGCGGCCCAGTTTTAGGTTGAGCCGCTTCCCCTAGGTTAAAAAAAAAAAAAAAAAGGGAAATTAAACCAATGGGCCTTCCCATTGGTTACTGGGCAGCGGCCTACTATTAGGCTGAGCCGCTGCCCATAGGTTAAAAAAAAAAAAAAATGGAAATTAAACCAATGGGCCTCCCCATTGGTTACTGGGTCGCGGCCCTATATTAGGCTGAGCCGCTGCCCATTGGTTAAAAAAAAAAAAAACTGGAAATTAAACCAATGGGCTTCCCCATTGGTTACTAGGCTGCGGCCCATTATTAGGCTGAGCCGCTTCCCATAGGGTAAAAAAAAAAAGTAAATTAAACCAAAGGGCCTCCCCATTGGTTACTAGGCAGCGGCCCATTATTAGTCTGAGCCGCTGCCCATAGGTTAAAAAAAAAAAAAAAAAAAAAAAAAAAAAAAAAAAAAAAACAGGAAATTGAACCAATGGGCCTCCCCATTGGTTACTGGGCAGCGACCTATTATTAGGCTGAGCAGCTGCCCATAGGTTAAAAAAAAAAAAAAAAAAAGGAAATTAAACCAATGGGCCTCTCCATTGGTTACTGGGCAGCGGCGCAGTATTAGGCTGAGCCGCTGCCCATAGTTAAAAAAAATAATAATAATAATAAAAAAAAAAAAAAAAAAAAAAACAGGAAATTAAACCAATGGGCCTCCCCATTGGTTACTAGGCAGCGGCCCATTATTAGTCTGAGCCGCTGCCCATAGGTTAAAAAAAAAAAAAAAAAAAAAAAAAAAAAAAAACAGGAAATTGAACCAATGGGCCTCCCCATTGGTTACTGGGCAGCGACCTATTATTAGGCTGAGCCGCTGCCCATAGGTTAAAAAAAAAAAAAAAGGAAATTAAACCAATGGGCCTCTCCATTGGTTACTGGGCAGCGGCGCAGTATTAGGCTGAGCCACTGCCCATAGGTTAAAAAAAAAAATAGGAAATTGAACCAATGGGCCTCCCCATTGGTTACTGGGCAGCGGCCCATTATTAGGCTGAGCCGCTGCCCATAAGTTAAAATAAAAAATAAAAATAAAAATAGGTTATTAAACCAATGGTCCTCGCCATTGGTTACTGTGCAGCGGCCCAGTATTAGGCAGAGCAGCTGCCCATAGGTTTAAAAAAAAAAAAAGCAGGAAATTAAACCAATGGGCCTCCTCATTGGTTAGTAGGCAGCGGCCCATTATTAGGCTGACCCGCTACCCATAGGTTAAAAAAAAAAAAAAAGGAAATTAAAACAATGGGCCTCCCCATTGGTTACTGGGCAGCGGCCCTATATTAAGCTGAGCCGCTGCCCATAGGTTACTGGGCAGCGGCCGAGTATTAGGCTGAGCCGCTGCCAATAGGTTTAAAAAAAAAAAAAAAAAAAGAAAAGGAAATTAAACCAATGGGCCTCCCCATTGGTTACTGGGCAGCGGCCCAGTATTAGGCTGAGCAGCTGCCCATAGGGTAAAAAAAAAAAAAAAACTGGAAATTATTCCAATGGGCCTCCCCATTGGTTATTGGGCAGCGGCCCAGTATTAGGTTGATCTTCTGCCCATAGGTTAAAAAAAAAAAAAAAGGAAATTAAACCAATGGGCCTCCCCATTGGTTACTAAGCAGCGGCCCATTATTAGGCTGAGCCGCTGCCCATAGGTTAAAAAAAAAAAAAAAAAAAAACAGGAAATTAAACCAATGGGCCTCCCCATTGGTTACTGGGCAGCGGCCCAGTATATGCTGACCCCCTGCCCATAGGTTAAAAAATAAAATGAAAAAATATGAAATTAAACCAATGGGTCTCCCCATTGGTTACTGGGCAGCGTCCCAGTATTAGGCTGAGCCGCTGCCCATAGGTTAAAAAAAAAAAAAAACAGGAAATTAAACTAATGGGCCTCCCCATTGGTTACTGGGCAGCGGCCCATTATTAGGCTGAACCGCTACCCATAGGTTAAAAAAATAATAATAATAAAAAAAAAGGAAATTTAAAAAATGGGCCTCCCCATTGGTTACTGGGCAGCGGCCCAGTATTAGGCTGAACCGCTTCCCCTAGGTTAAAAAACAAAAAACAGGAAATTAAACCAATGGGCCTCCCCATTGGTTACTGGGCAGCGGCCCAGTATTAGGCTGAGGCGCGGCGCATAGGTTAAAAAAAAAAAAAACAGGAAATTAAACTAATGGGCCTCCCCATTGGTTACTGGGCAGCAGCCCATTATTAGGCTGAGCTGCTGCCCATAGGTTAAAAAAAAAAAAAAAGGAAATTATACCAATGGGCCTCCCCATTGGTTACTGGGCAACGGCCCCGTATTAGGCTGAGCCGCTGCCCATAGGTTAAAAAAAAAAACAGGAAATTAAACCAATGGGCCTCCCCATTGGTTACTGGGCAGCGGCCTAGTATTTGGCTGAGCTGCTGCCCATAGGTTAAAAAAAAAAAAAAACAGGAAATTAAACCAGTGGGCCTCCCCATTGGTTACTAGGCAGCGGCCCACTATTAGGCTGAGCCGCTGCCCATAGTTTAAAAAAAAAAAAAGAAATTAAACCAATGGGCCACCCCATTGGTAACTGGGCTGCGGCCCAGTATTAGGCTGAGCCGCTGCCCATAGGTTAAAAAAAAAAAACCGGAAATTAAACCAATGGGCCTCCTCATTTGATACTGGGCAGCGACACAGTATCATGCTGAGCCGCTACCCATAGGTTAGAAAAAAAAAAAAAATTTAAACCAATGGTCCTCCCCATTGGTTACTGGGCAGCGCCCAGTATTAGGCTGAGCCGCTGCCCATAGGTAAAAAAAAAAAAAAAAAGGAAATTAAACCAATGGGCCTCCCCATTGGTTACTGGGCAGCGGCCCAGTATTAGGCTGAGCCGTTGCCCATAGGTTAAAAAAAAAAAAAAAAGAAATTAAACCAATGGGCCTCCCCATTGGTTACTGGGCAGCGGCCCATTATTAGGCTGAGCCGCTGCCCATAGGTTAAAAAATAAAAAAAAAATAAAAAAATAAAGGAAATTGAACCAATGGGCCTCCCCATTGGTTACTGGGCAGCGACCCATTATTAGGCTGAGCCGCTGCCCATAGGTTAAAAAAAAAAAAAACCAGGAAATTAAACCAATGGGCCTCCCCATTGGTTACTGGGCAGCGGCCCAGTATTAGGCTGAGCCGCTGCCCATAGGTTAAAAAAAAAAAAAAAAACAGAAAATTAAACCAATGGGCCTCCCCATTGGTTACTGGGCAGCGGCCCAGTATTAGGCTGAGCCGCTGCCCATAGGTTAAAAAAAAAACAGGAAATTAAACTAATTGGCCTCCCCATTGGTTACTGGGCAGCGGCCCATTATTAGGCTGAACCGCTGCACATAGGTTGAAAAAAAAAAAAAAAGGAAATTAAACCAATAGGCCTCCCCATTGGTTACTGGGCAGCGGCCCTGTATTAGGCTGAACCGCTGCCCATAGGTTAAAAAAAAAAAAAAAAAAAAAACAGGAAATTAAACCAATGGGCCTCCCCATTGGTTACTAGGCAGGGGCCCATTATTAGGCTGAGCCGCTGCCCAGAGTTTAAAAAAAAAAACAAGAAATTAAACCAATGGGCCTCCCCATTGGTTACTGGGCAGCGGCCCATTATTAGGCTGAGCCGCTGCCCATAGGTTAAAAAAAAAAAAAAAAAAAAAAAAAAAAAAAAAAAAGGAAATTAAACCAATGGGCCTCCCCATTGGTTACTGGGCAGCGGCCCAGTATAAGGCTGAGCCGCTGCCCATAGGTAAAAAAAAAAACAAAAAAAAAAAAACAGGAAATTAAACCAATGGGCCTCCCCATAGGTTACTGGGCAGCGGCCCAGTATTAGGCTGAGCCACAGCGCATAGGATATAAAAAAAAAAAAGGAAATTAATCCAATGGGCCTCCCTATTGGTTACTGGGCAGCGGCCCAGTATTAGGCTGAGCCGCTGCCCATAGGTTAAAAAAAAAAAAAAAAAAAAAAAAAAAAAAAAGGAAATTAACCCACTGCGCCGCCGCATTGGTTACTAGGCAGCGGCCCAGTATTAGGCTGAGCAGCTGCCCATAGGTTAAAAAAAAAAAACCAGGAAATTAAACCAATGGGCCTCCCCATTGGTTACTGGGCAGCGGCCCAGTATTAGGCTGAGCCGCGGCCCATAGGTTAAAAAAAAAAAAAAACAGGAAATTAAACCAATGGGCCTCCCCATTAGTTACTAGGCAGCGGCCTATTATTACGCTGAGTCGCTGCCCATAGGTTAAAAAAAAAAAAAAGGAAATTGTACCAATGGGCCTCCCCATTGGTTACTAGGCAGCGGCCCATTATTAGGCTGAGCCGCTGCACATAGGTTAAAAAAAAAAAAAAAGGAAATTATACCAATGGGCCTCCCCATTGGTTACTTGGCAGCAGTCCAGTATTAGGCTGAGTCGCTGCCCATAGGTTAAAAAATAAAATAAAAAAACAGGAAATTAAACCAATGGGTCTCCCCATTGGTTACTAGGCAGCGGCCCATTATTAGGCTGAGCCGCTGCCAATAGTTTAAAAAAAAAAAAAAAATGGAAATTAAACCAATGGGCCTCCCCATTGGTTACTAGGCAGCGGCCTATTATTAGGCTGAGCCGCTGCCCATAGTTTAAAAAAAAAAAAGAAATTAAACCAATGGGCCTCCCCATTGGTTACTGGGCAGCGGCCCAGTATTAGGCTGAGCAGCTGCCCATAGGTTAAAAAAAAAAAAAAAAAAACCAAGAAATTAAACCAATGGGCCTCCCCATTGGTTACTGGGCAGCGGCCCAGTATTAGGCTGAGCCGCTGCCCGTAGGTTAAAAAAAAAAAAGGAAATTAAACCAATGGACCTCCCCATTGGTTACTAGGCAGCGACCCATTATTAGGCTGAGCCGTTGCCCATAGGTTAAAAAAAAAAAAAAAAAGAAATTAAACCAATGGGCCTCCCCATTGGTTACTGGGCAGCGGCCCATTATTAGGCTGAGTCGCTACCCATAGGTTAAAAAAAAAAAAAGGAAATTGAACCAATTGGCCTCCCCATTGGTTACTGGGCGGCGGCCCATTATTAGGCTGAGCCGCTGCCCATAGGTTAAAAACAAAAAAAAAACAAAAAAAAAAAAAACAGGAAATTATAGCAATGGGCCTCCCCATTGGTTACTGGGCAGCGGCCCAGTATTAGGCTGAGCAGCTGCCCATAGGTTAAAAAAAAAAAAAAACCAGGAAATTAAACCAATGGGCCTCCCCATTGGTTACTGGGCAGCGGCCCAGTATTAGGCTGAGCCGCTGCCCATAGGTTAAAAAAAAAAAAAAAAATGAAATTAAACCAATGGGGCTTCCCATTGGTTACTGGGCAGCGGCCCAATATTAGGCTGAGCCGCTGCCCATAGGTTATAAAATAAAATAAAATAAACAGGAAATTAAACCAGTGGGTCTCCCCATTGGTTACTGGGCAGCATCCCAGTATTAGGCTGAGCCGCTGCCCATAGGTTAAAAAAAAAAAAAAAAGGAAATTAAACTAATGGGCCTCCCCATTGGTTACTGGGCAGCGGCCCAATATTAGGCTGAGCCGCTGCGCATAGGTTAAAAAAAAAAAAAACAGGAAATTAAACCAATGGGCCTCCCCATTGGTTTCTGGGCAGCGGCCCAATATTAGGCTGAGCCGCTGCCCATAGGTTAAAAAATAAAATAAAAAAAAACAGGAAATTAAACCAATGGGTCTCCCCATTGGTTACTGGGCAGCGTCCCAGTATTAGGCTGAGCCGCTGCCCATAGGTTAAAAAAAAAAAAACAGGAATTTAAACTAATGGGCCTCACCATTGGTTACTGGGCAGCGACCCATTATTAGGCTGAGCCGGTGCACATAGGTTAAAAAAAAAAAAAGGGAAATTAAACCAATGGGCCTCCCCATTGGTTACTGGGCAACGCCCCAGTATTAGGCTGAGCCGCTGCCCATAGGTTAAAAAAAAAAAAAATAGAAAATTAAACCAATGGGCATCCCCATTGGTTACTGGGCAGCGGCCCAGTATTAGGCAGAGCCGCTGCCCATAGGTTAAAAAAAAAAGTAAATTAAACCAATGGGCCTCCCCATTGGTTACTGGGCAGCGGCCCATTATGAGGCTGTGCCGCTGCCCATAGGTTAAAAAAAAAAAAAAAAAAAAACTGGAAATTAAACCAATGCGCCTCCCCATTGGTTACTGGGCAGCGGCCCAGTATTAGGCTGAGCCGCTGCCCATTGGTTTAAAAAAAAAAAAACAGGAAATTAAACCAATGGGCCTCCCCATTGGTTACTAGGAAGCGGCCCATTTTTAGGCTGAGCCGCTGCCCATAGGTTAAAAAAAAAAATAAGAAATTAAACCAATGGGCCTCCCCATTGGTTACTGGGCAGTGGCCCTGTATCATGCTGAGCCGCTGCCCATAAGTTAAAAAAAAAAAAAAAAAGGAAATTAAACCAATGGGCCTCCTCATTGGTTACTAGGCAGCGGCCCATTATTAGGCTGAGCCGCTGCCCATAGGTTAAAAAAAAAAAAGAAATTAAAACAAAGAGCCTCCCCATTGGTTACTAGGCAGCGGCCCATTATTAGGCTGAGCCGCTGCACATAGGTTAAAAAAAAAAAAAAAAAAAAAAGGAAATTGAAACAATGGGCCTTCCCATTGGTTATTTTGCAACGGCCCATTATTAGGCTGAGCCGCTGCCCATAGGTTAAAAAAAAAAAACAGGAAATTAAACCAATGGGCCCCCCCATTGGTTACTGGGCTGCGGCCCACTATTAGGCTGAGCAGCTGCCCATAGGTTTAAAAAAAATAAAAAATAAAAAATAAAAAACCTTAAAATTATACCAATGGGCCTCTCCATTGGTTACTGGGCTGCGACCCTGTATTAGGCTGAGCCGCTGTCCATAGGTTTAAAAAAAAAAAAAAGGAAATTAAACCAATGGGCCTCACCATTGGTTACTGGGCAGCGGCCCATTATTAGGCAGAGCTGCTGCCCATAGGTTAAAAAAAAAAAAAAAAAAAAAAAAAAAAACAGGAAATTAAACCAATGGGCCTCCCAATTGGTTACTGGGCAGCGGCCCAGTATTAGGCGGAGCCGCTGCCCATAGGTTAAAAAATAAAATAAAAAAAACAGGAAATTAAACCAATGGGTCTCCCCATTGGTTACTGGGCAGCATCCCAGTATTAGGCTGAGCCGCTGCCCATAGGTTAAAAAAAAAAAAAAGGAAATTAAAATAATGGGCCTCCCCATTGGTTACTGGGCAGCGGCCCATTATTAGGCTGATCCGCTGCACATTGGTTAAAAAAAAAAAAAAACAAGAAATTAAACCAATGGGCCTGCCCATTGGTTACTGGGCAGCGGCCCATTATTAGGCTGAGCCGCTGCCCATAGGTTAAAAAAAAAAAAAAACAAGAAATTAAACCAATGGGCCTCCCCATTGGTTATTAAGCAGCGGCCCATTATTAGGCTGAGCCGCTGCCCAAAGGTTAAAAAAAAAAAAAAAAAACAGGAAATTAAACCAATGGGCCTCCCCATTGGTTATTAAGCAGCGGCCGATTATTAGACTGAACCGCTGCCCATAGGTTAAAAAAAAAAAAAAAGGAATTTAAACCAATGGGCCTACCCAATGGTTACTGGGCAGCGGCCCAGTATTAGGCTGAGCCGCTGCCTATAGGTTAAAAAATAAAATAAAAAAAAACAGGAAATTAAACCAATGGGTCTCCCCATTGGTTACTGGGCAGCGTCCCAGTATTAGGCTGAGCCGCTGCCCATAGGTTAAAAAAAAAAAAAACAGGAAATTAAACTAATGGGCCTCACCATTGGTTACTGGGCAGCGGCCCATTAGTAGGCTGAGCCGCTGCATATAGGTTAAAAAAAAAAAAAAAAAAATAGGAAATTAAACCAATGGGCCTCCCCATTGGTTACTAGGCAGCGGCCCATTATTAGGCTGAGCCGCTGCCCATAGTTAAAAAAAAAAAAAAAAACTGGAAATTAAACCAAAGGGCCTCCCCATTGGTTACTAGGCAGCGGCCCATTTTTAGACTGAGCCGCTGCCCATAGGTTAAAAAAAAAAAAAAAAAAAGGAAATTAAACCAATGGGCCTCCCCATTGGTTATTAAGCAGCGGCCCATTATTAGACTGAACCGCTGCCCATAGGTTAAAAAAAAAAAAAAAAGAAAATAAACCAATGGACCTACCCAATGGTTACTGGGCAGCGGCCCAGTATTAGGCTGAGCCGCTGCCCATAGGTTAAAAAATAAAATAAAAAAAAACAAGAAATTAAACCAATGAGTCTCCCCATTGGTTACTGGGCAACGTCCCAGTATTAGGCTGAGCCGCTGCCCATAGGTTAAAAAAAAAAAAAAACAGGAAATTAAACTAATGGGCCTCACCATTGGTTACTGGGCAGCGGCCCATTATTAGGCTGAGTCGCTGCACATAGGTTAAAAAAAAAAAAGGGAAATTAAACCAATGGGCCTCCCCATTGGTTACTGGGCAGCGCCCCAGTATTAGGCTGAGCCGCTGCCCATAGGTTAAAAAAAAAAAAAAAACAGGAAATCAAACCAATGGGCATCCCCATTGGTTACTGCGCAGAGGCCCAGTATTAGGCTGAGCCGCTGCCCATAGGTTAAAAAAAAAAAAAAAAGTAAATTAAACCAATGGGCCTCCCCATTGGTTACTGGGCAGCGGCCCATTATTAGGCTGGGCCGCTACCCATACGTTCAAAAAAAAAAAAAACTGGAAATTCAACCAATGGGCCTCCCCTTTGGTTACTGGGCAGCGGCCCAGTATTAGGCTGAGCCGCTGCCCATAGGTAAAAAAAAAAAAAAAAAAACAGGAAATTAAACCAATGGGCCTCCCCATTGGTTACTAGGCAGCGGCCCATTTTTAGGTTGAGCCGCTGCCCATAGGTAAAAAAAAAAATAAGAAATTAAACCAATGGGCCTCCCCATTGGTTACTGGGCAGCGGCCCATTATTAGGCTGAGCCGCTGCCCATAGGTTAAAAAAAAAAAAAAAAAATAGGAAATTAAACCAATGGGCATCCCCATTGGTTACTGGGCAGCGGCCCAGTATTATGCTGAGCCGCTGCCCATAGGTTAAAAAAAAAAAAAAGACAGGAAATTAAACCAAAAGGCCTCCCCATTGGTTACTAGGCAGCGGCCCAATATTAGGCTGAGCCGCTGCCCGTAGGTTAAAAAAAAAAAAAGGAAATTAAACCAATGGGCCTCCCCATTGGTTACTGGGCAGCGGCCCATTATTAGGCTGAGCCGCTGCACATAGGTTAAAAAAAAAAAAAAAAAAAAAAAGGAAATTGAACCAATGGGCCTCCCCATTGGTTACTAGGCAGCGGCCCATTATTAGGCTGAGCAGCTGCCCATAGGTTTAAAAAGAAAACAGGAAATTAAACCAATGGGCCCCCCCATTGGTTACTGGGCTGCGGCCCAGTATTAGGCTGAGCTACTGCCCAAAGGTTTAAAAAAAATAAAAAATAAAAAATAAAAAACCTTAAAATTAAACCAATGGGCCTCCCCATTGGTTACTGGGCAGCGACCCTGTATTAGGCTGAGCCGCTGCCCATAGGTTTAAAAAAAAAAAAAGGAAATTAAACCAATGGGCCTCACCATTGGTTACTAGGCAGCGGCCCATTATTAGGCAGAGCTGCTGCCCATAGGTTAAACAAAAAAAAAAAAGGAAATTAAACCAATGGGCCCCTCCATTGGTTACTAGGCAGCGGCCCATTATTAGGCTGAGCCGCTGACCATAGGTTAAAAAAAAAAAAAATTAAACCAATGGGCCTCCCCATTGGTTACTGGGCAGCGGCCCATTATTAGGCTGAGTCGCAGCCCATATGTTAAAAAAAAAAAAAAGGAAATTGAACCAATGGGCCTCCTCATTGGTTACTGGTAAGCGGCCCATTATTAGGCTGAGCCGCTGCCCATAGGTTAAAAAAAAAAAAAAAAAAAAAACAGGAAATTATACCAATGGGCCTCCCCATTGGTTACTGGGTAGCGGCCTAGTATTAGGCTGTGCAGCTGCCCATAGGTTAAAAAATAAAAATAAAAAATAAAAACCAGGAAATTAAACCAATGGACCTCCCCATTGGTTACTGGGCAGCGGCCCAGTATTAGGCTGAACCGCTGCCCATAGGTTAAAAAAAAAAAAAAAAAGGAAATTAAACCAATGGGCCTCCCCATTGGTTACTGGGCAGCGGCCCATTATTAGGCTGAGCTGCTGCCCATAGGTTTAAAAAAAAAAAAAAAAAAAAACAGCATATTAAACCAATGGGCCTCCCTATTGGTTACTGGGCAGCGGCCCAGTATTAGGCTGAGCCGCTGCCCATAGTTTAAAAAATAAAATAAAAAAAACAGGAAATTAAACCATTCGGTCTCCCCATTGGTTACTGGGCAGCGTCCCAGTATTAGGCTAAGCCGCTGCCCAAAGGTTAAAAAAAAAAAAACAGGAAAATAAACTAATGGGCCTCCCCATTGGTTGCTGGGCAGCGGCCCATTATTAGGCTAAGCCGATGCACATAGGTTAAAAAAAAAAAAACAGGAAATTAAACCAATGGGCCTCCCCATTGGTTACTGGGCAGTGGCCCAGTGTTAGGCTGAGCCGCTGCCCATAGGTTAAAAAAAAAAAAAAAAGGAAATTAAACCAATGGGCCTCCCCATTGGTTACTGGGCAGCGGCCCATTATTAGGCTAAGCTGCTGCCCATAGGTTAAAAAAAAAAAAAAACAGGAAATTAAACCCATGGTCCTTCCCCTTGGTTACTGGGCGGCGGCCCAGTTTTAGGCTGAGCAGCTGTCCATAGGTTAAAAAAAAAAAAAAAAACCAGGAAATTAAACCAATGGGCATCCCCATTGGTTACTGGCCAGCGGCCCAGTATTAGGCTGAGCCGCTGCCCATAGGTTTAAAAAAAAAAAAAAACAGGAAATTAAACCAATGGGCCCCTCCATTGGTTATTAGGCAGCGGCCCATTATTAGGCTGAGCCGCTGCCCATAGGTAAAGAAAAAAAAAAAAGAAATTAAACCAATGGGCCTCCCCATTGGTTACTGGGCAGCGGCCCATTATTAGGCTGAGTCGCAGCCCATAGGTTAAAAAAAAAAAAAAGGAAATTGAACCAATGGGCCTCCCCATTGGTTACTGGGCAGCGGCCTATTATTAGGCTGAGCCGCTGCCCATAGGTTTAAAATAAAAAAAAAAAAAAAAAAAACAGGAAATTATACCAATGGGCCTCCCCATTGGTTACTGGGTAGCGGCCCAGTATTAGGCTGAGCAGCTGCCCATAGGTTTAAAAAAAAAAAAAACCAGGAAATTAAACCAATGGACCTCCCCATTGGTTACTGGGCAGCGGCCCAGTATTAGGCTGAGCCGCTGCCCATAGGTTAAAAAAAAAAAAAAGGAAATTAAACCAATGGGCCTCCCCATTGGTTACTGGGCAGCGGCCTATTATTAGGCTGAGCTGCTGCCCATAGGTTTAAAAAAAAAAAAACAGGATATTAAACCAATGGGCCTCCCCATTGGTTACTGGGCAGCGGCCCAGTATTAGGCTGAGCCGCTGCCCATAGGTTAAAAAATAAAATAAAAAAAACAGGAAATTAAACCAATGGGTCTCCCCATTGGTTACTGGGCAGCGGCCCAGTATTAGGCTGAGCTGCTGCCCATAGGTTAAAAAAAAAAAAAAGGAAATTAAACCAATGGGCCTCCCCATTGGTTACTGGGCAATGGCCCAGTATTAGGCTGAGCCGCTGCCCATAGGTTAAAAAAAAAAAAAAAGAAAGGAAATTAAACCAATGGGCCTCCCCATTAGTTACTGGGCAGCGGCCCATTATTAGGCTGAGCCGCTGCCCATAGGTTAAAAAAAAAAAAAAAAGAAATTAAACCAATGGGCCTCCCCATTGGTTATTAGGCAGCGGCCCATTATTAGGCTGAGCCGCTGCCCATAGGTTAAAAAAAAAAAAAAAAAATTAAACCAATGGGCCTCCCCATTGGTTACTGGGCAGCGGCCCATTATTAAGCTGAACCGCTACCCATAGGTTAAAAAAAAAACAGGAAATTTAATCAATGGGCCTCCCCATTGGTTACTGGGCAGCGGCCCATTATTAGGCTGAGCCGCTGCCCATAGGTTAAAAAAAATAAAAATAAAAATAAAAACAGGAAATTAAACCAATGGGCCTCCCCATTGGTTACTGGGCAGCGGCCCAGTATTAGGCTGAGCAGCTGCCCATAGGTTAAAAAAAAAAAAAAAAGAAAAAAAAAACCAGGAAATTAAACCAATGGGCCTCCCCATTGGTTACTGGGCAGCGGCCCAGTATTAGGCTGAGCAGCTGCCCATAGGTTAAAAAAAAAAACCTGTAAATTAAACCAATGGGCCTCCCCATTGGTTACTGGGCAGCGGCCCAGTATTAGGGTGAGCAGCTGCCCATAGGTTAAAAAAAAAAAAAAAAAAAAAAAAAACCAAGAAATTAAACCAATGGGCCTCCCCATTGGTTACTGGGCAGCGGCCCAGTATTAGGCTGAGCCGCTGCCCATAGGTTAAAAAATAAAAAAAAACAAGAAATTAAAGCAATGGGCCTCCCCATTGGTTACTAGGCAGCGGCCCATTATTAGGCTGAGCCGCTGCCCATAGGTAAAAAAAAAAAAAAAAAAGGAAATTGAACCAATGGGCCTCCCCATTGGTTACTGGGCAGCGGCCCATTATTAGGCTGAGTCGCAGCCCATAGGTTAAAAAAAAAAAAAAAAGGAAATTGAACCAATGGGCCTCCCCATTGGTTACTGGGCAGCGGCCTATTATTAGGCTGAGCCGCTGCCCATAGGTTTAAAATAAATAAAAATAAAAAAAAATAAAAAAAATATGAAATTATACCAATGGGCCTCCCCATTGGTTACTGGGTAGCGGCCCAGTATTAGGCTGAGCAGCTGCCCATAGGTTTAAAAAAAAAAAAACCAGGAAATTAAACCAATGGACCTCCCCATTGGTTACTGGGCAGCGGCCCAGTATTAGGCTGAGCCGCTGCCCATAGGTTAAAAAAAAAAAAAACCAGGAAATTAAACCAATGGACCTCCCATTGGTTACTGGGCAGCGGCCCATTATTAGGCTGAGCTGCTGCCCATAGGTTTAAAAAAAAAAACAGGATATTAAACCAATGGGCCTCCCCATTGGTTACTGGGCAGCGGCCCAGTATTAGGCTGAGCCGCTGCCCATAGGTTAAAAAATAAAATAAAAAAATAGGAAATTAAACCAATGGGTCTCCCCATTGGTTACTGGGCAGCGGCCCAGTATTAGGCTGAGCTGCTGCCCATAGGTTAAAAAAAAAAAAAGAAATTAAACCAATGGGCCTCCCCATTGGTTACTGGGCAATGGCCCAGTATTAGGCTGAGCCGCTGCCCATAGGTTAAAAAAAAAAAAAAAAAAAAAAAGGAAATTAAACCAATGGGCCTCCCCATAAGTTACTGGGCAGCGGCCCATTATTAGGCTGAGCCGCTGCCCATAGGTTAAAAAAAAAAAAAAAAAGAAATTAAACCAATGGGCCTCCCTATTGGTTATTAGGCAGCGGCCCATTATTATGCTGAGCCGCTGCCCATAGGTTAAAAAAAAAAAAAAAGAAAATTAAACCAATGGGCCTCCCCATTGGTTACTGGGCAGCGGCCCATTAGCTACCCATAGGTTAAAAAAAAAACAAGAAAATTAAACAATGGGCCTCCCCATTCGTTACTCGGCAGCCGCCCATTATTAGGCTGAGCCGCTGCCCATAGGTTAAAAAAAATAAAAATAAAAATAAAAACAGGGAATTAAACCAATGGGCCTCCCCATTGGTTACTGGGCAGCGGCCCAGTATTAGGCTGGGCAGCTGCCCATAGGTTAAAAAAAAAAAAAAAAAAGAAAAAAAAAACCAAGAAAATAAACAAATGGGCCTCCCCATTGCTTACTGGGCAGCGGCCCAGTATTAGGCTGGGCAGCTGCCCATAGGTTAAAAAAAAAAAACCTGTAAATTAAACCAATGGGCCTCCCCATTGGTTACTGGGCAGCGGCCCAGTATTAGGTTGAGCAGCTGCCCATAGGTTAAAAAAAAAAAAAAAAAAACCAAGAAATTAAACCAATGGGCCTCCCCATTGGTTACTGGGCAGCGGCCCAGTATTAGGCTGAGCCGCTGCCCATAGGTTTAAAAATAAAAAAAAAAACAAGAAATTAAACCAATGGGCCTCCCCATTGGTTACTAGGCAGCGGCCAATTATTAGGCTGAGCCGCTGCCCATAGGTAAAAAAAAAAAAAAAAAGGAAATTGAACCAATGGGCCTCCCCATTGGTTACTGGGCAGCGGCCCATTATTAGGCTGAGCCGCTGCCCATAGGTTAAAAAAAAAACCAGGAAATTAAACCAATGGGCCTACCCATTGGTTACTGGGCAGCGGCCTAGTATTAGGCTGAGCTGCTGCCCATATGTTAAAAAAAAAAAAAAAAAGGAAATTAAACCAATGGACCTCCCCATTGGTTACTGGGCATCGACCCATTATTAGACTGAGCTGCTGCCAATACGTTAAAAAAAAAAAAAAAAAAAAGATGAAATTAAACAAATGGGCCTCCCCATTGGTTACTGGGCAGCAGCCAAGTATTAGGCTGAGCCGCTGCCCATAGGTTAAAAAATAAAATAAAAAAAACAGGAAATTAAACCAATGGGTCTCCCCATTGGTTACTGGGCAGCGTCCCAGGATTAGGCTGAGCCGCTGCCCATAGGGTAAAAAAAAAAATAGGAAATTAAACTAATGGGCCTCCCCATTGGTTACTGGGCAGCGGCCCATTATCAGGCTGAGCCGCTGCACATAGGTTAAAAAAAAAAATAAATAAAAAAAAAGAAATTAAACCAATGGGCCTTCCCATTGGTTATTGGGCAGCGGCCCCGTATTAGGCTGAGCCGCTGCCCATAGGTTAAAAAAAAAAAAAAAATAGGAAATTAAACCAATGGGCCTCCCCATTGTTTACGAGGCCGCGGCCCATTATTAGGCTGAGCCGCTGCCCATACTTTAAAAAAAAAAAAGAAAAAAAAAACCAGGAAATTAAACCAATGGGCCTCCCCATTGGTTACTGGGCAGCGGCCCAGTATTAGGCTGAGCCGCTGCCCATAGGTTAAAAAAAAAAAAAAAAAAAAAATTAAACCAATGGGCCTCCCCATTGGTTACTGGGCAGCGTCCCAATATTAGGCTGAGCCGCTGCTCATAGGTTAAAAAATAAAATAAAAAAAACAGGAAATTAAACCAATGGGTCTCCCTATTGGTTACTGGGCAGCGGCCCATTATTAGGCTGAGCCGCTGCACATTGGTTAAAAAAAAAAAAAAAAAAAAAAAACATGAAATTAAACCAATGGGCCTCCCCATTGTTTACTGGGCAGCGGCCCAGTATTAGGCTGAGCCGCTGCCCATAGGCTAAAAAAAAACATGAAATTAAACCAATGGACCTCCCCATTGGTTACTGGGCAGCGGCCCATTATTAGGCTGAGCTGCTGCCCATAGGTTAAAAAAAAAAAAAAAGGAAATTAAACCAATGGGCCTCCCCATTGGTTACTGGGCAATGGCCCAGTATTAGGCTGAGCCGCTGCCCATAGGTTAAAAAAAAAAAAAAAAAAAAGGAAATTAAACCAATGGGCCTCCCCATTAGTTACTGGGCAGCGGCCCATTATTAGGCTGAGCCGCTGCCCATAGGTTAAAAAAAAAAAAAAAAAGAAATTAAACCAATGGGCCTCCCCATTGGTTATTAGGCAGCGGCCCATTATTAGGCTGAGCCGCTGCCCATAGGTTAAAAAAAAAAAAGAAAATTAAACCAATGAGCCTCCCCATTCGTTACTTGGCAGCGGCCCATTATTAAGTTGAACCGCTACCCATAGGTTAAGAAAAAAACAGGAAATTTAATCAATGGGCCTCCCCATTGGTTACTGGGCAGCGGCCCATTATTAGGCTGAGCCGCTGCCCATAGGTTAAAAAAAATAAAAATAAAAATAAAAATAGGAAATTAAACCAATGGGCCTCCCCATTGGTTACTGGGCAGCGGCCCAGTATTAGGCTGAGCAGCTGCCCATAGGTTAAAAAAAAAAAAAAAAAGAAAAAAAAAACAAGGAAATTAAACCAATGGGCCTCCCCATTGGTTATTGGGCAGCGGCCCAGTATTAGGTTGAGCAGCTGCCCATAGGTTAAAAAAAAAAAAAAAAAACCAAGAAATTAAACCAATGGGCCTCCCCATTGGTTACTGGGCAGCGGCCCTGTATTAGGCTGAGCCGCTGCCCATAGGTTAAAAAATAAAAAAAAAACAAGAAATTAAACCAATGGGCCTCCCCATTGGTTACTAGGCAGCGGCCCATTATTAGGCTGAGCCGCTGCCCATAGGTTAAAAAAAAAAAAAAAAGGAAATTGAACCAATGGGCCTCCCCATTGGTTACTGGGCAGCGGCCCATTATTAGGCTGAGCCGCTGCCCATAGGTTAAAAAAAAAACCAGGAAATTAAACCAATGGGCCTACCCATTGGTTACTGGGCAGCGGCCCAGTATTAGGCTGAGCTGCTGCCTATATGTTAAAAAAAAAAAAAAAGGAATTTAAACCAATGGACCTCCCCATTGGTTACTGGGCATCGGCCCATTATTAGACTGAGCTGCTGCCCATAGGTTTAAAAAAAAAAAAAAAAAAAAAAAGAGATGAAATTAAACCAATGGGCCTCCCCATTGGTTACTGGGCAGCAGCCCAGTATTAGGCTGAGCCGCTGCCCATAGGTTAAAAAATAAAATAAAAAAAACAGGAAATTAAACCAATGGCCATCCCCATTGGTTACTAGGCTGCGGCCCATTATTAGGCTGAGCCGCTGCCCATAGTTTTAAAAAAAAAATAAGAAATTAAAACAATGGGCCTCCCCATTGGTTACTGGGCAGCGGCCCAGTATTAGGCTGAGCCGGTGCCCATAGGTTTAAAAATAATAAAAAAAAAACTGGAAATTAAACCAATGGGCCTCCCCATTGGTTACGAGGCAGCGGCCCATTATTAGGCTGAGCCGCTGCCCATAGTTTAAAAAAAAAAAAGAAAAAAAAAACCAGGAAATTAAACCAATGGGCCTCCCCATTGGTTACTGGGCAGCGGCCCAGTATTAGGCTGAGCCGCTGCCCATAGGTTAAAAAAAAAAAAAAAAAGAAAATTAAACCAATGGGCCTCCCCATTGGTTACTGGGCAGCGTCCCAGTATTAGGCTGAGCCGCTGCTCATAGGTTAAAAAATAAAATAAAAAAAACAGGAAATTAAACCAATGGGTCTCCCTATTGGTTACTGGGCAGCGGCCCATTATTAGGCTGAGCCGCTGCACATTGGTTAAAAAAAAAAAAAGAAAAAAAAAAAACATGAAATTAAACCAATGGGCCTCCCCATTGTTTACTGGGCAGCGGCCCAGTATTAGGCTGAGCCGCTGCCCATATGCTAAAAAAAAACATGAAATTAAACCAATGGACCTTCCCATTGGTTACCGGGCAGCGGCCCATTATTAGGCTGAGCTGCTGCCCATAGGTTTAAAAAAAAAAAAAAAAAAAAAAGGATATTAAACCAATGGGCCTCCCCATTGGTTACTGGGCAGCGGCCCAGTATTAGGCTGAGCCGCTGCCCATAGGTTAAAAAATAAAATAAAAAAAATAGGAAATTAAACCAATGGGTCTCCCCATTGGTTACTGGGCAGGGTCCCAGTATTAGGCTGAGCCGCTGCCCATAGGTCAAAAAAAAAAGAAACAGGAAATTAAACTAATGGGCCTCCCCATTGGTTACTGGGCACCGGCCCATTATTAGGCTGAGCCGCTGCACATAGGTTAAAAAAAAAAAATGGAAATTAAACCAAAGGGCCTCCCCATTGGTTACTGGGCAGCGGCCCCGTATTAGGCTGAGCCGCTGCCCATAGGGTAAAAAAAAAAAAAAAAACAGGAAATTAAACCAATGGTCCTCCCCATTGGTTACTGGGCTGCGGCCTAGTATTAGGTTAGGCCGCTGCACATAGGTTAAAAAAAAAAAATAACAGGAAAATAAACCAATGGGCCTCCCCATTGGTTACTAGGCAGCGGTCCATTATTAGGCTGAGCCGCTGACCATAGGTTAAACAAAAAAAAAAAAAAAAAAAAACAAGGAAATTAAACCAAAGGGCCTCCCCATTGGTTACTGGGCAGCGGCGCAGTTTTTTATTTTTTAACCTATGGGCAGCAGCTTTGCCTAATAATGGGCCGCTGCCCATAGGTTAAAAAAAAAAAAAAGAAGGAAATTAAACCAATGGGCCTCCCCATTGGTTACTAGGCAGCGGCCCAGTATTAGGCTTAGCCGCTGCCCATAGGTTAAAAAAAAAAAAAAAACAGGAAATTAAACCAATGGGCCTCCCCATTGGTTACTGGGCAGCGGCCCAGTATTAGGCTGAGCAGCTGTCCATAAGTTAAAAAAAAAAAAAAAACAGGAAATTAAACCAATGGGCCTCCCCATTGGTTACTAGGCAGCGGCCCAGTATTAGGCTGAGCAGCTGTCCATAAGTTAAAAAAAAAAAAAACAGGAAATTAAACCAATGGG
Source organism: Ehretia macrophylla (assembly GCA_037974665.1). NCBI lineage: Eukaryota > Viridiplantae > Streptophyta > Magnoliopsida > Boraginales > Ehretiaceae > Ehretia > Ehretia macrophylla. The sequence continues at coordinate 28,616,639 of CM075766.1, forward strand.
CCTCCCCATTGGTTACTGGGCAGCGGCCCATTATTAGGCTGAGCCGCTGCCCATAGGTAAAAAAAAAAAAAATCGGAAATTAAACCAATGGGCCTCCCCATTGGTTACTGGGCAGCGGCCCAATATTAGGCTGAGCCGCTGCCCATAGGTTAAAAAATAAAATAAAAAAAAACAGGAAATTAAACCAATGGGTCTCCCCATTGGTTACTGGGCAGCGTCCCAGTATTAGGCTGAGCCGCTGCCCATAGGTTAAAAAAAACAAACAGGAAATTAAACTAATGGGCCTCCCCATTGGTTACTAGGCAGCGGCCCATTATTAGGCTGAGCCGCTGCACATAGGTTTAAAAAAAAAAAGGAAATTAAACCAATGGGCCTCCCCATTGGTTACTGGGCAGCGACCCCGTATTACGCTGAGCCGCTGCCCATAAGTTAAAAAAAAAAAAAGGAAATTAAACCAATGGGCCTCCCCATTGGTTGCTGGGCAGCGGCCCAGTATTAGGCTGAGCTGCTGCCCATAGTTTAAAAAAAAAAAAAAAAAACAGGAAATTAAACCAATGGGCCTCCCCATTTGTTACGGGGCAGCGGCCCAGTATTAGGCTGAGCCGCTGCCCATAGGTAAAAAAAAAAAAAATAGGAAATTAAACCAATGGGCCTCCCCATTGGTTACTGGGCAGCGGCCCATTATTAGGCTGAGCCGCTGCCCATAGGTTAAAAAAAAAAAAAAAAGGAAATGAAACCAATGGGCCTCCCCATTGGTTACTAGGCAGCGGCCCATTATTAGGCTGAGCCGCTGCCCATAGGTTAAAAAAAAAAAAGAAATTAATCCAATGGGCCTCCCCATTGGTTATTGGGCAGCGGCCCATTATTAGGCTAAGCCACTGCCCATAGGTTAAAAAAAAAAAAAAAAAAACAGGAAATTAAACCAATGGGCATTCCCATTGGTTACTGGGTAGCGGCCCAGTATTAGGTTGAGCCGCTGCCCATAGGTTAAAAAAAAAAAAAAGGAAATTAAACCAATGGGCCTCCCCATTGGTTACTGGGCAGCGGCCCATTATTAGGCTGAGCCGCTGCCCACAGGTTAAAAAAAAAAAAAAAAAGAAAACAGGAAATTAAACCAATGGGCCTCCCCATTGGTTACTGGGCAGCGACCCAGTATTAGGCTGAGCCGCTGCCCATAGGTTACAAAAAAAAAAAAACAAATAAAACCAATGGGCCTCCCCATTGGTTACTAGGTAGCGGCCCATTATTAGGCTGAGCCGCTGCCCATAGGTTAAAAAAAAAAAATATTAAACCAATGGGCCTCCGCAATGGTTACTGGGCAGCGGCCTATTATTAGGCTGAGCCACTGCCCATAGGTTAAAAAAAAAAAAGGAAATTAAACCAATGGGCCTCCCCATTGGTTACTGGGCAGCGGCCCAGTATTAGGCTGAGCCGCTGCCCTTAGGTTAAAAAAATAAAAAAAAAAGAAATTAAACCAATGGGCCTCCCCATTGGTTACTGGGCAGCGGCCCATTATTAGGCTGAGCCGCTGCCCAAAGGTTTAAAAAAAAAAAAAAAAAAAAACAGGAAATTAAACCAATGGGCATCCCCATTGGTTACTGGGCAGCGGCCCAGTATTAGGCTGAGCCGCTGCCCATAGGTTAAAAAGAAAAAAAAAAAAGGAAATTAAACCAATGGGCCTCCCCATTGGTTACTAGGTAGCGGCCCATTATTAGGCTGAGCCGCTGCCCATAGGTTAAAAAAAAAAAATATTAAACCAATGGGCCTCCGCAATGGTTACTGGGCAGCGGCCTATTATTAGGCTGAGCCACTGCCCATAGGTTAAAAAAAAAAAAGGAAATTAAACCAATGGGCCTCCCCATTGGTTACTGGGCAGCGGCCCAGTATTAGGCTGAGCCGTTGCCCTTAGGTTAAAAAAATAAAAAAAAAGAAATTAAACCAATGGGCCTCCCCATTGGTTACTGGGCAGCGGCCCATTATTAGGCTGAGCCGCTGCCCAAAGGTTAAAAAAAAAAAAAAAAAAAAAACAGGAAATTAAACCAATGGGCATCCCCATTGGTTACTGGGCAGCGGCCCAGTATTAGGCTGAGCCGCTGCCCATAGGTTAAAAAGAAAAAAAAAAGGAAATTAAACCAATGGGCCTCCCCATTGGTTACTGGGCAGCGGCCCATTATTAGGTTGAGCCGCTGCCCATAGGTTAAAAAAAAAAAAAAAAAAAAAAAACAGGAAATTAAACCAATGTGCCTCCCTATTGGTTACTGGGCAGCGGCCCAGTATTAGGCTGAGCCGCTGCCCATAGGTTAAAAAAAAAAAAAGGAAATTAAACCAATGGGCCTCCCCTTTGGTTACTGGGCAGCGGCCTACTATTAGGCTGAGCCGCTGCCCATAGGTTTAAAAAAAAAAAAAAAAAAAAAACATGAAATTAAACCAATGCGCCTCCCCATTGGTTACTGGGCAGCGGCCCAGTATTAGGCTGAGCCGCTGCCCATAGGTTAAAAAAAAAAAACAGGAAATTAAACCAATGGGCCTCCCCATTGGTTACTAGGCAGCGACCCATTATTAGGCTGAGCCGCTGTCCATAGGTTAAAAAAAAAAAAAAAGAAATTAAACCAATGGGCCTCCCCATTGGTTACTGGGCAGCGGCCCATTATTAGGCTGAGCCGCTGCCCATAGGTTAAAAAAAAAAAAACAGGAAATTAAACCAATGGGCATCCCCATTGGTTACTGGGCAGCGGCCCAGTATTAGGCTGAGCCACTGCCCATAGGTTATAAAAAAAAAAAAAGAAATTAAACCAATGGGCCTCGTCATTGGTTACTGGGCAGCAGCCCAGTATTAGGCTGAGGCGCTGCCCATAGGTAAAAAAAAAAAAAAAAAAATAGGAAATTAAACCAATGGGCCTCCCCATTGGTTACTGGGCAGCGGCCCAGTATTAGGCTGAGCCGCTGCCCATAGGTTAAAAAAAAAAAAAAAACAGTAAATTAATCCAATGGGCCTCCCTATTGGTTACTAGGCAGCGGCCCATTATTAGGCTGAGCCGCTGCCCATAGGTTAAAAAAAAAAAAAGAAATTAATCCAATGGGCCTCCCCATTGGTTACTGGGCAGCGACCCATTATTAGGCTGAGCCGCTGCCCATAGGTTAAAAAAAAAAAAAAAAGGAAATTAAACCAATGGGCCTCCCCATTGGTTACTGGGCAGCGGCCCATTATTAGGCTGAGCCGCTGCCCATAGGTTAAAAAAAAAAAAAAAAAGGAAATTAAACCAATCGGCCTCCCCATTGGTTACTTGGCGGTACTTGTTCGCTATCGGTCTCTCTCCCGTATTTAGCCTTGGACATAATTTACCGCACGTTTAAGGTTGCATTCCCAAATAACCCGACTCACCGACAGCGCCTCGTGGTGCGATAGGGTCCGGGCACGACGGGGCTCTCACCCTCTCTGGTGCCCCTTTCCAAGGGACTTGGGCCCAATCCGCCACTGAGGACACTTCTTTAGACTACAATTCGGACGGCGGAGCCGCCTGATTCTCAAGCTGGGTTGTTCCCGGTTCGGTCGCCGTTACTAAGGGAATCCTTGTAAGTTTCTTTTCCTCTGCTTATTGATATGCTTAAACTCAGCGGGTAATCCCGCTTGACCTGGGGTCGCGGTCATAGCGCACAACACTGGAGGGTCTATATTCAGTCCTGCACGCGCGACGGGACGACACACGACAACTCGCGAGTTGAATGGACTAACCACCACTTATCGTGACATCCGTCACGCCAGACTCGCATTTCGGCCAACCGCGCCTTGAGACACAGGAGGCCACAATCCGCCCCCACGCATGAGCCCGACAACCCAACGTTTAGGCACGGGGTGGAGGGGCGACGCGTTACGTGACGCCCAGGCAGACATGCCCTTGGCCTGACGGCTTTGAGCGCAACTTGCGTTCAAAGACTCGATGGTTCACGGGATTCTACAATTCACACCAAGTATCGGATTTCGCTACATTCTTCATCGATGCGAGAGCTGAGATATCCGTTGTCGAGAGTCGTTTTCATTTCGTAAGGGACCGAGGCCTAACACAGCACACTGCGGATAGGGTAGGGATAGGCTGGCCCCCACTTTTCATTTTCCTATGCGCATTCCGTGCCATGGTTCGTTGTTTGCAGGGCGTTCGCCCCGACTCAGGATTGACACGCGGGCTGGGACGAGCTGCCTCCCCTGCGTCAGCCCCGCGTTCTTTAAATGGGTTCGCAGGTCGTTCTGCTTTCGTAGGGTTTGACAATGATCCTTCCGCAGGTTCAACTACGGAAACCTTGTTACGACTTCTCCTTCCTCTAAATGATAAGGTTCAGTGGACTTCTCGCGACATTACAGGCAGTGAACCACCCACGTCGCTGCGATCCGAACACTTCACTGGATTATTCAATCGCCACGACATTGAAGCTCTGGCCATCGTCTAATCGCAACGCTTGCATCGTCACTTAACGAAAGCCAAGGACGTGTGCTAGGCGATTCGCTCATCGCGCATGCCCCTACCATCCCCTTGTATGCACCGGTATGCATGTAACGGGACAAGCAAACTACCTTCCTGCCTACGCGATGCTTGGATCACCACGACACTAGACCACGTCCGTCGCATTACGACTCAGCGTGGACCATGGCGTCATGTGCTAGGTGATTCGCGCATTGCACAAGCACGTCGGAACCCTCCAGGGGACGGCTTCAAGGCCGTATGTTGCTTGGATCGCCACGACATTGAACCATCAGCAATCATTTCATCGCAACGCTCGCGTCGTTGCTTAACGAAAGCCAATGCCACGTGTGCTAGGCGATTCACGCATCACGCTTGCCCCTACCGTCCCCCAAGAGCCACCCAAGCCCATGTGGTACCTGGATCACCACGAAACTAGACCATGGCCTCGTGCATCCACTCAGCAACGGCCATGGCTTCATGCGCTAGGCGATTCGCGCATCGCGTAGGCCCAACGACACGTCGGGGGACGGGAATGTCCCCCAACGTGTACCTAGTCAGTGGCACAGGGATGGCTAATTTTGTACTTGGGCAACCACTCGCCCCTCATTAGCCATCCCAATGACGTAGACGGTGTTGCGGTACCAAGATGGATAATGAGGGGCTAGGGAAGCTACCGTGTTCCTCATTAGCCAACCTGGTACAGCACCGAGGGACATGCCAGGGGACGCGGGGAGAGGGTGGCACGGCCCCAACGCACGGGTATGCAATGCAATGCCTTGGCGTGATTCACTCGGTAGGCATTCCCGCCCACAATATAGCCTACAATATAGCCCACGATATAGCCCACAATGTGTCACGAAGTGCCCACAATGTGCCACGAAGTGCCCACAACGTCCCCCCACATGGACCTCGACTAGGGGGCTTGAGACCACATGCCCCCCTATAGAATATTTAGATGCAAAAACCCAAGTGACAATGGTGAAGTACATTTTGCCAAAGATTCATAATGGGTGTTTTACACTATAAATGGACCCATGTGGCATGATCTTCATACCCAACTTGCTCCTTATTGATAGCATATGATATCCAAATGCTTCAAGATTTTTTTTTTTGAAAAAATATTTTTAAATATTTAATAATTGTGAAAAATATAGAAAAATCAGAAAAAATAGTGAAAAATTCAGAAAAAATTATATTAATTCATACATTAATTTGTTAAATGATATTCAAAAAAAAAAAATTCGGAAACTTAATTTTTAATATTTAAAAATTACGAAAATAGGGAAAAATAAAAAAACAAAATACTAGAAAAATCAAGAAAATTTGTATTAATTCATATAATAATTTGTTTACATAATATTTGGCGCTAAAATTGTTTTTTGATGGATTGGGAACCCGATTAATCTAATTCACCTCACAAAAGTGACGAATTGTTTGTCAGACAAGGGAAAAGTTAAGACTACTTCATAAATTCGGAAATCACTTGTAAAAGGACATTAATGTCCACATTTGTATCAGAATACATTCCGCATGCCCATTAACCCCGAATGCTTAACATTGCCCGTCGTGCCCGACATTCCTTAGTAGTGCTAAAGCCGTCCCCCAACATCCCCCATCGTCCCCCATCGTCCCCCAAACGTACCCCAATAGTTCCCAGTCGTGCCCTAGCAGTGCCCCAGTCGTGCCCAAATAGTGACCAACAGCGCCCATTGAGCGCCACGAGTGCGCCATTTGCGTGCACCTTCGTGCAGTATGCGCGCCCTATGCGTGCACGAATGTGAGGGACGGGCACCCCATGCGAGTACCTTCGTGCCGCATGTGCGCACCAGTCTGCAGCATGCATGTACAATGCCCACACAATCGTGTGGTATGGGCGCCCCATGCGCGAACCTTCGTCCGGCATGCGGGCTACATGCGCACAGCATCGAGCGGCATGCGAGCCCAATGCGTGCACCGTCGTGTGGAATCGGTGCCCCATGCGTGCACCTTCATGCGGCATGCGGGCCACATGCACGCACCTTCGTGTGGCATGCGCGCCCGATGCACGTACCATCGTGCGGCATGGGCTCCCTATGCACGCACTTTTGTGTGGCATGCGGGCCATATGCGCGCACCATAGTGCGGCAAGCGTGCCCGATGCGCCCACCATCGTGTGGCATGGGCGCCCTATGCACGTACCTTCGTGCGGCATGTGGGCCACATGCGGGCAACATCGTGTAGCATGCGCGCCCCATGCTCGCACCTTCGTGCGGCATGGGCGCCACATGCACGTACCTTCCTGCGGCATGGGTGCCACATGCGTACACCATCGTGCGGTATGGGCACCCCATGCGCACACCATCGTGTGGAATGCACGCCCGATTCGTGAACAATCGTGCGACATGGGCGCCCCATGCCCGCACCTTCGTATGGCATGCGGGCCACATGCACGCACCATATTGCGACATGCATGCCGGATGTGCGCACCATCGTGCGGCATGAGCGCCCCATGCGCACACCATCGTGTGGCATGCGCGCCCGATTCATGAACAATCGTGCGACATGGGAGCCCCATGCCCGCACCTTCGTATGGCATGCGGGCCACATGCACGCACCATATTACGACATGCATGCCCGATGTGCGCACCATCATGCGGCATGGGCTCCCCATGCACGCACCTTTGTGTGGCATGCGGGCCACATGCGCGCACCATAGTACGGCAAGCGTGCCCGATGCGCCCTCCATCGTGTGGCATGGGCGCCCCATGCGCGTACCTTCGTGCGGCATGTGGGCCACATGCGGGCAACATCGTGTAGCATGCGCGCCCCATGCTCGCACCTTCGTGCGGCATGGGCTCCACATGCACGTACCTTCCTGCGGCATGGGTGCCACATGCGTACACCATCGTGCGGCTTGGGCACCCCATACGCACACCATCGTGTGGCATGCGTGCCCGATTCGTGAACAATCGTGCGACATGGGCGCCCCATGCCCGTACCTTCGTATGGCATGCGGGCCACATGCACGCACCATATTGCGACATTCATGCCCGATGTGCGCACCATCGTGCGGTATGAGCGCCCCATCTCGTGTGGTATGCGGGCCACATACGCGCACCATTGTATAGCATGAGCGCCCGATGCACGCACGATCATGCGGCATGGGTGCCCCATCGTGTGGCATGGGCGCCCCATGTGCGCATCTTCGTGCAGCATGCAAGCCATATGCGCGCACCATCGGGTGGCATGCGCATCCCATGCACAGACCTTCGTGCTGCATGGGAGCCACATGCGCGCACCTTCGTGCGGCATGGGCGTCACATGCGCGCACCTTCGTGCAGCATGTGCGCACCATCGTGCGACATGGGCGCTGTGAGGCCCGACCTTGAATTGTGTGTGTTACCTCATTTCGTGTGCCCTAATCTCAAACTGCGTGCCTTAACCTAGGTTTAAGAGTCATGTCTTGATTTACGTGCCTTGTATTGATTTACGTGCACTTATTTAGGGTTGTGTGCATTTATATGGAATATGTGCGTCTGTCTTGTAGTTCGCGCCTTACCTCGTAGTACGAGCCCTAAACCTAGGAAAGCGTGCCCACATGCTAATCAATAAAGAATCCTAGAAAAAACACTAGACTATAGAATAATCCTTCAAACTCCACTAACTATTATTTTAATCCTAAGTCAATTCACTAAAAGACAAAAGCACTAAACACTAAACATTCTTTATTCTTTATTCTATTTGCAAAACCCATGCACCTCAAATACCACAATCAACCTCCAATAAATAAATCTTAAAGCAAAACGAAGAATTCAGATTTTTAAGCTCACTTGGCCGACCATACCTTGCATTGGGTCAAGCATTACATAATTTCAAATAAGCCTAGACAAATTTCAAAAAAGCCTAGACAAACTATGACACAACACATGACACAATGCATAAAAAAACTCCTAAACACCCTACCCTAAGCTACCTTTCTCGGCCTACACACCATACCCATACACCTCACAATTCAAAATGCAAAAGGTGACAAGAAGTTTCAGCCTTGCAAAGCCTATGGCTGACACACTCACACACAACTCTTCAACATCAAAAATTTTACTCTCAAACTCTCTCATCCTCTCTCTCTCGGCCATGGCTGCTTCATGAATCTCCATAGCTCAAACTCATATTCTAGGACTCACCTAGGCTCTCAAGGACTCTAAGGAACTCGGCCATTGCAAGCAACAAGCAAGAAATCTCACACAAAGCTCACAAATCTCTCTATCTCGGCCATAGGTATGTTTTCATAGCTTTCTTTCATTTCCTTTTGTTCTAATCACATGCACACGCTAAGAATATGCTAACTAAGATAGGAAGTAAAGAACAACCAGCTATCTTTTGGCCAAAACAAGGAAAAGAAGGTCTCTTGTGCATTTTCAAGCTTCTTCTAGCATTTATATCCAACAACTTGCTAAGGTGAGAGTTAAACTCTTTTAAATGCTTTCAAAACTTACATGCATGCTCTCATATGGCTATATTTACCTCTGTAGTTGATGTATATGTGTGTATATGAGCTTATCTTCTCATGCATGGCTTGATTTTGGCTAGAAACTTAGAGATATGCAAACTCGTTTTTCTGGTAGATTACTGACTTTGTGGAACGAAGTATTTTTGACCTAGTAAATGTTGTTATAAATGCCTTAAAATTGGTAGTTTGCTATATTTTGTAGTTCGGGACATTTTTGTCAGAAATAGGCTAAGGCTAAATCGGAATCCAAGACCCTCAAAAATGGCAAAAATCGTAATGTGTCTAACACTGGACAGTTTTGTGTAGTCTCACGGTTTTGGCCATAACTCCTAAGTCCGAACTCCAAATGTAACGAGGTTTGTTCCTAGATTTAAATCACTCATTAAGATTCAATTTGACATTTGGTTCACTGAAATTGGAGATTATTTGCTTGTCTAATCGAATGTGGGAAAACAGACCATTGCAGTGAGGTTTTTGTTTAGTGATATGCTTAGAATCATGTTGAGACCTTGCTTGAGGTATTGAATGCTTGGAATTGTGGCACTTAGATGTTGTATGGACTGTTTTGGTTGGTTGAGGTTGCTTAATTTGATTGATGTATGGCTTGGGATCATTACTTGATGAATGGTTTGCTTAATAGCATATGTAAGCACAAAATTGAAGCCCTAGCGCTCATGACTAATTGCTAAGAGATGACCCTATGTTTAACTGTGTTTAATTGTGTGGTTAATAGGCTGCCCGTAATTGTCCTTATAGCTCTAAATATGATTCCCGATGATCGCATGTTGATAAGTGAGTTATCCTTGCACCAGGTCTCGTGTGAGCATCGTTGCATGCTTGTATAATCTTAATACTTGATACGTGAACCCCGAAATGAGTTATATGACTTGATTTACATGTGTTACTTGGCTTCCTGTTTAATGTTCATATAACTCTATGTGTTTTACAAAGTGAAAATTCGTGTTAAGCATGCCTCGTTCGTTTACTTGGCAATATGTGATCTTGAAATTGCTCGGAGGCAACCTACTTTGTTGCCCTCCTAATGTGAATTGTTAAATGGTATAAATGTACATTGTATACAAGGCTGCAACCTTTCATTGTGGCATGGTAGTGTTTCACGAACGCCGAGCGGCATAGAGCTTGTAGGTGCTCCCGTGACTACCATTGTCCAATTCCCTCTCTTGCTTGGCATTCCACCCTCGGAGAGTTGGGTCGTAGGATTTCGGGGTACATCCCAAGTACACCCAATTGGGAGCGATAAGTGGATGATTGAAGCCAGCCGCAACTATTGTTATCGAAAATGATATTGAGAGAAAATGATCACCGATTGAACTTGAGAGCAAAAGCTCACCGTATCCTTGAAATGATTGATAATTGTATGTGTTGTTCAATTTGATTCTTATACTTTGCGTACTTTACTATTGTAATACGTGACATATTTTCAAAAAGAGATTTTTATGAGATTAACTGGAAAAGAGTTTCAAAACATTATCTTTCGTTCCCCCTCGCTGAGTTCATAAGGACTCACCCTCTTTTATCATCACAAGTGAAGAAGATCAGGAACAGGTACCCAAGGATAATGTGCCTGTTGATGACTCCTTGGAGTGATTGCATGCCTTACGTGTCTTGTTTGATTGTCGCTGTCATGTGAACGATATGTTTGTTTTGAAGATTATTTCTTATGTTGTTTGTTGTTGTTATAAATGACCCCCGTTGTAATTTGGGGTCTAATTTTGGCTTGTACTGACTATGACTAGAGGACACATTATCTTGTGGGTTGCTATTACTGTTTTGGTTTAGTAACTACCATAGGCAACTCAATCAGTAGGTGAAGAAATCAAATGATGTAACTCTATCTAATTTCACCTAGGTACTCAATAGTAAGCTAAAGATCAACAGGTAGTTGCGCGATAGGAATCGACAAGTAAATGGGATATAGTCATCATGCTAGGCTTATTAATCAATCAAGACTTTCAAGATAAACTAGTAGATATATCGGTTCACGACCAAATAGAGGTTCTTAATGGAATTGGATTAATGATTGGTATATTGAGGCATTTAGAAATTTAGGTCAAATCAAAAGGTCTTAAATACAGCTGTTATGCTGCTGGTTTTTCGGGAAATCTTTTGGAGTTTTAGACTAACGTTAAGTGTTAAATCTTAACAAATGATTAAGTATGCGAAATGGTGTAAATGTTTAAATCACACCCTAGTCTAACCTCTATAGGTCGGGTTGGGGCATAACACCCTATATTAATGGTATCAGAGCTTAGATTGCGTAAGCTGGGTTTAACTCTCGGACCATGGGTAGAAGCCCTAAGATAGTTATGATGACTTGTTTATGTGTGTTAATTTGTGCCAATGTTAAATATGCCTTCCTTGTTTCTACGTGCTTATGTGATTAACGTGTCTTAACTGTTTGTTTCTATGTGCTTATGTGATTAACGTGTCTTAACTGTTTTAAGAATTGTATGTCTATGTGAAATTGTATGTTGCATACTCTATACATTAATTTCTTGTCTTGTCGTATTCCAATAAATTGTGAATAATAATATGTGCCTATAGATGGCTGGCCCTAGTACCCGCAATACCAATAGGGGTAATGAGCCTCAAGAAGCCGGAGTTGCTCACCAAACTAATCCCGGCATGGCTATGTTTAACATGATGTCGAGTGCTATGGATCACATGTCACGAGTTATGGAATGTCAAGAAGCACATGAAGCAGCCCATAACAACAACAATTACGGAGCTGGTGGTAACAACAACAGGAATTGTGGTCACAATGGAAGAAACAGCAGGATGCGAGAGTTCCTTGATTTTTACACGTCCAAATTCTTCGGGGAAGCTAATGATGAAAAAGGCAGAGGCTTGGCTGTCTGAGATTGAAAGGATTTACAGGCCACTTGACTACACTGACGAAGAGAAGATTGAGTTTGTTATGTACCTGTTACACGGGGATGCTGAGCATTGGTGGCACATTGTGGAGGCACTTTGGGAAACTGATCATACACCTCGCTTGTGGAGTAACTTCGTCAAGGATTTCAAGGAGAAATACATACCTGCAGTTTCGAGGCAGAGGCGGGTTGAAGAGTTTATGACCTTGACTCAGGGCAATATGACAGTGGCTCAGTATGAGTCCAGCTTCGACAGACTGTCCTGCTATACACAATACATGGTCAGTACCCCTGAGGTGAAGATATGGAAATTTATTAATGGGTTGAGGCCAGAAATTCAGGATCATTTGGCTTCACATGACTTTACTACATATTCTGCTCTCTTCGCTGCTACTTCCCGAGTTAAGAATGGAAAACTTGATAGAGCCAGTTCGACTCAGCCGAAAAAGAAACCTTACCAGTCTCAAGGACAATAGAGGAATTTCCAGACTCAGAGTCGCAGTCAGGGCTAGAGCCAAAAAAGACCAGTTAATAACCATGGCCCGTCTAAAGCACTATCAGCCTCTTCCACCCGTGGATCCACAAGTAGTTCACCTGCTACTCATGCTGTCACCTGTTCTTATTATAACAGGAAGGGTCACACTGAGACCCAATGCTGGAGGAAATCGGGATGATGCGTGGGGTATGGCAGCGATCAACATCAAGTTAAGGATTGCCCTAAGTGGCAAGGGGGACAAAATCAGAATAAACCAGTTGGTTGAGGCAAGACTCCAGTTCCTAGAGTTTAGGCCCGAGCTTATGCTATTGAGTGCGAGAAGCTTCCTGAGGAGACTGCTGTTGTTGAAGGTACATTCTTGATACTGAATCAACCTGTTAGGGTGCTAATTGACCCAGGTGCAACTCATTCATTTATTACTCCCTTATGTGTGCAACGTGTAAAATTACGAGTTGAATGTTTGCCTTACGAAGTAGAAGTCGGTACTCCGATGGGTTCTAAACTTGTTTTTAGCTCAGCTTGTAAAACATGTAAAGTTCAAATTAAGGATAGGGAATTCTCGGCCAATCTTATAGTGTCGAGACTATGAAGTCATCTTAGGGATGGACTGGTTGGCAAAGCATCATGCCCAACTAGATTGTCGGACGAAGATTGTAACATTACAGATACCTGGTCAACCAACATTGGAGGTAATGGGTCGAAGAGACTTCACCGGGAGTTCCATCATTTCATCTACGAAAGTAGTGAAATCCTTGAGAAAAGGGTGTAGAGGATACTTAGCTTACCTCATCAATAAGCCATCAGACAAAGCTAAGTTGGAGGAGATGCCAGTGATTAAAGAATATGCCGATGTGTTTCTAGAAGAATTGCCGGGTTTGCCTTCGGATCGGGAGATCGAGTTTGTAATAGAATTACTGCCTGACACCCAGCCGATATCTAAAGCTCCCTACCGTATGGCACCAGCCGAGCTACAAGAATTGAAGGACCAATTGCAAGGATTGCTGAAGAAGGGGTTTCTTCAACCGAGTTCTTCTCCGTGGGGTGCACCAGTCTTATTTGTAAAAAAGAAAGACGGAACGTTAAGGCTATGCATCGATTACCGAGGATTGAACCAAGTGACCGTCAAGAATAAATACCCACTTCCATTGATCGATGAGTTGTTTGACCAACTTCAAGGTGCTAAAGTGTATTCGAAACTCGACTTGAGACAGGGTATTATCAGCTGCGGAGCAAAAAGGAGGATGTTCCTAAATCGGCTTTCAGGACGAGATATGGGCACTATGAGTTTGTGGTAATGCCTTTTGGGCTGACTAATGCCCCTGCAGCGTTTATGGACTTGATGCATAGGGTGTTTCAACCCTACTTGGACCAATTTGTGTTGATCTTTATTGATGATATTTTGGTATACTCGAAATCCGAGACTGAGCATGAACAACATCTGCGATTGGTATTGCAGAAACTTCGGGAGCATCAATTGTATGCAAAGTTTAGCAAATGTGAATTTTGGTTGTGGCATATTGCATTCTTGAGGCACATCATATCCCAGGAAGGAATAGCGGTGGACCCAGCAAAGATAGAAGCAGTTATGTCTTGGAGGAGGCCGAGGTTCAGAGTTTTCTTGGTTTAGCCGGCTATTATCGGAGGTTCATGAAGGATTTCTCAAAGATTGCAGGACAACTTACAAAGCTCACTCAGAAGAAAACAAAGTTTGTGTAGGATGACAAGTGTGAGAATAGCTTTCAGGCGCTGAAGACAAGATTGACAACCACACCTGTTCTTGCATTACCTGAAGGAAGTCAAGGCTTCGTAATCTATAGCGATGCTTCTAAAGAAGGATTGGGTTGTGTGTTGATACAAAATGGTAGAGTGATTGCATATGCCTCTAGGAAGCCAAAGCCGTATGAATTGAATTACCCTACGCATGATTTGGAGCTAGCGGCTATTGTGTTTGCACTAAAGAAATTGAGGCACTATATGTGGGATAACAAGTTTGAGGTGTTTACAGATCACAAGAGTTTGAAGTAATTGTTCTCACAGAAAGGATTGAATATGAGGCAAAGACGGTGGATGGAGCTCTTGGATGATTATAATTGCACAATCAATTATGTGTCTGGTAAAGCGAATGTGGTAGCAGATGCCTTAAGCTGGAAGGCAAGCATGGAAAAATTGAAGGTTAAGGTATGGGAGATGTTAGAAGAAGCATTTATGTGGAAACCACAATTGACTCAAAAAGGGTTACTATTTGCCACTACACAAGTTCAGTCGACCTTGTTGTCTAAGATACGAGAGGCTCAACAGAAGGACCAACAGTTTCAGAAGATTAAGGAAATCAACACTATTGGTGGAATAACATGAAGAGAGAGATTGCAGATTTTGTGGCACGGTGTTTAACTTGTCAGAGGGTCAAGGCAGAACATCAACGACCGACAGGTTTACTTCAGCCATTGAAAATTCTCCGATGGAAATGGGAACATATAACTATGGACTTTGTTATGGACCTGCCCAGGTCACAAAAGGGTCATGATGCCGTTTAGGTCATTGTGGATAGATTGACTAAGTCAGCATACTTCTTATCGATGAATAAGGAGGATAGTCCTGAGAAACTGGGGGATATGTATGTGGCGGATATTGTAAGGTTACATGGGATGCCTATAAGTATTGTATCGGATAGGAATCCTCGTTTTACCTCCCGATTTTGGAAGAGATTACAAGAAGCTTTGGGGACGAAGTTGAGTTTTAGTACAGCTTATCACCCTCAGACTGATGGACAATCTGAGAGAACTATTCAGATGTTGGAAGATATGCTGAGGGCGTGTGTTCTAGACTTCAGAAAAGGTTGGGAGAAGTATCTTCCTATAGCAGAGTTCGCTTATAATAACAGCTATCAGACCACTATCGGGATGGCCCTATTTGAGGCATTGTATGGACGTAAATGTCTTTCTCCAATATACAAGGATGAAGTAGGTGAGACGAAGACTTTAGACCCGACCCTTCTACTAGAACTTATGAAGACCGTTGAAAATGTCCACCTCATCCAGAAATGGATGCTTACTGTCCAAAGCAGGCAGAAGAGTTATGCAGACCGATGGAGACGGAATTTGGAATTTGAGGTCGGCGACAAGGTGTTCTTGAAGTTATCACTTCGGAAGGGATTGATTAAACATGGTAAGGGTGGAAAGTTGAGCCTGAGGTTTGTAGGACCGTTTGAGATAGTTGAGAAGGTTGGCAAATTGGCGTATCGCCTGGAACTTCCCCAAAACCTCTCCAATATTCATGATGTCTTCCATGTCTCAATGTTGCGGACGTATCACCCTGATCCATCGCACATCTTGGAGCCAGAGCCGTTGCAGCTTCGGGATAACTTGTCTTATGAAGAAAAGCCTATTCAGGTCCTAGACAAACAAGATCGGGAGTTACCGCAACAAGTCTATACCAATGGTGAAAGTATTATGGGATCACCACGGAGTTGAAGAAGGGACATGGGAAAGGCGAGACCAGATGGAGCAACAGTATCTGGCATTATTCCAAAGGTAATATTGAATTTCGGGATGAAATTCTTTTAAGGGGGGGGAATATGTGAGGCCCAACCTTGAATTGCGTGCATTACCTCATTTCGTGTGCCCTAACCTCAAACTACATGCCTTAACCAAGGTTTAAGAGTCGTGTCTTGATTTACGTTCCTTGTATTGATTTACGTGCACTTATTTAGGGTTGCATGCATTTACTTGGAATACATGAGTTTGTCTCGTAGTACGTGCCTTACCTAGTAGTACGTGCCCTAGACCTAGGAAAGTGTGCCCACACGTTAATCAATAAAGAATCCTACACAAAACACTAGACTATAGAATAATCCTACAAACTCCACTAACTATTATTTTAATCCTAAGTCAATTCACTAAAAGACAAAAGCACTAAACACTAAACATTCTTTATTCCATATTCTATTTGCAAAACCCATGCACCTCAAATACCACAATCAACCTACAATAAATAAATCTTAAAACAAAACAAACAATTCAGATTTTTAAGCTCACTTGGCTGACCATACCTTGCATTTGGTCAAGCATTGCATAATTTCAAATAAGCCTAGACCAACTATGACACAACACATGACACAATGCATAAAAAAACTCCTAAACACCCTACCCTAAGCTACCTTTCTCGGCCTACACACCATACCCATACACCTCACAATTCAAAATGCAAAAGGTGACAAGAATTTTCAGCCTTGCAAAGCCTATGGCCGACACACTCACACACAACTCTTCAACATCAAAAATTTTGCTCTCAAGCTCTCTCATCCTCTCTCTCTCTCGGCCATGGCTGCTTCATGAATCTCCATAGCTCAAGCTCACATTCTAAGACTCACCTAGGATCTCAAGGACTCTAAGGAACTCGACCATTGCAAGCAACAAGCAAGAAATCTCACACAAAGCTCACAAATCTCTCTATCTCGGCCATAGGTATGTTTTCATAGCTTTCTTTCATTTCCTTTTGTTCTAATCACATGCACACACTAAGAATGTGCTAACTAAGTTAGGAACTAAAGAACAACCAGCTATCTTTCGGCCAAAACAAGGAAAAGAAGGTCTCTTGTGCGTTTTCAAGCTTCTTCTAGCATTTACATCCAACAACTTGCTAAGGTGAGGGTTAAACTCTTTTAAATGCTTTCAAAACTTACATGCATGCTCTCATATGGCTATATTTACCTCTGTAGTTGATGTATATGTGTGTATATGAGCTTATCTTCTCATGCATGGCTTGATTTTGGCTAGAAACTTAGAGATATACAAACTCGTTTTTCTGGCAGATTACTGACTTTGTGGAATGAAGTGTTTTGGACCTAGTAAACGTTGATAAAAATGCATGAAAATTGGTAGGTTGCTAGAGTTTGCAGTTCTGAACATTTTTGTCAGACATAGGCTAAGGCCAAAGCTGACCCTAAGACCGTCAAAAATGGAAAAACTCGTAATGTGTCTAAAACTGGACAGTTTTGCGTAGTCTCACGGTTTTGGCCATAGCTCCTAAGTCTGAACTTCAAATGGAACGAGGTTTGTTCTTGAATTTAAATCACTCATTAAGATTAAATTTGAAAATTTTTTCACTGAAATTGGAGATTATTTTCTTGTCTAATTGAATGTGGGAAAGCAGACCATTGCAGTGAGGTTTTTGTTTAGTGATATGCTTAGAATCATGTTGAGACCTTGCTTGAGGTATTGACTGCTTGGAATTGTGGCACTTAGATGTTGTATGGACTGTTGTGGTTGGTTGCAGTTGCTTAATTTAATTGATGTATGGCTTGGGATCATTAATTGATGAATGATTTTCTTAATCGCATGTGTAAGCACAAAATTGAAGCCCTAGCGCTCATGACTAATTGCTTAGAGATGACCCTATGTTTAAATGTGTTTAATTGTGTGCTTAATAGGCTGCCTGTAATTGTCCTTATAGCTCTAAATATGATTCCCGATGATTGCATGTTGATAAGTGAGCTATCCTTGTACCCGGTCTCGTGTGAGCATCATTGCATGCTTGTATAATCTTAATACTTGATACGTGAACCCCGAAATGAGTTATATGACTTGATTTACATGTGTTACTTGGCTGCCCGTTTAATGTTCATATAACTCTATGTGTTTTACAAAGTGAAAATTCATGTTAAGCATGCCTTGTTCGTTTACTTGGCAATATGTGATCTTGAAATTGCTCGGAGGCAACCTACTTTGTTGCCCTCCTAATGTGAATTTTTAAATGATATAAATGTACATTGTATACAACGTTGCAACCTTTCATTGTGGCATGGTAGCGTTTCACGAACGCCGGGCGGCATAGAGCTTGTCGGTGCTCCCGTGACTACCATGGTCCAATTCCCTCTCTCCTTTGGCATTCCACCCTCGAAGAGTTGGGTCGTAGGATTTCGGGGTACATCTCAAGTACACCCAATTGGGAGCGATAAGTGGATGATTGAAGCCGGCCGCAACTATTGTTATAAAAAATGATATTGAGAGCAAATGCTCACCGATTGAACTTGAGAGCAAAAGCTCACTGTATCCTTGAAATGATTGGTAATTGTATGTGTTGTTCAATTTGATTCTTATACTTTGCGTACTTTACTATTGTAATACGTTACATGTTTTCAAAAAGAGATTTTTATGGGATTAACCGGAAAAAAGTTTCAAAACATTATCTCTCGTTCCCCCTCGTTGAGTTCATAATGACTCACCCTCTTTTATCATCACAAGTGAAGAAGATCAGGAACAGGTACCCGAGGATAACGTGCATGTTGATGACTCCTTGGAGTGATTGCATGCCTTACGTGTCTTGCTTGACTATCGCTGTCTTGTGAACGATATGTTTGTTTTGAAGACTATTTCTTATGTTGTTTGTTGTTGTTGT